>BSBK01005318.1:452500-770000 GCA_027943335.1 Chamaecyparis obtusa
CCAAGACCAAAGCCGCATCTGAGAAACTGGCCATGGAAAAACCAGTGGATGTTGCACTATTGAGAAAAATACATAGATGTCACCATTTGATCTATAACACCAGGACATAAATTTTTGCTTCTAACAGTCAACTTGATTGAGCTAAAGAGCTCACAAATGACCTTTGAGGTGTCTAGCATATTTTTTTGGGAGTGCAGATCGTCTAGATGGTTCTCTGGGTACCATCCACAATGTTATGCAGGCTTCCTCTTGCCTGATTTGGCTTGTCCTTTTTCTACCTAGGGATTTGAGTTTTTCTCCAACATCAGCTCTATTTTTGCTCCTTGTGGCTGTCAACGAAACCAGAGATGGATCTCTGCTTTTTGTTCTCTTTTTTCTTAGAAATTTTATCCATCCCTCTTTTTCCTCTTTGTATTTGGCAAAGAGTCCCTCCAACTTTGTGAATTGTTTCGGAGAAATGGATCCCAAAAGAAGATCCATTTGTTGGACTTTGTTAGAGTCCTGTGTCTCTGGACAGTTGCTAGAGAACAGTAGACCTACTGGTTTTCTTCTAGATGGACTAGAATAACAATCATCCCGGGGGGATTCGAGGGAATCCGGGACAATGGAAGCAAAATCAGAGCTAGGGCATGAATCACCCCCTTCCCCCTGGCCTTTTTCATCAATCTCTTGAGTGGAGACCTGAGGAATGTTTACTTCCAAGTTGATGCCATCTGACTGGGGAGACCCCATTCGGGGAACCGAACTTTCTTGACTAGGTTTGGATTTCTCCATATGTTCCCCAGTTTGAGAGATATCCTTGTCTACTTGTGAATCCGATAACCCCAGCTTTTCCTCTAGATTGTCCTTTTTTTCCCCTGCTCTACTGTTCTTTGGGGCTGGGTGAGGATTGTTCGGCTTCCTCTGGGGTTGTTCCTGAACATTGTCGGGCTTGCTATTTTTTACAACCAGAGCCTTCCTTTCCTTTTTTGAGTTCGTGCGCACTGGACACAATCTGGCTTTATGTCCCACTATCTTACAGTGGAGGCATGCGAAAGGGATGCTTTCATAATCCAACTTTTGCAAGTGTTTACCTAGCTTTGATTGGAGAACAATGATTTCAGGCATATCTTGGCACTCTTCCACCCCAATACAGATTCTTGCATAGGTGAGGTGACTTTTAGCCATAGTCACCGGGTCTATTGAGAGAAAAGATCCAAAGGATTTGGCAATACCATCAAAGACATCTTCACCCCAGAATTTAAGAGGGAGTTCTAGGAGCCGAACCCACACAGGGGCTTGGACAAAGAAAGAATCATTGAGGTCTAGCTTTGGGGTCCATTTCTGCACAACAAGGGTAGCCTTGCCAATTGACCAGGTGCCCTCACAAAGGATTTTGTCAAGGTCTTCTTTGTAAGAAAACTCAAAAGAGAGAAAGCCTTTCGCCATGGCCGTGATGAGGACTAGCCCTTTAAGCCCCCATTTCTTTTTCGCAAAGACTCTAACAATGTCTATGTTGGGTCTGGATCCCATAAACTTGCCCACAAGAGTGTGATCCATTGAGGCAATGTTGTGATCCACCAACTCATCAGGAATTTCTATGATAAAGTTACCTTTCTCTTTATCAGAAAGATCCTTAATAGAAGGGAAGGAACACTTGCCTGACGGTTGGATGCCAAAAAGTGTAGACCAATGGCGTTGAGGGGCTTTACCGCTCTGGTCCTTTGCCTCACTCTTCGGGGCCGAGGGGGAAGAAGAACCTTCACCTGCTCCGACCCCCTTTCCAGGGTCAATCTGCTTGACTCTTGGGTCCCCATTCAAGTTCTCTTCTTTTCCCGCTCCCTGATCTGCAGAGACACCATGGCAAGCAACAATCTGAACCTACTGCCCAGGAATCCTGCCCACGTTCAAGTTCAAATTCAAACTTCCTCTCGCTCGCCCACTATCGCCATCCAATGTTACTTTCCTTAAAAAAAATAAATAAATTTTTAAAAAAATGTTATTATCTTAGTAGATAAACATTAATTATTCATTCCACATTTTAAAATAAAAAAATACAATCATAACACCATCCAATTCAATCTGTCACTTGTATTCACTTATATGACTGAAGTAACAAGACAATGCGAAGTGTAGCTCATTCCATGGAACAAGGAGCTTGAAGTGGATGCAAACAATTCTCACATTAAATATTATGTTTTCTTTGCTAAAATTTTTACAATTTTATAGAATACAATTATGTTCTTATATAGATATATTTTTAATAATTCTCATTAACTTTTAGTATATAATAAAAAAATAGATGATGTTAAGATACAACCTCAAAGTATAATCAGATAGAGTCATATGGTCATCAAATTTGGCCACTTGACAGTAAGGTGTATGTGGATGAAGACAATCTTGTTCTGATTGAGACATACAATTAAAATCAGGAAATTTTAACATCTGTTTTAATGATCTGCATATTTTGTAATCCAAAACCATAAAAAAAATTGCAAAAAAATCACTATATTTTTATTAATCTGAAAAAATAATAATTTGAATTTTTTTTGACATTTTCTTTTTGTTAAGTTTTGTAACCCCGTCCATGCACAGCCGGGAGAGTGGGCTATGCAAGTAAATGCTGTGGGGGACCATTGATTGCAAAATGCAGCACACCACAACCTCATTTATAACTCTATTTCATGTCTCATCAATGCATGTCTCATCTTTTCATCTCAACGACTCGGAATACGATATTGTTAGCTTACCCAAGCCACATTTCAAGACATTGAAGCTAAAAGTGAAGCAGAGTACACATTGTAGTTCACTCCAGCCAGGCCGTATCATAAAAAACAGTAGTAAATGTTAATGTCTGTCTTAAAGCCATCTAGAGACAGCTCAGTACTGTCTACATAGAAGGTCAGTTTGTTCTGCTACCAGTACCCACGATAGTTAATTGAAGATATTTTTTATTCGCATAGAAACTAGAATGATTACTTTTCAATTGTCACTTGCCCGACAGAATCCCACAACTTTGATTTCCAAAGGAATAGGAATCGTTTTATCGACTCAGATTGTGGGTTATATCAGAGCTCTCTATTTTTCCGGAATGATTGCCTGTACTTATCATTCTATCTCCTAAGTTTGGTGAGTAACTAAAACTAGCGACTTTCATTTATTATTTATTGATATCTATTTTTTTTAAAGAGAGGAATTAGGGGAAGAGTGCGTGACAAGGACTGAAAGATGCTTCAATAATTGTACACTATAACCATCTCAATAATTGAATGATTCTTTCTTTTTCAGTTTGATTACCTGTACTTATAATTTCTGCCTTCTAAATTTGGTGAGCAAACTAATTATAATGTAAGTAGATTTCTACAATCCATGAAAGTAAATGGTAGTTTATGCTTCTAGATTTGATTGTGTAAATTTTTTTACAATAGAGGAATTAATAGGGATGTGATTTGGAACATACATCTTGAAAGGTGACCTTGAAAGATGACCTTTAACTAATCTATATCTATTAATGAACAAAACTATTACAAACCAAACAAAGTTACTAAGTATTCAATTAATTCTTTTATTTGTTAGATATTTAAATATTATAATTTTTTTTTTATAAATATTTATTTCTTTGAAGCAAGATACAAATTTATTCACATTTTTATTAGTTAAAACTTCTGATTTATTATTATAAACCTTACGTCGATTAATAAATGTTATTTAAGAAAAAAATAATGTATAAAGCTAGACAATATAAATTTCATGCAAGGAAATAACATAATCTAATGTCCCTCCTACTTTGGGAAACATCTAAACAAAAAACTTAAAAGCATAGCTTAGGTAGTAGACACTTTTTTTTAATTTAAATTCTCATTATATATAATTATACATTGAATGAGGTCTAGTTTGCTAGATAACCACATGTCCTACTTTGCAATCTGAACCTCCTTTTAGGATAATAATTAGGCATCATGCACCATCCACAATATTCATAGATTAGTGTGAGGTATGAATTTGTGAGGAACATTACATAAGGATTAGTAAAAGCATAAAAGTATAAAAATATACAAATTGCATATAAAAGTAAAATTTATATTGTATGAAATTGATAAATTTGTGCTAATAGATCATTGACTTCTTTCAAACGAGAACCTTCTTTGAGCAATACTCAATACAATATAAGTAATTTATATTGAAATAATATGTATGACATATATTTATGCTAATTCAAGGAATTGGATGCCTATTTGTTTATAAAGATTTTATTTAGTGCCTGATAGTTGATAGAAAGATGCCATGATCCATCCTTTTTCTCTGCAAATGTAATTAGGATGCCACATTGTGAAGCACTCGGACAATATGTCCTTTCATAAATAGCTCTTTAATCTACCTCTTCATTTCATCATTATAAAAAATTGTCCTCATATATAGTGGCTCATTAAGCGGTGGTATTCTTGGAATCAAATCAATGGAGTGTTTGACTAGACAATGTAAAGGTCCTCTAGTTGCTAAATCAAACACATTATGACGTCTTTAGAATATATGCTCCACTTAATTTTATTGATTTGTTGTAGTGACCACTTTGATATGTGTATTACACTATTGGTTTATTTTCCTAAGGTCAAAACATGAGTAACATAAAAGATTTTATTTGAGCATTCAACTATGTACATTGTTTTGTACAAATTAGAGATGCAAATTATACATAGCTTACCTTGGATATCAAATACTTCCTCTCACATAGCTTGATAGTTATACTAAATGGTCTGGATTCATAGACATCATGATACTAATATACACATGGTTGTCCTAATAGAACATGACATACATCCAAAGGAGCCACATCATAAATTGCTTCATCCATGTGAATATTTTTATGGAATATGAGAGATGGCATTACTTGTTTACCTATGTATCTCACCCTTGACTTATATATCCCATGGAGTATGGTTCTAGATGTATTGTTATCTTCAAATTCAACCTTTCGAGGGTCTGAAAAAAAATTAAATTCTTTTGGTTGACATTGTCCACACTGAAATGTAGAGCTTTTCCTCCAACCAAATTTGTCAATGAAATAATCACACCACATCCTTCTAGTGCAATATGGTTGAAGTAGCAATTGTGGCATATGGGTCAACCTCAAAAGAGTATGTTGGTAATGATTCAAGTTCGACATCCTTTCCACATGTATCTCCATCATCATTTCAATATATGAAATTCACTCTTATGAATCTCACACCACATCTCTTGTAGACCTATGGCTATTTATACCTTTTAATCTATTATTAACAAAATAGTCTCCCTTTTAGTTTCTGTTTAGTTTTTTCTTAATTTTTGAAGTATACTTGAAAGCAATTGCTAATGTGAATCTATATTCAAGAAATCCATTTTGGTTGAATATATGTGTGAAGTCCACTTTGATACCTCAAAACATGATGCTTCTTAGAATCTTGGATATAAAATAGGTTAGTATACTCATGAACTGATTGGTCTTTCTTTTGTTGAAGTAATTTTTGTTGTGCATATATATTTTCTCATAGGTATCTTCAAGAAAATATTCTTCTTTTGTGCTCTAAGGATTCTCCCCATGTGGGTTTTTCATCAAATTCCTATCCAACATGTGCTTCTTTGGATGATGATTTTATGTCTCATTACTACTTCACACTACTCTCATCTTTGAGTCCAACAAAAATATGATTTTCTCTAACAAGAAAAATTGTTTCAAGTTTTGATAACGAATCATGTATAACATCTAAATCAATTTTTATTTCAAAAGTTGGAATATCAAACTTCACTTTCATATTGAATGCAATATGTCTTCCAAACAATGATTTTGTTGAATTTATACGCGAACCTTAATTTTCTAGCATCCAAGAAAATTGTTCCATCATCTCCTCATATTGTTTATTCAACGCATCTTCAACTAGCCTTTTGAAAGGATTAACTAATCCATCATTTTGTTCCTAGTTCATTTGCACCCATGTTCATCTCAAAGCAATGTAATATGATGGATCCCTCATTTCCAACCCAAGACTTTGGTATGTTGATCATGTGCGATGTGACATGGAGGAGAAAACAACCTTTGATAACTAATCATCCAAAATATGAACCCAAAGAACAATACCTAGCATACAACTTGTAGTATTGGTAATTCTACAAAATAAAATTGAAAACAAATTTTTAAAAAAATATATGTATGAAACTCAAAAGATTCTTTTTTAGATTTCAAAAAATAGTTTTATACAATTTGCAAATAATTCCAAGAGTTAGCACATCTTTGGAATTTGAAACTAATAGTATGGATGTGGATAATTACAACAAAAATCTAAAACTATAAAATACTACATATTTTTATTTTATAGCTTTATGTTTGGTGTGTTCCAACTATAAAATTATTCAAGAAAATTGTTCCATCATCTCCTCATATTGTTTATTCAACGCATCTTCAACTAGCCTTTTGAAAGGATTAACTAATCCATCATTTTTGTTCCTAGTTCATTTGCACCCATGTTCATCTCAAAGGAATGTAATATGATGTATCCCTCATTTCCAACCCAAGACTTTGGTATGTTGATCATGTGCGATGTGACATGGAGGAGAAAACAACCTTTGATAACTAATCATCCAAACTATGAAGCCAAAGATCAATACCGAGCATACAACTTGTAGTATTGGTAATTCTACAAAATAAAATTGAAAACAATTTTTTTTAAAATAGATGTATGAAACTCAAAAGATTCTTTTTTATATTTCAAAAAATAGTTTTATACAATTTGCAAATAATTCCAAGAGTTAGCACATCTTTGGAATTTGAAACTAATAGTATGGATGTGGATAATTACAACAAAAATCTAAAACTATAAAATACTACATATTTTTATTTTATAGCTTTATGTTTGGTGTGTTCTAACTATAAAATTATTCAAGAAAATTGTTCCATCATCTCCTCATATTGTTTATTCAACGCATCTTCAACTAGCCTTTTGAAAGGATTAACTAATCCATCATTTTGTTCCTAGTTCATTTGCACCCATGTTCATCTCAAAGGAATGTAATATGATGGATCCCTCATTTCCAACCCAAGACTTTGGTATGTTGATCATGTGCGATGTGACATGGAGGAGAAAACAACCTTTGATAACTAATCATCCAAACTATGAACCCAAAGAACAATACCTAGCATACAACTTGTAGTATTGGTAATTCTACAAAATAAAATTGAAAACAATTTTTTTAAAAATAGATGTATGAAACTCAAAAGATTCTTTTTTAGATTTCAAAAAATAGTTTTATACAATTTGCAAATAATTCCAAGAGTTAGCACATCTTTGGAATTTGAAACTAATAGTATGGATGTGGATAATTACAACAAAAATCTAAAACTATAAAATACAACATATTTTTATTTTATAGCTTTATGTTTGGTGTGTTCCAACTATAAAATTATTCAAGAAAATTGTTCCATCATCTCCTCATATTGTTTATTCAACGCATCTTCAACTAGCCTTTTGAAAGGATTAACTAATCCATCATTTTTTTCCTAGTTCATTTGCACCCATGTTCATCTCAAAGGAATGTAATATGATGGATCCCTCATTTCCAACCCAAGACTTTGGTATGTTGATCATGTGCAATGTGACATGGAGGAGAAAACAACCTTTGATAACTAATCATCCAAACTATGAAGCCAAAGAACAATACCTAGCATACAACTTGTAGTATTGGTAATTCTACAAAATAAAATTGAAAACAATTTTTTTTTAAATAGATGTATGAAACTCAAAAGATTCTTTTTTAGATTTCAAAAAATAGTTTTATACAATTTGCAAATAATTCCAAGAGTTAGCACATCTTTGGAATTTGAAACTAATAGTATGGATGTGGATAATTACAACAAAAATCTAAAACTATAAAATACTACATATTTTTATTTTATAGCTTTATGTTTGGTGTGTTCCAACTATAAAATTATTCAAGAAAATTGTTCCATCATCTCCTCATATTGTTTATTCAACGCATCTTCAACTAGCCTTTTGAAAGGATTAACTAATCCATCATTTTTGTTCCTAGTTCATTTGCACCCATGTTCATCTCAAAGGAATGTAATATGATGGATCCCTCATTTCCAACCCAAGACTTTGGTATGTTGATCATGTGCGATGTGACATGGAGGAGAAAACAACCTTTGATAACTAATCATCCAAACTATGAACCCAAAGAACAATACCTAGCATACAACTTGTAGTATTGGTAATTCTACAAAATAAAATTGAAAACAATTTTTTTAAAAATAGATGTATGAAACTCAAAAGATTCTTTTTTAGATTTCAAAAAATAGTTTTATACAATTTGCAAATAATTCCAAGAGTTAGCACATCTTTGGAATTTGAAACTAATAGTATGGATGTGGATAATTACAACAAAAATCTAAAACTATAAAATACTACATATTTTTATTTTATAGCTTTATGTTTGGTGTGTTCCAACTATAAAATTATTCAAGAAAATTGTTCCATCATCTCCTCATATTGTTTATTCAACGCATCTTCAACTAGCCTTTTGAAAGGATTAACTAATCCATCATTTTGTTCCTAGTTCATTTGCACCCATGTTCATCTCAAAGGAATGTAATATGATGTATCCCTCATTTCCAACCCAAGACTTTGGTATGTTGATCATGTGCGATGTGACATGGAGGAGAAAACAACCTTTGATAACTAATCATCCAAACTATGAACCCAAAGAACAATACCTAGCATACAACTTGTAGTATTGGTAATTCTACAAAATAAAATTGAAAACAATTTTTTTAAAAATAGATGTATGAAACTCAAAAGATTCTTTTCTAGATTTCAAAAAATAGTTTTATACAATTTGCAAATAATTCCAAGAGTTAGCACATCTTTAGAATTTTAAACTAATAGTATGAATGTGGATAATTGCAACAAAAATCTAAAACTATAAAATACTACATATTTTTATTTTATAGCTTTATGTTTGGTGTGTTCCAACTATAAAATTATTTACACTGTTGAAAAGATCTTAAAAAACTTTATTTTTACCTTTAAATTTAACCCTTTAAATTCAATGTCTTTAGTTAATCTATTTAAAAGTCCGATGACACTTTCAACCTTAAATTCTACTATAAAATTTCAAAAATAAAAAATTACCAAAATCTGATATATATATATACCACTTGTGCCAATCAAATTGAATGCTCTACAATTACTATCTAATCAAATGGTATAAAAGACAGAAGTCTGCTAACCTACAAAGACTAGATATGGAAAAACTGTACATTATAGAGACAAATCAACAACAATAAAGTTTAATTACAAGCATATGCAAATGGATTTGACGGAGAGAATTACGTACAGAAGATGAATACCCAAATCATCCCATTCTAAAGACAACTATGCGTCTCAAACATTCTTAAGATTTCACAGACAGCGAAATTTTACTTTGCAATAAGATAAAATCTTCAAATGCAAGCTACCCCTATCTGAAACATAATTGATTTGGGTTTAGTGAGATGAAAGGAGTAGAATTAGTTAAAGATCTGTATGGGAAAATACTTCAACCAATAAATGAAATTGTGGCTTGCGTATGCATAAAATCTTCTTGATATAGATAGAAACCATGCGCAAACAATTATGAAAATAGTCTTCTTAAGGGTGGGGTATGAATCTTTGTGTGCAAATAAATTTGAAAATGAAATTAGAAAGTTATCTTTATAAGATCCATGTTCGTACCTACGTATAGTTACTGGTTTTCTGTTTTCGTACTTTATACCAGCTTCTGGAGTTAAAAGGTTGCACGTGCATGGCTTTATAGAGAATGACCTCATTGTATTGCTTGCAACGAAAGTAGTGGAGTTGCAGGTTGCGGAAACAAGGAGTTAACTTGCTTATCATACAAGCATGCACGCACATGCAAAAACCTTTGCTTGTTCAATAATGAGGGAATTAGAGCTTGAAATTGGGACTATAATCTGTAAATAGTGTATAATTGATTGGTATATTTGCATTTTATATTTTAACATTACAATTTCATTCTAAAATAGTAAGACTAAAGGAATTAGAAGTAGAAGAGCCATCAGTCACTTCGTTGATTTGTATTGATGTAAGGACAACCGATATTTCATGTATTTATGATTTAAATTTTGTATTGCTAAATCTTTTATGATATGGATGTAACACATGTTATTATTGTTTGTATACAATTACTATTTTATTCAACTCAATGCTTTATAATTTTATAGACTTGTACAATTAAGGAGCAAGAGTACATAAACTTGTCTTGCATTCACAACTTCACAAACACTAATAAATGACAACTTGGTTCTTTTTCACTGCATTTGGAATAACTGGTTTTTTATCTTGATTTAGAGTTTTGAATTACTTTGATATGTACAAGTTTCAATGCTTTCAAAGAAAAGATATGTGAAAGGATTATCTTAGTTACACTGACCAATGAATAAGCAAAGATATACATATGGAATGTCAAAATCTTTGAAAATATGTAGGGTTAGATTTTTAGGAATATCAAATCTACATTTCACAATCATAATGAGGACCATTGCAAGAAAAAGAGCCAATATTTTGGGCTATGTGAATAAACAAGAGGGGAAAAAAATGACTACCAAAATAAATCTCATTCACAAAAGACAATCTATGGTGGACTTTAAGATTGGAAAGGCGAAGATTAGATTTCTTTAACAATTAGACATCAAGATTTATTTGAGAAAGTATACATAAAAGGAATCCATTTCAACCAAACGATTTGTTGGCAAGTTGATTATACTATTGTATATGACTTAATATAGTGTTGTCATTATGGCAACAAAGTCATATAGAGTTTTGGAGTCAGTGCACATGATCAGAAGATCAGTATTTGGATAAATACAAAAGACTGGACAGTTAACAGAGCACCAGTAGATCAGAGCATCAGCGGACGTGCGTATGACCGAGTTATGATATGCGCCCTAGAAGATAATATGGTAAGAGTATATTCATGCTTAGTCTAAGAGCGCATGATCAGAAGATTTAGTATGACAAAGATACAAATAGTTGAAGTTACACAAACAGTGAATGCCAGAACAAAATAGTGTATGCAGCCGATTGTTGGTAATTTGATTAGCGACTATAATATTGTTTTGTAAGGGCTATGCACCTATTGTAATTAGGTTGTAGACATGTAATTAACTTTGTTTGTAAATATGCTTGAGCCAATTCAATTGGAAGCATTGTATGTAATCGGTTATAGGCCGACCTAGCTAGTTAATTGTTTTGGTAGCACATATAAATTTGAGATGCGCCCTTTGTAATTCATATGGAAGTTGAGATAGAATTGAGAAAAGCAGAGCAGAAGTGTGCAAAGAGTTGTTAAGATGTATTAGAGCTTTGCAAAAGGTCAAAGCATCAGCGCATCAAAGGAACTAATCAGACAAGCAGTGTCACAGTGCCAGTTCATCCAACAGATATAGTGTGTATCTGAGATCAGAAGGTTGTAGCCTTCACCATTTGAGCAGTGAGCTCTAGGATAGTGTGTCCCCACCCCTAACAGGGTTAATTGCAAAAGACTCCTAACAGGGTCCGACCCTTGACAAGGTCACTATACTAAATGCATTGTAAAGACAACTCCTAACAGGGTTAAGGATCTTCTAACAAGGATCATAAGACACTAGTACAGATTATTAATGGATGTCAATTCCCACTGGAGGTTTTTACCTATTTGGGTTTCCCCATAACCACATTAGTGTTATGTGTTGAGTTCATGTTTCTTGTTTATGTTAATGTTCATTTCAGTACTTAAGAATTCAAGCTAAGTTTAAAAAAGCAAAGTGAAAAAGATTAAATATAGTGAACACTGATTCACCCCCCCTCTCAGTGTTCCCATTCCTAACAATTGGTATCAGAGCTCTAGTCCTCAGCAAAGAAGTTTAACCACTTGAGGAGATCATGGACAAGCCATAAATGAAACATTTGAAAATAAATCTTGAAGATTCTTTTGAAGACCTGGAAAGATCTGAAAAAGAAATTGAAGAGCTAAAAGAAAAAGTCAGTGATGCTCAAGTAGTCATCAAAAGGCTAAGGAAAGATTTAAAAGAATGTTCTACCAGTGATTTAGGGATCATGGTAAAAAAGCTAAATGAAGAAAATACATCTTTGAAAGATCAGATTGAAGAATTGGATGACAAGCTAACTAACAATCAGAAAGTCTATGATGAACAGATCAAAGAGAACCTTCAATTAAATGAAGAATTGAGGCAAGAAAACATGGAAATCTTGGAGCTAAGAAACAACAAAGAAAGCTTGGAATTTGAATTGAAAGAGGTTAAGAATCACATTGATAAATTACACACAAGCAAGGATCTGATTGAATCTCAGTTGTACGCTCAGAAGCTTAAAAGAGATACAAAAGACATTGGATTCAATGAAGCACAAAATTAGATTGACAACATGTGAGCAAGAATGAAAGCACCAGAAGACACCATAGATGTTAAGGAGACTGGAAATCAGACTAAAGATAATGTTGAACCATCTAAAGATGAGCGCAAGACAATAGAATGAACTTGTTATGCATGTAACAAGCATGGACATATAGCAAGGAACTGTAAAGAGGTAAGACCTTTCAATGGTTACTGTTATTCATGCAATAAATTTGGTCATAGAGCTATGAATTGTAAGACAAGTTAGAAGAACAAGACTTAGCATAATCAGAGAAATCAAAATCAGCCAAATGTAAGAAGTTCTCACAATGTTACATGTCAGATATGTAGCTATAATGGTCACTCAGCTTCACAATGTTACATGTCAGATATGTAGCTATAATGGTCACTCAGCTAGACAGTGCAAAATGGTAACCCATGTCAATGCACCAAGGAATTTAAGGCCTCCGGTTATTTGTCACTCATGTAACAAGGCTGGACACATCTCAAAGTTCTGTAGATCAAGAATGCAAAGTCAAGAAAGCCCTAAAAAGCCAAAAGAATCAATATTGGATACCGAAGGAGAAGTCAAGTTTGTGAAAGCTTCAGAAGATGCGAGCTTGATTTGGTTAGAGGCAAAGAAGAATAAGGTTGATGAGAATATATTGGATGCATCCACAGTGGACACACCCTCTACATCTGGATGAATGGCCCTCGAGGTCATAGGGGGAGCTAATTTATCTCTAAACCTCTGCGCAGCTGGTATACTCACCCTCAGAGTATGCGCCTTTGGATTTAACCTTTTAGAGACTAGAAAAACCTATGTGCAAGAGCGCACTAGCTGATTGATAGCAGAATGAAAGTTGCAGAATTTCAATGAAAGTCTAGTTTAGAAGACAAGAATTAATGGCAAAATTTTTACTTTAAATTACATAGAAGCTTGTAGATCACTCATTGCATTCAAGTTCAGAGCGATTAAAGAGCACAAAAGCCCTAGTAGTTGATTGTGAAGGATTATAGTGAAGTAGTACATTTGATCAGTTGTAGAAGCCCTAATCCGTCACACTGATTTAGAAGCTCTTGGAAACCACTAGGAAAGTGATATACAAGTAAGTGATGGCTACTCCTATTTTATTTGATGTTTCTAAGAAGAAAAGATATGTGTTTAAGAGGCACTCGTTCAAATCTACATTTGATGACCTAGAAGGGACATTCTCCTACACTCCTATGGGTGTTATGCATGTCGAAGACATCCGTGCATACATATATTGTAAGGAGTTAGGATTTGACAGGATAAGAGTGCACTTAGAAACCATGATGAAACTTGATAAAACCTTCCTAGATGAGTATGCACAGTTTGAAAACCACCCGATAATTGAATATGTTACTAAATATGAGTTCTATGAGTCTGAATGGATAAAGATTCTACTTAGAAGGATTCATGATGACCTATTCTAGGTAGGTGAAGTGTCGGTCAGAATAATAGGAGATCGAATACATGAAATGACAGGCCTCTCAAGGACAAGCATCGTTCTCCCAGTGAGCAAGAATGTTAGAAAACTTGTTGAGAAAACATGCAAATCAAGAAGTGATAGACACGGAATGACTATAGAGCCTATAGAGGAAAATGACATCAAATTAATGTCTATGATACTAGGGTATAGGTTTCAGCACACCAATAGGGTGAATATTGTGTTTGCGGCCACTATTCTTGCAGCAATAAGGATTGTCAGAGAAAATGGAGAGTTCAATTTGTGTGAGATCTTGCATGCACAACTAATAGACAACATTAAGGCTATCAAACATGACAAGACCAAAATATTCAGGTTTGGGTCTTTAATCATATACATGTACTTCCACATTCTTGGAAAAGTGTCAGATTTGTATTTGGACAAGAGTATGCCTACAATGCCACATATATCATTTAAGGAAACCACTGAGAGTACACTGAAGGACTACATGACATTGAAATTGAAGACATTTAGGGCCAAAATGTAGATGAGATACAAGATTGTAGAAAGCATTGTTGAAAAGTACAAAGATAGCATTTGCTTTATGGTAGAGACTAATACAACATGCATGGAAACAGTTGAACCAAGGACAAAGTGGATTCATCCACTTGGATATGAGGTTGAGAAGCCAATCGTAGAGGCATATGCTCAAGTACTGTTATCAGCACCTATGGACCCTAATGAGCCAAGATGGGGGACTTATGAAGAGAAAACAAGAGAAGTTGATGTTGTTTTGAACAACGCATCAATTAGAAGAAAAGTAGCTAAGGTTACTTCCGAGACCCTCAGAATTCATGGATTAACACAAGCAGACCTTGACAAAGCAAGACAAGAAAATATTTCTGTGGGGATTGAGAGCGCATCAATAGTAGAAGCAAAGTCTGATGATCCTAAGTTGAAGAAGATCAAGATTGAGAAGACTGATGATCAAAAGGATAAACATGACAAAACTAATGTTACCACTCTTGTGCCCACTGTTACAATTGACATTGAGACCACAAATGCATCTCCCAAGATGCCTAAGAGAAGAAAACAAACTGCTATAAGCCACCCTTCAGCTAGAGCCACAAGAAGGAGAGTGAAAAATGTGCAGCCACCTCCGGAAGTAGGATTCCTACCTAGTATTAAAGTATTAAGGACTAGAGTAGTAGAAGAATGAAGGCTAGATAAGATAGCCAAGTTTTATGAAAAATACCATGAAATTGATAAATCAGAGATTCATGAGATATTAATCAAACACATGATAAAATTCAAGAAGACAATTCTTGAATTGAAGACAACCATCCCAGATAAGGTATGGGAGATTTTTGATACCATGAAGAGACAAGCCACTGAAGAAGATTTTAGAATCAGAGAACAAACACTGGATTACAATCTTCCAGTATGTTATGTTGAAGAAAAGACACTGTTACTAAATTTGGTAAAACTGCACCTAAGGACAAAGATGAGAACATTACACATCATGAACAAAGGTTATGATCTGGTGACAAAAGAAATAGAGAAAGCCTTTCAAAAGGTATTCTTAGAACATCACATGCAACCTTCATCTGCACCCATCACTCAAACATCTAATGAGAAGGAAAAAGAGTCAGAGACCATCAATGTACAGAATGTAGGTCCTCAGGATTCAATGCCTATAGTTGTAGCACCCACAAAGGTAGAGAAGCCTGCACCCATGGCAGAAGGACATATGGATGATACAATCTTTATTGAAAATGTTGAGATTGGAATGGCGGTCTCAGATATTGATTTGAATAAGTTTGAAGAAGATTTTGTAAGCACTCAAGAGGCTAAGAATATATGTGGTAACACTCCTCTCAATCAACAAGAACAAGTATTGATTGAGGACATAACAGATGAAAAAGAAGAAAAAGAAACAGAAAAAGAGGAAGAAAAGATAGAAGAAAAGAAAGAAGAAGGAAAAGAAAAGGAAGCAGAAAAAGAGAAAGGAGAAGTAGAGATAAAATAAAGTGAGCCAACAGATGAGCCATCTGTTGAAATGACAATCAGAGTAAAGCAAGAAGTAGTGGATAGCACTCCTATCACTCCTTTTGTATCATTATTGTCAAGATTGACACTAGACACCACTAGTCTGGATTCTTGGGGAGAAGAAGACCTAATCAAGATCAGTGTCTTAGCTATGGAGAATGCCAAAGAGAAACAAGTAACGAGAAATCCCCTATTTGTCGAGTCAATGAACATCTTGAACAACCTACTACCTTCAGAAAAGAAAGTGTCTAAGGTTCATTCAGTGGATGATGTGAGCACAATTCTTTCAAATTTTAAGACAAATTTTTATAGCTTGGAAGAATCTACATCCCTAGTTGCAGAAGAGAAGTACATGAAGAAGAGGCTCAGTGAATTGATTAGTAACTTTGCACTTGACCTAAGTTCACTCAAGGTTGGTCAAGAATCCTTAAAAGAGTTCACAACAAATGGGAGGAAGATCATTGCAGATTGCATGGACCAAGACAAGTTGACTGATGATCATTTCAAAAATATACAAGAGGTAGAAGCAATGATAGAACAAGGAAATCAATAGAAGACCCCTCCACTAATGTAAATATGTGTAATAATATATATCAAGGGAAGCTTGACAAGATTGAAATAGTAGAAAAGGAGATGTCTAAAATAAGGGCACTTGGAAAACACAACTAAGGAATGCTCTTGTGCCCACCCTAGATGTGCTCAATCAGAATATCAAGGAGATCGATGCCATCATGGTGACATATGATCAAGGTCCTAATTTAGATTTGGAGAAGATTGAGAAGCTGAATTATGCATTATGCACCCATCTCTGAACAGTCAATGCATTGATTGCATTCTGGAAGCAAGAGATCCACAAGTTGCAGATAGCATATCCGGATTTACTTTCCCTGTAAGTACTTGTAGAGAATAAATTTTTAGCACCTTTGTTATTAATATCAAAGGGGGAGTATGTATAGAATATGGAGTTATAGATATGTAAAGAAATAATAAAAGGGAGATATAAGTTGGAAATTTTGTATAAGAGGATAGATAGTAACTTTGCCATATTCCTTTGTTACCATCAATGACAAAGGGAGAGATTGTTGGCAAGTTGACTATACTATTTTATATGACTTAATATTGTGTTGTCATTATGGAAACAATGCCATATAGAGTTTTGGAGTCAAAGCACATGATCAGAAGATTAGTATTTGGCTAAGTACAGAAGACTGGACAGTTAACAGAGCACCAATAGATCAAAGCATCAACACACATGCGCATGAACGCATTATGGTATGCGCCCTAGAAGATAAGATGGAAAGAGTATATTCATGCTTAGTCTAAGAGTGCACATGATCAGAAGATTCAATATTACAAAGATACAAACAATTGAAGTTATACAGACAGTGAATGCCAGAACAGAACAGTGTATGCAATTGACTGTTGGTAATTTGATTAGCGACTATAATATTGTTTTGTAAGGGCTATGTGCCTATTTTAATTAGGTTGTAGACATGTAATTAACTTTTTTTGTAAACACGCTTGAGCCAATTCAATTGGAAGCATTGTATATAATCATTTATAGGCCGACCTAGTTAATTATTTTGGTAGCGCATATAAATATGAGATGCACCCTTTGTAATTCATATGGCAGTTGAGATAGAATTGAGAAAAGAAGAACAAAAGTGTGTGAAGAGTTGTTAAGATGTATTAGAGCTTTGCAAAAGGTCAAAGCATCAATGCATCAAAGGAATTGATCAGACAAGCAGTGTCACAGTGCTAGTTCATCCAGCAGATATAGTGTGTATCTGAGATCAGAAGGTTGTAGCCTTCATCACTTGAGCAGTGAGCTCTAGGATAGTGTGTCCCCACCCCTAACAGGGTTAATTGCAAAAGACTCCTAATAGAGTCTGACCCTTAACAAGGTGACTATACTAAATGCATTGTAAAGACAACTCTTAACAGGGTTAAGGATCTTCTAACAAGGATCATAAGACACTAGTACAGATTATTAGTGGGTGTCAATTCCCATAGGGGGTTTTTACCTATTTGGGTTTCCCCGTAACCACATTGGTGTTATGTGTTGAGTTCACATTTCTTGTTTATGTTAATGTTCATTTTAGTACTTAAGCATTCAAGTTAAGTTTAAAAGAGCAAAGGGAAAAAGATTAAATATAGTGAACACTAATTCACGCCCCCCTCTCAGTGTTCCCATTCCTAACACTATTTATATATTAAACAAGGCTGCAATGTAGCTAAGTTCTTATCAAAATGTTAGTAGGAGTGTTTGAACTTTGCAAAATAATATTGAAAGTTTAAATTGTGATATTGACCAATGTATTGCCACGAATAAGGAGGATATAAAGTTGCCAATTTTTTGATGTTAGAGAATAGTGTTACTCTTGATTATCATAATTGTATGCACCCAAAAATAGTTGCCTAGACTTTGGGCCCCATTTATTTGATTTATTAACCCTGAATCACTTTTATCAATAATCAATATTTTCAACATTATCAATTTCTTGATCAAATCTTAGTTTCGATCATATATTGGATTTTTATCCTTGGATTAACCATTTTATCCTAAGCTTTTATTTACTTAAAAGGAATATTTCCCCCCCTATTGATTAAATAAAAAGCCCCACCTTTTCTTCTTATCCTATGTTGCAAAAATAAAACATTATTCTTATTTTATAAAAAAGAGAAAAATATTTTGTCTCATGTGGACACAAAAGTCAACTCCTATTTTCTCATTGGAGGATATTTGTGCACAAGGATCAAGCTTCCATTTTTCTTCACTGTTGATTAAGTCTTTTGCCTCTTAATCTCAATGGTCCATTTCACCTCACTTCTTATAAAAGGAGAGCTCTCTCCCTCATTTGCATCCATCTCTTTTATGCTAATGTTATGCTGCAAGTTTTCTAGGTTATTTGGAGCTTATTGAAGACATTCTACATCAAGCTTTGAAGACTTGCTTTTCATTGTTGCATTTCATTTAGTTGCATATTTCCTTTGTTTAGTTGCATAATCATGACATATTAGCTTAGTTTCCTTTTATGCAATAGATTAGCTTCACATAGCTTAATTAGGGGAATTGTAATCCATTGCTATTTCTTTCATAGTTGCATTGTACTTTCATTTTGATAGATTAATCTTTCATTCTCATAGATTAGTTTGCATTGCATTGCATCCATATTGATTTCATTGGAGATATTGGCACTCTTGCCCTTGTCTTCATTGTAAATCTCTCATTGTATGGTTGACTAGCAAGGTCATGAGTTTGTAGCTCTAGTTGAGAGCAAATTTATCAAAGTCCTTTGCAACTCCATGCATAGAGAGCTATGAGTCACTTTGTGAGGCCTCATTATTGAGCAACCTTGCATGTAAGGATTCATAAAAGTGTGGTCACTTTTGACTCATCCATTTTTTACGCCCACCGTGGGGCAGAGTAGATAGACTTTGTCCTTTAGGTTCTTAAATTTTTGTCATTTTTTGGATTAATTTTCAGATATTTTGCATTCTATATTTTTTTGTCTCAGAGTATCGTGCGACACTTCTCAGGTATATCGCACGATAGACCTTATAATACGGGTGCGACACTTCGCGCAAAGGAAGAATCGCCTGCTAGTATTAAGGTCTGTCACCTGGCATCGTGCGAAGTATCGCACACATGTTCTGCAGTGTATCACCCAGACTGAGCTATATCACCCGGGTACAAGAAATTGTGTCGCACGATTCTGGTGAAGTCTGAGGTATATCGCCTATACCTAACAACGAGCTATTTTTGAGCTTTTTTTTTTGTATCTTGTAAGTTTTAGGTTCTCTGCTATCTTTTTAAAATTTTAAAAAAATTTCAGCATTTTCAACACTCCGAAAATCGAGCATCCATTTTTTTTGAAATTTTCACAAATGATATCAAAAGTTTAAGTGTGATATATCGTTGGAAAGGTCTTTCCGAGCCTAATCCAACCATGATGGTTTCATTTTCAAATTTTGTCATTTGATCAGTTATTTTTTGTAGATTATCTAATTTTTCATGTGCTAACCATTATTAGATTTTGGATTTTCCTAACCCTTGTTGGTTTAACAAGTTGTTTTGTAGGTGCTCTTGCTTGAAGGAAATTGATATATTGCATGCCAAAGAGGGCTACTAATGGTTTTTGTAGGGCTGCCCTAAGCTTAAAAACTAAATCAAGTGCTTGTTTAATTGCTTTCTTTATTGAGTGCGGCATATACTAGTTGTTTCATTTCATAGGCACTTAATACCTTGTTGTAGAAATTTTGAGGTGGTAGAAGAGTATGCTCTTCACCCTTGTGGTGAAACAGAAATCTTGACCCATCTTGAAATTTTGAAAGCAAGGGGGTAATTGAATCTTTGTTTGGTGTGTTTGGGAGAAATTCTTGAGATAGGGGAGTATGCTCTTCACCCTTGTGGTGAACCAAAAACCTTGAACCTCAAGAGTTAATCCACTCTTTGTTTAGTATAGGAATCCTTTAGTGGGCCTGCTCTTGAGTAATCAAGAGGAATGACCCAAGTGGGGACAAGCCTTTTGCCGGCTATTCCAACTCACTATAATCTCAAGGCTATCGAGGACACAAAACCTTGGTAGACATAACACTTGTCTTTGCTTGATGTGAGTGGCTCATGGGATTGCGACATGGGGAAAGCATTAAGCAAGAATGCTTAAGGTACTCTTGAGGCCATGAGGTCCTAGTCCTTTATGAGGAGCAAGAGGGGTATTATGAACAGAAGCCCTTACTAAGAACCATAGGTTAGAAGCCACCTTTATTTAGCCGCTTATCTTCTTAGTGCAAGGATTGATCCAAGTGGACTAACCTGGATCACCCCAAGATACTCACCATATGTGTCCCTTTGGTTGTATTGTTTAACACTTCCACGACAAAGCCAATATCTCTTGTGGGCAACCACTTGGTGTGAGGCAAGGGGGCATCAAGTTGTGGGTTAAGTTGGTAAGTATTGAGCCTTGCCTTGTAGGTAGATATTGTTTGAATTATCTTCGATTGTGTGATACCAGTGTAAACATTCTCAACATACAAACAATCGGTAGCATTCATAAGGTGCAATTTTACTTTTGAATATCACAAGTGCTTATCTTAGCAAGGTTTCTTTTGCCCTTGTTTCAAGTGTTTGAAGACATGTTTGATCCCCTACTGTTTGCAAACTTGTCCAAATGATGTGATTGAAATCAAACATTTTCACCCTTAGATTCAGAAACTTGAGATCAGACCTTAAAAACTTAAAATTTTGCACAAATTGGTCAAAAATTGCATCAGTATTGCTTGCTTAAGAGAGAAATATCGTATGATAGTTCACACTAGACTATGTCACTTGACAGTTATTAGGTTTGTCGCCTGCCAGTTTCAAGGTATATCACCTGGTATTGTGCGAAGTATCGCCCGGTCCTAGGTTTATCGCCCAGCCTGCTTGGAATCTATTGCTTGGAAGTTTTCAGCAGTATTCTTAGTTTTAGTCATTTAAGTTGCTTTAGGACGACTTGACCTTTGAGTAGGTTATCTGACCTTGCTATTAGAAACCTGTTTTGACTGCAAATTTCTGATTCTAGCCTTCTAGGGACCATTTCAATTGATTTGCAAGGTTGTCTTGAAAATAATTTGTCAAGATTAGAGAGTTACTCCTAGTGAAATGTTTGTCTTTAGAATTGTTGATTACACCCTTGGAAAATTTTGATCCTACTATTGTCCAAATCATTTTTCATATATCTCAATTTCGATTTGAATTTTGGCTAAGTCCAACCTCTTGATTCAAAAGTGCAAGGGTACTCACCTTTTGATTTGAAGCACCTCTTTGACAGTGTTGGTGACACTTTTTATTTTCTATCTTTTCATTTTCTCTTTGGACAATAGAGAATCTTAATTACCCTAGGTTGGCATTGGCACTTTAAAAGATTGACTTATCACCTAGAGTTTCTTTCTTTCATGTTAGTTACAACAAGATACCAAGTTAGTCAAGGGAAATGACCTCCAGTTGTCAGATCCTAGGTGCTATCATGTTTTTTCAACATCTCAATGTACGTTATGGTATCAATTACACAAGATGACTCTTAGTTTTCTTCTTTCTTCTCCATTTCCCATGTTCTTCTGAAGTTTTCTATTCCCATAGGAAATTCTTCTTCTTCTTCTTGATTCTTTTCCTCTTATTATCTAGTTTACCTTCTTCTATTCATCTCTTCTATTCATTTCTTCCATGCTTGATTCCTTCTCTTCTACAACCATGAATTTCAACTATCTTGTTAAGGAACCTCTCTTGAGAATAGATGATCTTGAACTCATTGCCCAATTTAAAGAGTATCTTTATTCCTCCAATAGTCCTTCCAAATATCTCATGGGTGATAAACTTATGGCAAAAATAAAGGAAAAGATGATTAAATTAGATGCTTTTGCTAGGATCATAGACATGATCATATCACAACCTCCTTCTTCTAAACATTCTTCATCATCTAAGTTTTCTCATTCTTCCTCATCTTCCAAGTCTTATCACGATTCTTCTAAACACTGTTCACATTCTTCATCTTCCAAATCTTATCATGACTCTTCTAAACATTATTCACATTCTTCATTATCCAAGTCTTCTTCTTCCACTAAGTCTTCAATTTCCTCTTCTTCACGATCTCATTCTTCTTCTACTTCTTCAAAGAGTCTTACTTCTCTTCACAAGACATACCATAATGAGCAACATGATAGTCTTTATGATACCTCTTCCACGAAGAGTGATGCACCCACCTATGATGACTATGATGACTATGATGATGGACAATGTAGTGATACCTATGACACCTCTATTCCTAAGAGTCCTCCTAGTTGTGTCCTTGTGCTTACTGGAAATGGGTCCTCATATTGGAAAGATCGTGATGGTCATCCGTATGATTCAAATTTTGAAAGAAACTTTGATGAGTTTTGTGAACAATACCTTGATTATAATCTAGCTACTACTGTTGAGGAATATAAAATGCACCGTGCTGATTTGAAATGTAAATATTATAAGAATCCTTCCTCTAGGAACTCTCATGCTGAAAATAAAGATTGCACTCTCAAGCAAGATCATGTTAATGCTAAACCTTTATCTTGTGATGGTTCCCTTCCATCCCCTACTTCCTCCAATACTCATACATTTCCTAAAGCTTCCGAGTCTTCCAAATCTTTCACAAATCTTTCATTCAATGAAAGTCCTAATACTTTTCATGCAGTTCCCTACAGTTATCCTCAAGGGCTATCTCTTAAAGAAACTCAAGCTAACCTTCACTTGGATGCAAATACTTTAAAAAATGCCAAACTTAGCGAGCCTAAACCTTTATGTGCTATAATGCCTACTTCAACTAGTCCTTCACCATCTCTTCCAAAGTCTTTCATACCACTCCAACATGCTTCCTTGTCCTTAGAAGTGGATCCATGTCAAGAGGACTCTAAAAATGATGAAGAAAAGAATATAAAGAAAAATCAAGATCAAGAACCCTCCATGTCATCCAATCTTTTTCATGACGTCTTTGATCCGTTTCATGGTTCTTTTGATCTTTTACACCCTTTTTCATTCATTCCACCATGTCTTAAGTCTTCTCCTAAGCAAGATCAAGCTACTACTTACACCGTTGAGCTTATTGATAATCAAAATAACCTTACCACACTTGTGCTTTCCAAAGATGATGCTTCCATTAAAGTTATTAAAAATGGTGTTGTTACTTCTGATGTAAAGCCTATTGAAAATCGAAAGAAAGTTGATACGCTTATGCTACCCAACGATCTTTGTCAAGATCAAAGTCTTCCACCTTCTTGTTCTACCACTCCATGTTCACTTCCACTTTCTACTCTTCCTAAGTCTTCGCAAGCTTTGAATGATCCTATCAAAGAAGGTGCTCCTATTCAAAATGTGCATGATCCTATTGCAAATACTAATGCTCACTCTAAAGATGCTGATGTCCTTGGTTGTCATATAGATGATGATGAACTTATTGATTATCCTTTTGCATCTTCCACATCCATCCTTGGACCACCTCCACCAATACTAAGGGCTTCACATCTTCCTTCCATCTTGGGCCCTTATGTCCCTTCACTTTCCCCTCCTAATTTTTCTAATTCATCATCTATTTTGGATCCTTACGTCCCTCCATCTCCTATCTTTCCTCAAGATCAACATAGATGCATACCCTTGAATCATTTTCATCCATCCACTCATCTAAACCAGTCATATTCTCCTTCTTCTTCCACAAATTCTAAGTCTTTTGGAAGTAACTTGAATGTTCAATACAAGAAAAAGAAGCAATACACTTGAATCCATAAAAAAACAAGATCACCATATCTACTATAATCGACATATAGGCATAAAGTCAAAAGAGATATCTAAGAAGAAAACTACAAGACAAGTATGGGTTCCAAAATCCATCATTGAAGATATCCTCTCTAGATCATCAAAAAGAAATGAAAAGTCTAAGGCTATATGGATTCCAAAGTCTCTCTTAAAAGAGTCTAAAATTGAACAAAAAGTGAAGTTGACATTCAAGCTTCCAAAGGCTTCCACTTCATCTTCTTCCAAACACATTCTTCCATTCCATGCGCCTGAACCACAACCTCTGCTAAATATTCACCATATTCCTTCTCGTATTCTTTCATTCACATTTCATCCATCATCTCGCCACCCTTCAAGGTGTGTGTTGATGTTGATCTTGCCTTCCTTTCCATCTACCCTTTCACAATCCTTCCATTCATTATCCTTCTACCTTCCATCCTTTTTCCTCATTTGCCTATTCCTCCTATCTTCCAACCTCACTCGCTTTGCATAAAACCTTATCCTCGATTTTTCCCTTCCATCTTCCTTTCCCTATCAGCATCTTTGAGCATATCATTTTGGATCCTTGGTATATCAATGGTTTATCCATTCAAGGAGCATTATCTAAAAAGTTTGCCTTCTTCCAAAAATTTACTTAAAAAAAATTTTAAAAAAAAAGAAAAAGAAAAAATTAAAAATGTCCCATGGTGAAAATCTGGAAACAAGTGCCTTGGTAGCAAAAATAAAGAGAAATAAATTCATCTTATGATGAAAACCACTCCCTTGTGGCGCCTTGGATAAGTACCATGATGAAAACCTGGTAATTAGGCATCATGCGTAGTTCTTCTACATGTTTCATCCATTCCATCTTCTCTCTATGATCTTGACAATGTTGACCTATACACAAATATTTGGCTATCTTGTGAGCTATCTTACGATGATCTTGCTTTCATTCCATTCATATTTAGCCTTCGTATTTTCCTCTATTCATTGTAGCCTTTCGCTATCCTTTTCCCCTTTGGTCTTGATCTAATAAAAAAAGTAAACACGATGCTATGAAGCCTCTTGACATGTCTACTCTTTTGGACTGCATCCTTCCTTCTTTTGCAGTGTGCTTTTGTGACTTATCCTATGCTAGCCTCTCATTGCTTGTCCAAATACGCTTTACATGACAATTTTTCCCTAGCTTGGGTACTCTTGAGAAGTTTTTCCTTGAAGATTTCTTCCCTCCATTCGCTTTCATTCTCTTTTCTTCCATCTCTTCCACCAACCTACTAATCCTTCTTGTCCTCCACCTTGCTTGACATTGGGACTACACGATGTGATCTTGCTTGGGAGTTTGATGCCCATTCTGTCTGGGGGCATCCTTTGTACATATTTTATGATCTTGAAAAAAACACCCAAAAAATTGATATATGATGCTGAAAAATCTTAAAAAGTATAAAAAGTCTTGAAAAAATATAAAAAAATACAAAATTTTTTTAAAAAAATAAAAAAATAGAAAAAGTGCCTTAGTGAAAACCTGGAAACAGGTGCCTTGGTAGCAAAAAAAAAGAAAAAAAAGAAAACAAATCAAAAAATGAAAAAATCTCCAAGTGGTGAAAACTTGGAAACAGGCACTACTTGAGGCCTTTGCATTCCTATTGATTAGCATGCGTCCTCGACACTAAGCCTTTCTCCATCATGTCTTGACCTTATTTGGCTTAGTCTGGAATTGGTCTTTACCTTTGTTTGGGGGGCATACCTGTTAGCATAGGTCCTTTAGCTACGTTTGTCTCTTGGGGCATTTCATAACAGGTGTTTTCAATACCATCCCAAACAGTATTTTTCAACACTACCCTTTGCGTCAAGTGTTTCTTAACACTTATCAGATGTCCTACCCAATAGTCTAAGTATGATGCGATATTGCTCATTTTCAGATGCAATACTCAGAGTTTGACTTTATGACCAACACACATGCACTTAAACACTCAACTCGCTGAGACTTGCTTGGCTTTATTTTTCTTTGTGTGTTGTCTATGAGAATTTCTTTGACGAGTGGTCTCTCCCTTAGAAGTTTTCGATGATGCATAGCTAGAAGACTGAGGGTATGAGAACATGTTTTATTTCTTTATCTGCTTGTGGGTATATTTCGTTGATCCTAACTATCATGAGCATCTATGCTGGTCTTACTTGACACTACGGATTGACAAGGTATTATCCTTGACTGTTTTATGCAAGTGCATGCTTCTAGCTATCCTGACTTTAATGTATCTTGATACAAGCATAATCCCGCTATATCAAATTTAGGTAATCTCACTGTGTTAGTCATCTTGACCTACATATCTTTGACACCTAGGTGAGATTCCCACATTTCTATCTGATAAAGATCATATTCATATCCACATAGTTATGCTAGTGTGCATTGTATGATCTTGCGACGCTACCAATAAAGCTCAATGATGATAATTAGATGTCTATAAGTGTTGCAACCTTGCAAGTCAACCACTTTTCATTGTAACTTGCATTTTTAGTTTCATGTTAGATTAGTTTTGCACCTTGCATATGGAGAAAGCTCTCCTTTTTTTATCATGTGGACCTATCAGTCGACTGCGTTCACCTTCCACTTCCTTTCGATCATGTCTTTCACTTCTTGTCTTTCATATCACATCCTTTTCTATTCCTATAGCATTTTGACTTTTTGACCTAATTTTTAGAATACCTTAGAATTGCGCAAAAACTGCACCCCTACCTAATTTCAACATCCTGGATCCATTTTCAGACTCAAAATTAAAATTTGAGGTCATCTTGATAGTCAAAATCGCACTTTAAATTTTTCCCCTCTTCTGTGCAGTTGACTAATTTTTTGAGGCATAATTTGATTTTCGGTAGAATTTCTTCCTTCCATGTCTCTCAAATTTTCTAGTCTTTCACTCACTCTATTTCTAGTCTTCTATTTCTATTCTTCTACTTCCTTGCTGGGGCATGTTTCATTGCCTAATAGTTATCTTGTTATCATTTATCTTCGATTATGATTTGATCATCTTTTATCAATTTGCTGTTCTCCTCTATCTGATTTTAATTTTGATTCCGAGGTGGTAGTATTTATGAGATTCTCATCCTTGATTCCTTGATTTTCTTGATTCAGACATCTTTTGTGAGCTTTTGCTCAAATTTGAGATTCTTATCTCTTACTTTGAATGTGATCCCGAATCAACCTCATGTTCAAAGGCCTTTGTTTATGCTTTGTCCAGATATGATCCCGAATCGACCTCACATCTGAATTGTTTTGTGATCCCAAATCGATCTCACATTTCAACTTCATTCTTTGACTACATGTGTTCCTAGATCGATCACACATTAGTCAAAGAGGGGCAAATGTATGCACCCAAAAATGGTCGCCTAGACTTTGGGCCCCATTTATTTGATTTATTAACCCTGAATCACTTTTATCAATAATCAATATTTTCAACATTATCAATTTCTTGATCAAATCTTAGTTTTGATCATATATTGAATTTTTATCCTTGGATTAACCATTTTATCCTAAGCTTTTATTTACTTAAAAGGAATATTTCCTCCCCTTTTGATTAAATAAAAAGCTCCACCTTTTCTTCTTATCCTATGTTGCACAAATAAAATATTATTCTTATTTTATAAAAAGGAGAAAATTACTTTTTGTCTCATGTGGACACAAAAGTCAACTCCTATTTTCTCATTGGAGGATATTTGTGCACAAGGATCAAGCTTCCATTTTTCTCCACCGTTGATTCAGTCTTTTGCCTCTTAATCTCAATAGTCCATTTCACCTCACTTCTTATAAAAGGAGAGCTGTCTCCCTCATTTGCATCCATCTCTTTTATGCTAATGTTATGCTGCAGGTTTTCTAGGTTATTTGGAGCTTATTGAAGACATTCTATATCAAGCTTTCAAGACTTGCTTTTCATTGTTGCATTTCATTTAGTTGCATATTTATTTTGTTTAGTTGCATAATCATGGCATATTAGCTTAGTTTCCTTTTATGCAATAGATTAGCTTCACATAGCTTAATTAGGAGAATTGTACTCCGTTGCTATTTCCTTCATAGTTGCATTGTACTTTCATTTTGATAGATTAATCTTTCATTTTCATAGATTAATTTGCATTGCATTGCATCCATATTGATTTCATTGGAGATATTGACACTCTTGCCCTTGTCTTCATTGTGAATCTCTCATTGTATGGTTGACTAGCAAGGTCATGAGTTTGTAGCTCTAGTTGAGAGCAAATTTATCAAAGTCCCTTGCAACTCCATGCATAAAGAGCTATGAGTCGCTTTGTGAGGCCTCATTGTTGAGCAATCTTGCATGTAAGGATTCATAGAAGTGTGTTCACTTTTGACTTATACAATAATAATAATATTTTTTATAAAAAATAAAAAATAATTTACACACTAATATTTTATGATTTAAAAAATAAATCTATATATTTATCCAAAAAATAATTTATATTTATATTGTTAAAGTTAAAATTTATTTTTTTAAAAGCTTTGTTAAGAAAAATGCATCTTTACTTTTGTTAAGATAAATAATTTATGAAATATAAAAAATACATGAAATTTCACTCATTTGAAAAAAAGTTATTAATAACTAGTTAAGTTCTCTTGTTGCCGAAATCATATTTATTAATAAATAACTATTATAGTCAATAATGTTAAGCTTAAGTATTTATTTTTATCATGTCATTATAAAAAAGCTTGTTTATAGTTTGGCTAGTGTGAATGAACAAGAGGGGAAAAAATAGAAAGGCCATGAAAGAAAACCCCCTTCATAAAAACAACATAAGGTGGACTTTAAGATTGAATATGACAAGGTTCTTTCTTTAATCTTCCACTCATCACAATTTATTTTTAAAAAATATTAAAAAAATAATTTTGTCTACAATATTTCAAAATTAAATTGAATTACTAATAAACAAATCTTTATTTAAACATTGTTACCATAAAATATAATTAAAATCTTAAAAAGATTGTACAACATCAAAGAAGAGATTTTAAACACACCAAAAAATTAAGCTCAAACATTCAATTTTTTCATGCCATTACAAAAAAACATGTTGTTAGCTTGGCCAATGTGAATAAACAAGAGGGAAAAAATAGGAAGGCCCCCAGAATTTCTCTTCCAAAAAAACCAATATAAAATAGACTTTAACATTAAATAAGACATGACTATTTCTTTAATCTTCTACAACTCCCAATTTATTCAGAAAATATTTAAAATATATATTTTGTCCACTTCCATATTTACTAACAAACAAAAGTTATATCTAAACATTTATAAAAGATTATACCATACCAAAGAAGATTTTGAACACTTAATAGAATGAAGTATGAGTCTATAATAGTTTAAATTCATGTTTTCTAGATTTTTCTATCTATGTATCAAATCAGACTCTATAGTCTATGATGGTTTAAATTCATGATTTCTAAATTTGACTGTGTTAAATTTTTTTTCCATCTACTTATCAAATCAGACTCTATGATCTATGATCACAATTCTAGTTCCCATCTCCTTAATAAATCGTAGAATACGGTTCAAAACATTTACAAAAAAATCTAACCCATCGAAATCGAAAAATCATCAATCTAAATTCGAACACACCATTAAATTATTGGAATGAAAAAGCTGTCACGTGAAATTTGCTTGACATGAGGGACCGACCGTGGAATTTAGACCCCATGATAAGCTCTGTGTAGCCGCCCATTTCCAACTGGATAATTTATGGTTTATTTCTCCACATCTACACATTAGCCGAGGCTTTCGTATGCACAACTACGTAACCCTAAAACAGAAGAGTTTACTGAACGGTCCAGATCGATTTTAAAACAAATCCGTACCATGTATCAATTAAGAGAAGCTGCACTGCATTGAGCCACGACAAGCGACCTTCTATCCCTATCAAAACCTAATTTGTCTAATGAAACGAATTTAGACATGGTTAAAAAGTCATCAAAATGCCCACGTTCTCAGACATTTTCCTCCTCTGTCCTTCTCCCCGGTTTCTTGGGCCCTTCCATATTTATGGCTTTCTCTCTTCCCTACTAGTACTACACCTCATCATCTTCCTCGAAAATGCTACGAACTTGGTCTGCATCTCCTCTCTTTCTTTCTTTGTGGGTAGAAAGCTCTCTCTCTTTTTCAATATAAAGAACTCAGCTCCGAACTTGGTCTTTAGGTTAAAGAGGATATCAGGTTTTTTTTGGGTTTTCTGTATTTTGTATCAATGTTTCAGATTTTATTTTGGGTCTGTAGACACTTTCTTGGTTGTTAGACAAACAGCTCCCTTTTTTCATGATTTACTATCTCTCAATATAAAGAGCTCAGCTCTGAACTTGGACTTCAGGTTAAAAGAATATCAGTTTTTTTTTTTTTTTTTCTGGATTTGAATGTCTGTATTTTGTGTCAAAGTTTCATGGTTATTAGATAAACAGCTCTTTTTTTTGATGATTTACAATTTTTGAGTTGGATTTGATGATCTGCTATTCCTAAATTAGATTAAGTAGAAGCTTTTACATCACCATTTCAGATCACAGCACTCTGTCTTTATCAATATAATTTGGGATCATAACCATTGGAGGAGTCCAGAGGGAGGAAGAAGCAGAGGTATGATGGCAAAACAAGCTTCTTCAGGACCCAGAAAATTAAAATTCTCCAGAAGGAAAAGGATTAGGGTTATTCATATTGGAAACCCAACAATGGTTAAAACAAGTCCATCAGAATTCAGTGCTGTTGTACAGTCACTCACTGGACTGAAGAAGAGGCGGTCGCCTCCACCTAGTTCTAAGGAAGTGGACAGGGATTGTGAGGAGAGAGAGTCATCTAAACCCAAGGTGCCCAGGCATGAAGGTGAGTTTCAGTTCTGCTCAATTAGTGGCATCCATGAGACTGAAGTTCTCCCCCACATAGCCCAGGAAAGTGATAACAAATATGGTGGTGTTGATCAGGAGGAGATTTTTGAGATGTTTACAAACCACAAGATGAGTACACTGGATTGTTTTGATGGTAAACTCTTCCCAGACATTTTCTCCTTTGATTTCATGAGCAGTACATCTGATGTGGTGTGAAAGGACCAAATAAGTTCAGGTTATGTAATCAGTTAGAACAGCTCTTTTGTGGGTGTAGATGTCACTGTAGAAATCCCTTATTTATAAACAGTTAGAACAGCTATTTTGTGGGTGCAGATGGTACTGTAGAATCCCCTATTTGTAAATTTGTATGACACTTGTAAGATAAGTAATAGCTGGATGATGTGCCGTGTTTCTGGGTTTTTAAAGATGATAATGGATTATGGAAAGTGGTTACAAATCGTGATGATAGGATTATTGTACGGTTAAAATTTTGTGATATGAACAGTAAAAATAATGTGATTATTAAATTATTATTATTGTAATTTGTGATTAGTAAAATTATTTGTTTTAAGACTTTTGATTTATGGATGAAGTTATTGTACAGTTAAAATTTTATGATATGAACAGAAAAAATTATGTGATTATTAAATTATTATTATTGTAATTTGTGATTAGTAAAATTATTCTTTTAAGACTTTTGATTTATGGATTTAATAATTTTAAAAAAAAAAATTCCAATGTGTTAAATATTAATAATTAGGGTTCATTCTATTGTGTGTTAGTTAAGTGGTGGTTGTGGTTTGTGACTACCAAAGTTAAACCTCCCCTTAGACATTTAGTTATTTATTAATTATCTAATTAATATACATGCAAATAATTTTCATATTTTTTATCTAAATATAATTTCTACATAAATAAACTTAAACTTTTAAAAAATAAAAATAAAACTAAGCCATAAGAAATGAAATACCCAACAAGCATAAATGAGAGAAAGTAATAGTTAACAAAGCATTCTTCCACATAATTCATTTGTTTGCTTTAAGTGTGTGTTGAGAGAATTTGATCTCCTTTATCCCTAGGAATCTAGTCATTGTTTATATTACAATCTAGGTGTAGATAATAAATATTAATTTCAACAAATTTGAATAAAATTGCATTTAGCTTTCATTTTAGTAATCATAAATCTTGTATTTAAAGTGTAAAATTGTTGAAAAGTGGATACATATATTTTATTTATATTAAATGGTAATATGATTTTTTTTCAAATAAATCTTATTATATTTAGCTATTAAACTAATAAAAATTATGTTGTAAGTTGAAGTTCAAAAGTTCGATTAAGATTTATTGAACCAAGCAACTTGATACTATATTCACACATTAAAGATAAAAATGAATAGAGGAATTTGGAACAACACACACACATACACACAACGCATCTTGAGTTTGAGTCCCTCTTGCACATAGTGCATGACTATAGGATAGGAGAGGGGCCGTCCCTTACCTCATGTATCTCTCACAAAGATTGAGATTCCTCTAGAACCCACTTAACATGTTTCTTTTTTGGAGAGCCATATTGTACCTATAGTCTCTATTTTCATCTCTTCTTTAGATGTGCCTCGGGTCCTTATGACCTAGGTTGAGTCCATGTCTATTTCTAACAAAGCCTCTAATTGGCCTTTTCTCCCCATGAATCAATCATGGAGCTTACATCTCAAGGAATAGAAAAGTATCCTCGTGGGAGAGACTAGAGGTGTGTATGCACACAATATTGTTCCCAAATTTCTTAAATATGATGAAGGAATGCCAATAAAGCTTCCTGATTCCACAATGAACCAAATTATTTCTACTAGGGATAACTCTCTAGTTAGAAATTTTTTCTCTTTTCATCCCACTATGGACATGGTGTAGAATTGGGTAGCGACCAAATGGAAACTAAAAGGTAACATGACAATAAGTACTATAGCAAGAGATTTTTGTTTCTTCATATTTACTCTTGTAGAGAATCTTGTCAAGTAGTCCTTATGACTAGACCATGGATATATGGAAAACATTACCTATTTCTTTTCCATTATAAGCTAGGACTTGATCCCATTGAAAATCTCAAAAAGATGACCCCTATTTGGATTAGGATAGCAAGAGATCACCCCTTGAGTTCTAGTTTGACAAAGAGTTCAAATGGGTTGCTAACTTTCTTGGAAACATCATCGCCGTTGACAACATTAACAAGGTTAGTCTTTGCAATATTTTGTGTTAATATTGATATCTACAAAACCCTTATTATTTTTACTATTCTCCAATCTAATAATGAGAAAATTGACCTAGACTATTTTGTATGAAAACACTATTATTTTTTGCCAAAATTATTTTAAAGTTGGCTAGATTTGATATTTGAGTATAAGGTCCCTAAAATATAGATCCAAAAACTAAAGGTCCTATGAGTCCTCAAACTAATGATTTGCATGACTACCCATTCAAAGAAAGCCGCTTTAAAATCATTATCTCCCCCATAAAATAAGGTCTAATTACACATCTACTTAGGTCTAATTACTTGGGATGGTCACTTAAGACAACTACTTAGGATTGTTAGGAATAACAGTGCACAATACAACTGAGAGGGGGGGGGGGGGTTGAATCAGTTGTAAGATAGAATATTAAACTTTAAACTTTGAATAACAACAATATTAGATGCAATGAACACAATGAATGCCAACACAATAACACAATATTTTGGTCTCAGGGAAATCCTGTTAAAGGTAAAAACCCCAGTGGGAATTAGCATCCACAAATAATGTACTAAGAGTATAGTATCCTTGTTAGAAGATTTAGCCATGTTAGGAGCTTATTGAAACATTACAATACACAATCCTTATTAGAGGACATACCCTATTAGGAGTTAAGAAAAGAAAGGGCGGCTCACTACCCAAAGAGGGTTAAATCCACCTTCAGAACTCACTATTCGCAACAAATGTATATGAAGAAATACACAATCTTTTGAACTGTCTAACAACAACTATCTTTGCTTGATCAGTTTCAATGAAGTTAACCAGTAATCCCCTGCTCTACATCCAACAGACACAAGCAACATTGTGTCCATCCATGATCTCAAGAACATCATCATCTTTCCACTCTTCATTTGCCAAAATATATCGCTTCTTCAAGCTTGTAGAGTAATCTTATTAATAAAAGAACTCTTGCCAACATTAGGGTACCCACAGATCAAAATAGTTGATGTTATTGGTGCTTGTGCTCAAGGATATTGATTCACTATTTTGAAATGGCCAAATCATTTTTATTTCGATTGTAGAGAAAAGGAATGGGAGAAATCGAGCAGGTGAAAGCTGATCGAGAGCGAGAGAAGGCATTGCATTTTATTTGATCATAAATGTTCTCTGAAATGACCAATCATGTTTTCTATTTGATTCTTTTTGGTGTTTTTTTTCCCCATATTCAGTAGATAAAAATCATAGCGGCAACCACTTAGCCATCTTTTTGACGTTCCAGGTATTTTACAAAGATACAGGTATGTGGATTTATCGTTCAATTGCTTGCAGTTATTGGTCAAATGGAAATATTTTGTCACGTTGCAAGGGCAAGATATCAGTTTGGTGTTTTTGGTTTATGTTAAAAGTTGATTTGGTAAAATTCTCAAAAAACACACTACATGTTCTAAAATGTAAAGAAGTTCAATGTTAAATGTAAGATATATATCTCATCCATAGTAATCAAAAGAAAGGACATGAAACTTATAAGGAGATTTACCAAACCAAAAATATAAGCGAATAGGAAACATGGATTGGTACCTTATGAATTGGTTTTTGAGGTGCACAATCTTCATCAATCTCCTCAGAACAAGACCCCTCACGAAAAATGCATTTAACACAAAAAATAAATCTACAAAACTGAACCAATGGCATGTTTAGAACAAAGAAATAGATTGATAATAATATGCTGAAAATTCTATTATGTTTAATACACGCAAAAGGACAAGTCCCAACAATTCTTAAACATACTTTATCTGATATGATAATAACATGCTAATTAAACTGATAAAGGTGTTATCTACATTTAATTTGCCAATTACTAATTACACAAAAAACAAATTTACAAAACTAAACCAATGGCATGTTCTTCGTATGTGATTTCTTCATCTTTCGAGCCTTTGACATCATATTCGACCGCAAATTTCAAATGCATTGCATTTTATTTGATCATGAATGCTCTCTGAAATGACCACATTCTACTGGTGTCATGCCCTAGCCCGTACTTTATCTCCATTATTTGATGTTATTGGTGCTTGTGCTCAAGGATATCGATTCACTATTTTCAAATGTTTGAATCATTTTGGTCGTGACTGTTCCTCTAGTACACAGTCAGGAAATGTAACTGTCTGATGATTATATGTAATGTTGAATGGATTAAATGCTTTATTCTTGGTAGAAGTGAATGGAAGGAATAGTGTTGGTGTTAGGTTTCATTTATTATTGAATTCAATGGTTTCCAAGATGTGTTGAGGAGTTTGCTTCTTGTTTAATGTTAATTATTCCTACGCAATCCACTCATACAATAGTGAAATGCTATGTGATTGCCAATTTCATACAACTAGTCCTTTGGCATGTATTAAATACAATCCAGTCACTTATTGAATGCTTTGGAGACTACTAGTTTGACTATCCATGCATTACCAGTGACTGAGATTCATTAAAGGATACAAAACCCTTCATTTTAGGGTTATTGTGTGTGGATTCAAATGTAGGTTTGATTTGGTTAATATTTAGAAGAGATCAATAAAGTATTTGAAGACAATCTTACATGTTTGGAGAGGTTTGAGAGGCACTTATAATGACTGTACCCTCATAAACAATGACATAGACTGGTTTTACTAAGTTTCCTTTCTCTATTTTGAGGTTTCCTTTCTTTGCCGTAGGGGTACAGTCAGAGGGTTCATTGACAAAATGGTCCTTTGAATGGTTACTATGAATATGAATGATTTGATATAGCATATTGCTCATTTTACTTGAAGTTTGGAATAGCTTGTGGAACAGTCAGAAAATGTAACTGTCTAATGATTATATGTAATGTTGAATGGATTAAATGCTTTATTCTTGGTAGAAGTGAATGGAGTTTCCAAGATGTGTTGAGGAGTTTGCTCCTTGTTTAATGTCAACTGTTCATGCACAATCCACTCATACAACAGTGAAGTTACAAAACTAAACCAATGGCATGTTTACGACAAAGAAATAGAATGATAATAATATGCTGAAAATTCTATATATTCTATTTAATACATGCCAAAGGACCAATCCCAACAATTCTTAAACATACTAGTTATCTGATATGATCAATTGTTAATAAAGGTCTAATTCTGTAGACTGCTAGCACGAAGGAAGATTTGACCTAGCCAAATTTTCCTTGTACCACACAAAAAAAATGTGTCATAACTATGTCTACTCCAACCTTAATTGTTTAAGAATTCATCATATCAGATAAAGTATGTTTAAGAATTGTTGGGAGTTCTATTAGACCTTTGTTGTAAACATGTCATTAGTTTTCAAATGTTTGGACTCACGTTTGTTGATATTACTGGCATATATGTTTAATGACGCCATTATATATTGCTGTCACTGAAATGACCGCATTCTACTGGTGTCATGCCCTAGCCCGTGCTTTAACTCCATTATTTGATGTTATTGGTGCTTGTGCTCAAGGATATCCATTTTTTTGAAATGTTGACTGTGGTTATCAAATGGACAGCCCGTGAGCTTCTAGCTAGGTGTCATTTGTATTGATAGCTTAGGGCATCAAATGTATTGTATCATTGATAGTTGAGACTTTGTTAAAAGGAAATAGGACAAAGAATGATTCTAATTTAGTTTCTCTATTTTGATCTCTAAGTGGCTTACAACCCTAGAGAAGTATATGCAGATTTACAAATGCAGTTGTAGGATACATAGCAGCTGATAATTCACAAGAAATCCATGCATCCAATTTGAATAGCAATTAATACAAGGAAATAGGGTCCTCCAATGGCCCAATCATCCGGACCTTGACTGTCCCCTCAACCAGTGACCCTTCAAAACTGGGTTATCATGCAATCAGTGAATGATCCTTCATTCTCCTAGTCTGCCCTGCATCCAAACATATTGGAAATACACAATACAATGATAACAAGTCTATCACAATCCCCCTTCCCTCAAGGGACACTATCAACCATCCCTTCCACATAGTATTTCACTGTTGTATGAATGGATTGTGTAGGAACAGTTAACATTAAACAAGGAGCAAACTCCTCAACACATCTTTGTTGTAAACATGCCATTGGTTCAGTTTTGTAAATTTGTTTTTTTGTGTTAAATGCATTTAAATGAAACATTAAGCATAGTAATAATATGCTTAATCTATTAGTAATTGCAGATTAAATGCCCATAACACCTTTACCAGTTTAGCATGTTATTATAAGATACTAAAGAAGACCTACTATTTGTCAGAGAAATCTTCACTATCCCCCACAATGAAGACAATGAAGATTGACCTCCTGCCCCACAACAAAGAACATTGTAATAAGAATAATATATAATATAGTGTTAGAATAAACTTTGAACAAAGACATGTAATGCTTAAGTTAATGATCTAAAAAGCTACAAATATAAGAATTGAAAAAGAAGATAGTGCCAAGAAACATTTTCACAAATATGAAACATGAGGAAAAGTAATAACATTAACAATGCCAAGATTCACAACATTAAATTTCACCTACGGATGAGTTTCTGTAGTGGGTTGCCCAGCATCAAAAATATGTTGAGTTGCATTTGAGCTATAACTAAGAGTATCATGTGGAACAGACCCTAAACTTTGAAAGTGTTCTCCAACCTGGCAATTCAAAATTCAATCTAGGCAAGCATTAGTGAGTGAAATAAATTATAAACATCAACATCAACATCATCATAATCATTAGAAATAAACTTTAAAGACATATTTTGGATAGTACTATGTTTCTTGAAAGTTTTTGTGATGCTTCTAAACTTTAAAGACATATTTTATGGCTTAATGATAACATAGATTAGTGTTTTGTTTTCTGATGGAATGTTGTTGATCATTCATGGTCTTGAAGAAACTTTTGATTGTTTTGATTCTCAAGTCTTGACGTTGTTTCTCAATGTGATATAGACTAACCACAAGATGGTTCAGTTGGTCCTCTCTTTCTGTTTAATCATTTGTCTTCTTCATGGTGTAAGTGTTCATTAATATTCATTAATGGCGGGCAGTGATTCTTTGGTAATAAAGGCATTGACAACATCCATAATCATATAGCTCTTTACCTGATCTAGTCACATCATCAACATCAAGGTTAGTTTGTCTGGCCTCGGCCTCAACCTCAACCTACTCATTAACAATGGCCTCTACACTCTCTACAACTCCAATACAAATTGTTACATTAATCCAAACACAATTTGCAATTAAATTTGTATTATTGCACAAATCAATTTAAGATGTTTACTTGTATTACTGTGATGCACGTCCTCATTGTCATCAACATGGATAGGTTGTGTACAGAAAGAATCGACAGGCTCCAAAGTTTCTAGATAACCATTTTTGAGAAGAAGAAAAAGTGGATGCCAAAGAAGGGATAATTGTGAAGGTTTTCTAGATGTAGGTTACTGAATCATCATCTCTTGTTGATATATTTCAAATTCTACTCTGGAATGAACAAACTATAGAGATCTAACATAGCTAAACATAGAATAAAGTAAACAAGAAGGGATAGAAGATACTTGGATATCAACCAAGTATACTCTAGTCTATATGCCTCCAAACTGTACTAACAAAGGTGCCGAGGAGAACCTGATTAGTACCTTAGTGTTAGTGTATTGAGGAAGAGTCCAATCCTAAAAGAGGCTTCCATCCCTAATCAACTCCCAATTAACATTGCTAATAATTGCTGGTTGTATGGATCAGATCATAATTTGATCTTTATTCATGCTCAAACTTGTTCTTATCTATTAGCTGAAGCTGCTTATCTTTCACACCAATATATGCTAATCTAAGTTTGCTTAAGGTAGAGAATCAAGGTTTTGGGGGAGGGAAGCACATTATGTTTTTGGTGCTTCTCTCCCTAGAATCCAACACCATATATATGTGAATTGAATTATCTTCAAGAGGGCCGACCTGGTCTTATTAAATATATTTAATGTTAAAGCCAAGAGGCCGACCTTGGGCCCTTAACTAATTCAACCAACACACACACACACACACATATATATATATATATATAAATGAAATAATAATATCCTTATTATTATAAATCACACAAGGGTATTTATTTGATTAGTTTGATTTGGCCGAAAGGCTATAATTATTAACACTCTGCACTGGTACTCAATCTGGCCTCCACTCCATATATGTCTTCTCAGAATCTAAAAACTCTCCATCATTGATTCCTATCATTTTTTCAGCATCTTGATGGACTGAGACCTTAAATTATTGAGCTTCTCTTTGTTTTGAGAATAGTTAAACATTCTCTACTTAACAGGGCCAATGACATGAATGTGGAAACTCATCTGGCCCCTCCTAGGAGCCTCTTATGACCCTTTATGAAATTTCAAGACCTCTAAGATGTATTCTTAGGGATCGTAAACAGTCGTAAAGGGTCATAAGGGGTCTTGGGACACAACAGCTAAGAAACATAATTGTAGGCATCGTGGTCACAATTTTTTGGAGACAACGTAATTGAGTTGTATACCCAGACGGTGGAGAGCAACTCCTACACCTCCGATTCCAAGTTGACTACATCTGTTGCTCATGAATACAAGGTCCTCCAACATATGTATTCAACTTGGAATTGGGGGTGCAAAAGTTGCTCTACACCGCTTGGGTACACAACTCAATTACATTGTCTTCAAAAGATTGTGACTATGATGCCGACAATTATGTTTCTCAGCTATTGTGAAATTTACATTTATGTTTCTCAGTTGTCGTGTTTATGTGCATGTTTTTTATGTATTTTGGATAGTAATTCTAATTGAATTTGTCTGTGTACTAAGACCTTAAATCATGTAATGAGGATGCTTAGAACACTAGTATATGCAAATTTCATTATTTAATAATAAAAATCTATTAAAATGTTTATACCTTCTCCCATTTGCTAGTGTAATTCCTCTTTGAGTATCCCCTTTCTCCTTTGCATCCAAAATGAACTCATTCCAATCCCTCACTGGAATAAAGGGAGGACGCTCAAACTTCAGCAAGACTTCATACATGCAACATTCGTAGATTATGTTCAATGCGTTATCTATGTTCGTAAATCAAAGTTGCGTACAAATCTATAGATAGTGCGTGGTACGAAGCCACGCTCAAGCTTGAAAATGATAGTCAATCCATAGTCAAGGTCAAGGAACAAATGGAACAACCAAGAAAATACTATATGTTAAATCATGTGATTGATAGCAGATTAGGGCTCACCTGAGCCATAAACATGAAGAATTATTCTAAAAAAAGATGTAAACCATATATATGTGTACTTGAGGGAAAGAGAAGTTATGTCATATCCATATTAAAATATTAGTTACAATATGAAAATACTAAACTAACTAATTCCCGAGTTCATCTCTGCATATGGTCGCAACAAAGATATACAATTACAATATAGAGAAGGCATCGCAAAAATATAATTTCAGAATTTGCCCTAGCCTGACACATTTTGCACTCAAATCCTTCATCGCGGATAAGTGGAGATGGGCGAATAGATGCAGATGAGTTGTCATTGACCCAAATAAAGTATTCGCAGCCATTATTTCCTTGTGATGCCCAGTCTACATTAGTTCTTATATTATAATGAATAGTATTTACATTAGAAACATTAAATATATACACATCAGCAACCTTTTTTCTATTTGGGCAGCACCAAAATTATCGTCCAGGGTTGTTTGGTGTCCGTGAAGTCTTCAACACACACTATCTACCACCACATTGACAGTTTGGCACATTGACAAGAGTCATCGAGCCTATATATCAATAATGCACCGCACCATCGTTACTACATTTATTATTTTTATATGAAATACACCAAGGAGTACCATCAGAAATATTAACCATTTTCAATAATGAAAAGTAAACCTAAATCAAATAGCTCATTTTTTTATCAGCATGTGTAGTCTCTGTGTATATGAAAAATGAAAGAAATATGAAGCTGAAATAAAATAGTGAACAAAATATTATTCGATCCACATAGACTGAATGAAATATACCATCAAAAGAAGGTGACAAAATCCTATCACGAAGCACATACATAGGAAATAAAAAAGGGACAAAAGACAAGAAATAAGAAAAATCATTACGACTATAGAAAAATCATTTATACTATAATAAAAAAAAGAAACACTCTTTGTCAACAATTTTCAAAATCATTAGGACTATAGAAAAATAATTAAGACTATACAAAATCAAATTTTTGAAATGGACGGTTCTGATGCTTTGCCATTACAACAATTGAGCATTCATCATTTGGTATTGTGTATTCCATTTAAGTATGTCAACAATGTTCAAAATTTTGTCACCAAGCACAGACAAGAAATAAGAAAAATCATTAGGACTATAGAAAAATCAGGTTCTATAAATGGACGGTTCTGATATTGCTTTGCCATTACAACAATTGAGCATTCATCATTTGGTACTTCTTGGTGTATTCCATTTAAGTTTTTTAGTTGTTGTGTGTATGTGCATGTTCTTTATGTGTTTGGCTTCTCTCCCTCGGAAGGGATGCGTCGATAGGTAATTGATTTGAAAGTATAATGATTTGACAATCTTTTTTCAGGATAGGCGTAATCATCCCGCTAACCTTAATTAGCAACATTTGCGATATATGTCAAGTACTTATAATCAGTATGCCCAAAAAACATAGAATTAGTAGTAAAAGCATGTCCTTTGGTTTACTAGTTTACTTATAATCAGTATGTCCTTTGGTTTACTAGTTTAATCTGGTTTAAGAATGGTTTGTTTCATGTTTGAATGTACCATTGAATGAAGCTTGGCTATATTAAGTACAATCTTAAGACTCATGACTCTTCAAATTATCTTGTTTCCTTTAGACCTCCAAACATGTGTACTTTGAGTAGCCCTCCAACAAATGGACTTGTGATGATTTTCACAATAGTACATGTGTAGGAGGACTACTCAAAGTACTGCTTAGGAAAATTTGAATGTTCATCACTTGTGCACATTAGAGTTGATCATAGAAGGTATATGATAGACCCAACATCAAATAGATTTGTGGTGATTTTCACAATAGTACATATGTTGCTGGGTAAGCTCCCAATAGCGCTCAGGCAAATATGCATGTGCATCACCTGTGCATATGAAGTGGCCCAAATGGAAGATACAATCACTAAATTCTGCATACTCCTTATTTTGTTCTGTGTTGATATTGTCAGACATGGTCTTTCTTGAATGGAATGACTCGTTACTTGTACATTGACTAGAATGTTGGTGGAAGAAGGATGATTTGTTTGCAAATATTTTTTCAACTCTAATTTTCTCAACACAAAGGGACATTTATCATAGCCATAGAAACATGATTATTTTAAAATGAAATACACCAAGGAGTACCATCAAAAATATTGACTATTTACAATCATGAATAGTTAACCTTCATCAAATAGCTCATTTTTTAATCAGCATGTGTAGTCTCTGTGTATATGAAAAATGAATGAAATATCAAGCTGAAATAAAATAGTGAACAAAAATTCAAATTCAAGGCCTAATTTATCAAGAGCAACAAACATTAGGACAAAAGAAAAATCATTAAGAGTATAGAAAAATCATTAGGACTATAGAAAAATCATTAAGACTAGAAAATCAAGTTCTAGTAAAATCATTAAGAGTACTATAGAAAAATCATTAAGACTAGAAAATCAAGTTCTAGAAAAATCATTAAGAGTACTATAGAAAAATCATTAGGACTATAGAAAAATCATTAAGATTACAAAATCAAGTTCTAGAAAAATCGTTATGACTATAGAAAAATCATTTAGACTATAAAATCAAGTTCTAGAAATGGATGGTTCTGATGCTTTTCCATTACAACAATTGAGCATTCATCATTTGGTACTTGTTGGTGTATTCAATTTAAGTTTTTTAGTTGTCATGTTTATGTGCATGTTCTTTATGTGTTTGGCTTCTCTCCCTCGCAAGGGATATGTCAATAGGTAATTGATTTGAAAGCATAATTATTTGACTATTCCAAGTAATGTTTTTAATCCTTTGAAGTTTCTCATGATCCTGATGTAAGTTGATTGGATTAAGCAATTTGGGGATCCAATAGGACTTTAGGGGAGTTTAATAAATATTTTGGAAGACTTAGAGGAACTATTAGCATGACTGTTCCTTCATCTATAGCGAGTTAGACTGAATTTGCTAAGTTTTTCCTTTGTTTTGAAGTGTATTTTGTAATCTATTTCCTTTCCATGGACCCAAAGGCCTAGGACCCATGGAAAAAGGAGACTAACAATGTATTATACAACTCTAATGTTCTTGACTTGCAGAGATTTGAGAAAGTAAAGAGAACACTGGCTATGTTTAATGTTAATTGTTCCTACACAATCCACTCATACAATAGTGAAATGCTATGTGATTGACAATTTCATACAATTGGTCCTTTGGCGTGTATTAAATAGAATAGAATTTTTAGCATATTATTATCATTCTATTTCTTTGTTGTAAATATGTCATTGGTTCGATTTTAATCTACCGATGTCGTGCCCTAGCCCATGCTTTATCTCCATTATTTGATGTTATTCACTATTTTGAAATGTTGACTGTGGTTATCAAATGGAAAAAATAGAAAAAAAAAATTGTACACATTAACCAAATCAAACCTACATTTGAATCCACACACAATAACCCCAAAATGAAGGGTTTTGTATCCTTTAATGAATCTCAAACACTGGTAATGCATGGACAGTCAAACCAGTAGTCTCCAAAGCATTTAATAAGTGACTGGATTGTATTTAATACACGCCAAAGGACCAGTGGTATGAAATTGTCAATCACATAGCATTCCACTGTTGTATGAGTGGATTGTGTAAGAATAGTTAACATTAAACAAGGAGCAAACTCCTCAACACATATTGGAAACTATTGAATTCAACAATAAATGAAACCTAACACCAACACTATTCCTTCCATTCACTTCTACCAAGAATAAAGCATTTAATCCATTCAACATTACATATAATCATTAGACAGTTACATTTTCTGACTGTGTAGAGGAACAGTCACGACCAAAATGATCAAAACTACTTTCACCCTTGCACAAGCTATTTCAAACTTCAAGTAAAATGAGCAATATGCTATATCAAATCATTCATATTCATAGTAACCATTCAAAGGATCATTTTGTCAATGAACCCTTTGACTATACCCCTGTGACAGAGAAAGGAAACCTCAAAATAGAGAAAGGAAACTTAGTAAAACCAGTCTATGCCACTGTTTGTGAGGGTACAGTCATGATAAGTGCCTCTTAAACCTCTCCAAACATGTAAGAATGTCTTTAAATACTTTATTGATCTCTTCTAAACATTAACGCATGGACAGTCAAACCAGTAGTCTCCAAAGCATTCAATAAGTGAATATGAATGTTTGAAAACTTTCCTCTCAACTTCCCCAACCACTCCTAATCGGTTAGAGGGATTAGTTGAGTGTTTAGACACTAAAACTTCTTAAACATACTTTATCTGATATGATGAATTGTAATATCAACAAATGTGAATCCAAACATTTGAAAATAGTGAATCGATATCCTTGAGCACAAGCACCAATAACATCAAATAATGGAGATAAAGTACGGGCTAGGGCACAACACCAGTAGAATGTGGTAATTTTAGTGAGCATTCATGATCAAATAAAATGTAATGCATTTGAAATTTGCGGTCAAATATGATGCCAGAGGCTCGAAAGACATTTCCCATCAAAGATACCAATCAAAGATGAAGAAATCACATACCTTCTCTTGCGCTCAACTTGCACGAAGGAAGATTTGATAGAAAAATCTTCCTTGTACCACATGAAGAACATGCCATTGGTTCAGTTTAGCATGTTATTATCATATCAGATAAAGTATGTTTAAGAATTGTTGGTAAGGATAGGAATAGTGGAGATTCTAGAAATATCCCTCTAACCGATTAAGATTGGTTGGGGAAGTTGAGAGGAAAGTTTTGAAACATTCATATTCACTTATTGAATGCTTTGGAGACTATTGGTTTGACTATCCATGCGTTACCAATGACTAAGATTCATTAAAGGATACAAAACCCTTCATTTTGGGTTATTGTGTGTGGATTCATTTGCTTTAGCCAGGAAGATCAAGAAGATGGGGCAGGAGGACATTGTGGTAGAAGAAGTATTTAAAGAAGCAACAAGAAGCAATAGAAAAGTTTTTAGGAGTTTGGAACAACATTTCAGAATCCATGAATGGTATGGGTAAGGTGACTTTCATTCTTGGCCATGACTTCAATGAAACATTGGATATGGCTAATAAGAAGAAGGGTCACTTGTTGATAGTGTTCCTTGAGGGAAGGTGGATTGTGAAAGACTTGTTATCATTGTATTGTATATTTCCAATATGTTTGGATGCATGGTAGACCAGGAGAATGAAGGATCACTCACTGATTGCATGATAACCTAGTTTTGAAGGGTCATTGGTTGAGGGGACAGTCAAGGTCCAGATGTTGATAGTAATTTATTGAGGGAAGGGGGATTGTAAAAGACTTATTATCATTGTATTGTGTATTTCCAATATGTTTGGATGCAGGGCAGACTAGGAGAATGAAGGATCACTCACTGATTGCATGATAACCCAGTTTTGAAGGGTCACTGGTTGAAGGGACAGTTAAGGTCTAGATGTTGATAGTGTTCCTTGAGGGAAGGGGGATTGTGAAAGGCTTGTTATCATTGTATTGTGTATTTCCAATATGTTTGGATGCAGGGCAGACTAGGAGAATGAATGATCACTCACTGATTGCATGATAACCCCACCAAGCATTCTTTCCTTTAAGTTTCCACAATATCTCAAAATATGATCATTATTCTTTACTTTCTTCTATATGCTATTCTTTCTATGGTTTTGTTATCTCAGAAATATATCAAAAACATTGTAGATGTGCATATAAAAGTAAAATATTATCCTTCAATTGTTCCACATTGAAGCATTTCCTCTTGGGAGTATTCTCTTCATTTGTACAATATCTGTCAAAAATGGTTCCCATATTTCTTCAAGATCTATTTTAATCTTTATACTGCAATTTTGATTAGATTTGACCAATAGTTGATTTCATTGGTATTTTATAGCATATACTCCTAATGTGAAATGTGGAGAGAAAGAAAGAGACACACTAGGTATGAATTACATGATATACCCATCATCACTTAGCACTTAAATAATAAATTATGGACAGGGAACAACCCCCTACCTTCTGGATGTTTGTTTCATGTTGGCCTCTTATTATATGCAAAGTTAAGCCTGTCTTAGGCTAACAACCACAGTGTAGGGGCCATAAATTATGGATCCCAAAATAGTGCACACTTGTATTAAATTAGGTTCACTATACTACAAGGGAATGGAAACCATGCAATGGTGCCTCATGGGGATGGAAGCAACCCTTCACCAAGAAGATGATTGTGTCTGTAATATTTACTAGAGGAAAAGAACATAATTTGGTTCTAGAAATTACTCCTAGAAGATAATGGCACCCACAAAACACTTGGAAAAGATAGCACTCACTATATCTTTTATCACTCTTTTAAAGCTGGGACAATAAATCTCAAAGATTGATCAACGAATTCTTCAACACAAAGAATCATTGATAGTTATGATTCATGTGTACAATAGCCAACAACTAGTTGTTCCAATCATGGTGTCCAATAATTATGTTAGAAAAAGCATCTAAAAATCCCTTACACAACCATAATAGATTCAAACCATGAACCGTAAGAACCTAACAGTGGGACTAAGAAAGATACAGCCTAAACAAATCTTGATCATATTCCACCCTATTGTAAGGCCCAAGAAGTAACTCTATCTTAAAGCTACACATTCCTCTAGATGAAGCTCAAAGGTCAGGTAGCTGAAGCATAGCAATACTTGAATGAATATAAGAATAATTTGATGTACAATCATTTGCTAGCTTGGTTTGTGGGTTTTCCACATAATATTTTCCCTTTAACCACATTTATAGTTTGAGAAAATCATAAAAAATTGTTTTAGATTTATATTATCCTTTTCAACTAGCACACTACCATCAAAATGCATAATCATTGGTCATATCAAGAAAATTCCTATTGATTAGTAGGATATCCTTATAAAAATTTGATGCATGGATTTCTTGTGAATTATCGACTGCTATGTATCCTGCAACTATGAAAGGAATAGTGTTGGTGTTAGGTTTCATTTATTATTGAATTCAATGGTTTCCAAGATGTGTTGAGGAGTTTTCTCCTTGTTTAATGTTAATTGTTCCTACACAATCCACTCATAAAATAGTGAAATGCTATGTGGAAGGGATGGTTGATAGTGTTCCTTGGGGGAAGGGGGATTGTGAAAGACTTGTTATCATTGTATTGTGTATTTCCAATATGTTTGGATGCAGGGAAGACCAAGAGAATGAAGGATCACTCACTGATTGCATGATAACCCAATTTTGAAGGGTCACTGGTTGAGGGGATGGTCAAGGTCTGGGTGATTGGGCCATTGGAGGACCCTAGTTCTTTGTATTAATTTCTATTCAAATTGGATGCAAGGATTTATTGTGAATTATCAGCTGCTATGTATCTTGCAACTGGATTTGTAAATCTGCATATACTTCTCTAGAGTTGTAAGCCACTTAGGGATCAAAATAGAGAAACTAAATAAAAATCATTCTTTGTCCTATTTCCTTTTAACAAAGTCTCAACTATCAATGATACAATACATTTGATTCCCTAAGCTATCAATATAAATGGCACCTAGCTAGAAGCTCACGAGATGTCCATTTGATAACCACAGTCAACATTTCAAAAAAATGGATATCCTTGAGCACAAGCACCAATAACATCAAATAATGGAGTTAAAGCATGGGCTAGGGCATGACACTAGTAGAATGTGGTCATTTAAGTGACAAAAATATACAATGGCATCATTAAACACATATGCCAGTAATATCAACAAACATGAATCCAAACATTTGAATACAGTGAATCGATATCCTTGAGAACAAGCACCAGTAACATCAAATAATAGAGATATAGCACTGGCTAGGGCATGGCACTTGTAGAATTCAGTCATTTCAGAGAGAAAATCCCTCAACAATAAAATGAAATGCATTCGAATATGATGCCAGAGGCTCGAAAGATGAAGAAATCACATACCTTCTCCCGCGCTCAGCTTTTGCTCCTTTTCTCTTGCTCTCCAATTGAAATAAAAATGATGAGGCTATTTCACTTTTTTAAAAAATTTATACCCCAAATCTATCGGAGTTCTGATGGTCAATTAAACACCCATCGGAATACCAACATCATCGGGGCCTATTACAAAAAAAAAACACCAAATTCATAAGAAAAAGTTACCTGTCAGAAACTTCTATCAAAATTTGGCCCTAAATGTAGTAGTGACGGTACCTAAAACAAATATAAAATGATTCCGTCACAACAGTTAAGGACTGACATCCTTAATTTACATTTTCCAAATAAAATGCACATTACACCTCTAAAGTCGGCTCCCAAATATGTCTTCTCCAAATGACATGCCACAAGTGACATCGTCCAACATTCTGTACTTTGTGATGACCAAAAAACATCATTTAGTACCTTGTCTTTCATCTCTTAATATCACATACAACTGATCTATATCTTTTGTAAGATATACTAGAAACACAGAGACTCACTCTGTCAGCTTCCACTGTCACTGTCCAGTAACCAGTCTTCACCAAAACATTTGTAACTCATCCAACATGAAACATTACATGATGCAATATTGGATATAAGATCATAAAAACTTCTTGTACTCTCATCTATCTTCACACATTCTAAAACATTCGTACACTGTCATAATTAGCCTGTACTCTTCACAGAAACATATGTTGACATCAGTGACAAACCACAAATGACAATGGTATGAGTTCTCATTTAGTAACCTAGTGATTAAAGATATAAAATGTATCAATGATCACCCCATGCATTAGAAATATCCAACAATCTCCCCCTTTGGCATTGATGTCAACATATGGGAAAATAATCCCAAAGTTATATCAATCCAAAGTTCTGCAACCAAACAGTACTCTCATAGTATTCCTTCATACAATCTCCCCATACAGTAGGGATTTTCTCATAGCAACACTCCCCCTTTGATGACAATGGAGAAGGGTGCCATGAGTCATCAAATGTTCTTCAACACCTTCCTTGCATGATCACTCCTAAGGAGTAGATCTCTACATCCAGTCTAGAATATGATAAGGCTCTGAAAACCTCTGGACTGATGCATCCCTGCATCATTTAATTCTGACTAGGAGGGGCCTGAACCCCAAGCATACCTCTGAGATATTCAAAGGTTGTTGGAAAGATGGCTATAATAATGTATATGAATTGATATAGTGTTTTAATTATGGAAACAAATTCATATAGCAGTTTGGAGTCAGCGCACTTGATGTAAAGATCAAAATTCAGTTAAGTGTTGAAGACTAGATAGTGTACATAGTTCTTGTAGCTCAGAGCATCAGCGCATGTGAACAAAAAAGAATTAAGGTATGCACCCTAGAAGTTAAGTTAGTTAGACTATACTCATGCTTAGTCTATGAGCACATAATCAGATGTGCAAGGATGAGAAAGATACAGTTAGTTGAAGTTGCACAGCCAGTGTGTGCCAGTGAAGAATAGAGCATGGAGCCAACAGTCAATATTTTGGTTTGCGATTATATTTTGATGTTGTAAAGGATATGCACCCATTGTATTTAGGTTTTCAACATGCTTATATGTTTGATTGTAAACATGCTTAAGCTAATTCAATTGGAAGCATTGTATGTAATAGGTCTAAGGGCCGACCTAGCTACTTATTTTGTATGAGCGTATAAATATAAGATGCACCCATTGTATTCGGTATGCAAGTTGAAATAGAGTTGTGATAAGCAGAGTAGAAGTATGTGAAGACAACATAAGATGTATTAGATCTTTGCTAGAGGTCAAAGTATCAATGCATCAATAGAACTGATCTAACAAGCACTGTCACAGTGATAGTTCATCTAGCAGATATAGTGTGTATTTGAGATCATAAGGTTGTAGCCTTCACCACTTGAGCAGTGAGCTCTAGGATAGTGCATCCAATCCCCTAATAGGGATTATTGTAAAAGACTCCTAATAGGATCTGACCCTTAACGAGGTCTACTGTACTTAAAGCATTGTAACTCAACTCCTAACAGGGTTAAGGATCTTCTAATAAGGATCACAAAACACTAGTGGAGAATATTAGTGGACCGTGTCAATTTCCACTGGGGTTTTTACCTATTTGGGTTTCCCCGTAACCATATTAGTGTCATGTGTTGATTTCATATTTCATGTTTATGTGAATGTTTAATTCAGTACTTAAGCATTTAAGTTTAGTATAAAGGTTAAAGTGAAAAGTTAAAATACAGTGAACACTGATTCACCACCCCCTCTCAATGTTCCCATTCCTAACAATTAGTATCAGATCTCTGGTCCTCAGAAAATAAGTTTAACCACTTGAGGAGATCATGGACAAATAAAAAATGAAACATTAGAAGAAAAATCTTGAAGCCGCTCTTTAAGACCTGGACAAATCTGAAAGAGAAATTGAAGAACTAAAAGAGAAAGTCTGTGATGCTCAATTAGTTATCAAAAAGCTAAGAAGGGATCTAAAAGAATGCTCTAACAGTGATCTAGGAGCAAAGGTCAAGAAGCTGAATGAATAAAATGCATCTATGAAGGAACTACTTGAAGAGTTCGATGATAAGCTGATCAATAATCAGGAAGTCTACAATGAACAAGTCAAGGAGAACCTTCAACTTAATGAGGAATTAAGGGAAGAAAACTTGGAAATCTTAGAGCTAAGGAATAGCAAAGAAAGATTGGAATCTAAATGGAAGAAGCAAAGAATCACATTGACAAATAGCACACCAATTTTGATTTGATAGAATCTTAGTTGTATGCAATAAGAGCCAAAGGAGACACTAGCTATATTGGATATAATGAAGCACAAAACTAGATTGACAACATGTGAGTAAGAAAGGATACTCAAAAAGACTCTATTGATACTAAGAAGACTGAAGATCAAACCAAAGATAATGGTGGACCTCCTAAGAATGAGTGCATGACTGTAGAACACACTTCTTTTGCATGTAACAAGCATGGACACATTGCAAGGAACTGTATAGAGGTAAGACCTTTTAATGGCTACTATTATTCATGCAATAGATTTGGTCATAGAGCTATGAATTGCAAGACTAGCAAGAAGAACAAGATTCAACATGATCAGAGGAATCAAAATCAGACAAATGTAAGAAGTTCTCAGAATGTTACATGTCAGATATGTAACTATAATGGTCACTCAGAAAGACAATGTAAAATGGTGACTCATGTCAATGCACCAAGGAATATAAGGCCTCCAGTCATTTGTCACTCTTGTAACAAGGTTGGACATATCTCACAGTTTTGTAGATTAAGGACGTAAGGTCAGGAAAGCCCTAAAAAGACCAAAGAACCAGTATTGGATCCTGAAGGAGAAGTCAAGTTTGTGAAAGCCTCAAAGGATGTGAGCTTGATTTGGTCAGAAGGAAAGAAGGACAAAGTTGATGAGAATGTATTGGATGCATCCACAGTGGACACACCCTCTACATCTTGATGAATGGTCCTCAGGGTCATAGGGAGAGCTAATTTAGCTCTAGACCCCTGTGTGGCTAGTATACTCATTTTCAGAGTATGTGCCTTTGGACTTAAGCTTTTGGAGTATAAAGGTACCTTTGTGCAAGAGCGCACATGCTGACTGTGAATATAACTCAAGTTGGAAATTTAGAAGTGACAGCCTGGTTTATGTGACAAGCATTAATGGTGGAATTATCACTTTAAGTACATAGAAAGTTGTTTAACTACTCATTTCATTCACATTCAAAGTGATTGAAGAGTAGAAAAAGCCTTAGAATTAATTGTGAAGACTTGGAGATTGATCTATCAATGATTAGCAGTGCATTTGGCCTATTGTAGAAACCCTAGTTCGTTGCACCGATCCATAAGTCTTTAGATTATCTCAGAGATCGGTTAGAAAGTGATTAAACAAGTAAGTCATGGCTACTCCTATAGTTTATGATGTTGCTGAGAAGAAGAGATATGCATTTAAGAAGCATCCATTTAAGTCAACCCTGGATGATTTAGAGGGAGCTTTCTCCCACACGCCTATGGGCATCATGCATGTCGAGGACATTAGGGCATATATCTATTGCAAGAAAGAACCAGCTGGGTTGGATAGGCTAAGGGTGCACATGGATACCATGTTGAAACCAGATAAAACATTCATGGATGAATATGTTAAGTGGAATGATCACGCTATAGTTTAGTATGCTACAAAATATGAATTTTATGAGACTGAATGGATTAAGATTTTATTGAGAAAAATTCATGATGATTTGTTCTAGATTGTTGATGTGTGAGTAAGAATCACTAGTGACTTGATATATGAGATGACAAGCCTTTCTTGAATAGGCACCGTCCTTCATGTGGGCAAGGATGTTAGAAATATTGTTGAGAAAACATGTAAGTCAAGGAGTGATAGGCACGGGATGACAATTGAGCCTATTGAACAAGAAGACATCAAATTGATGTCTATGATACTGGGATACAGGTTTCATCACACTAGAGGGTGAATAGTGTGTTTGTGGGCACAATTCTAGCAGCCATCAGAATTATGAATGAAGATGGGGATTTCAATCTCTATGAGATATTGCATGCACAGCTGATTGATAACATCAAGGCCATCAAGCATGATAAAACCAAAATATTTAGGTTTGGGTCTTTGATCATTTACATGTACCTTCATATAGTTGGGAGAGTATCAGATTTGTATTTGGACAAGTCCATTCCAGCCATGCCACAGATATCTAACAAAGTATCCACCAAGAGTACATTGAGAGACTATGTAACATTGGAATTGAAGACCTTCAGGGCTAAGATGCAAATGAGGTACAAGATTCCAGAGAGCATTCTTGAAAAGTACAAGGATAAAATTTTCTTTATGGCAGAGGCAGACACAACTTGTATGGAAGCTTTTGAACCAAGAACTAAGTGGATTAATCTACTTGGTTATGAGGTAGAGGAACAGGTCCTTGAAGCATATGCACAGGTGCTACTATCAACCCCCAAAGATCCTAATGAACCTAGATGGGGAACATATGAGGAGAAAACTAGAGAAGTAGATGCTAAACTTAACAGTGCAACAACTAAGAGGAAAGCCTCTAAGATTACATCTAAGATACTCAGAATTCATGGAGTAACACAAGAAGACCTTGATAAAGAAAAGGATGAAAAGATTGCTTTGGAAATTAAGAGCGCATCCACAGTGGAAGCTAAGTCTGATGATCCCAAGATGAAGAAGGTGAAAATTGAAAAAGATGATAGTTAGAATGGTAAAGAAGATGATACTCCTTCTATGCCCAAAGAAACTATTGACCTTACTACTCCTCTAGAGTATACACCAATAGTCAAGAGGAAGAAACAAGCCAACACTAGTCATCCATCCTTGTGAGAAACAAGGAGCAAGAAAAACACTCAAGCACCTCTTGAGGTAGGATTCAGAACAAGCCTTGAAGTATTAAGGACTAGAGTAGTAGAAGAAGGAAGGCTAGATCAGGTAGCCAAGTTTTATGACAAATACCATGAAATTGATAAGTCAGAAATTCATGAGATGCTAATCAAACACATGCTAAAATTCAAGAAGACAGTTCTTGAATTGAAGACAGCTATCCCAAATAAGGTATGGGAGATTTTAGATACCTTGAAGAGACAAGCCACTGAAGAAGACTTCAGAATCAAAGAACAAATAATGGATTATAATCTTCTAGTATGTTTTGTTGAAGAAAAGCCACTGATATTGAATTTGGTGAAGCCGCACTTAAGGAAAAAGATGAGAACCCTACACATTATGAACAAAGACTATGAGCTAATAACATAGGAAATAGAGAAGGCCTTTGAGAAGGTATTCTTATAACAACACATGAAACCTCCATCTACACCCATCACTCAAGAAGCTAGTGAGGAAGATAAAGCATCAGAGACCACCAATATACTAGTAATAGGTCCTTAGGATTCAACGCCTACAGTGGAAGTACAAATAGATTTAGATAATTCTGCACCCATGTTAGAATCACTCAAGGAAAACACCATTATCATTGATAATGTTGAGATAGCCATGGTGGCCACTGACACAAAATTGAACAAGTTTGAGGAAGCTTTTGTGAGTACACAAGAAGCTGAAATCTTATGTAGCAACACACCTCCTACTCATCAAGAAGAAGTGCATATTGAAGATATATCTGATGAGAAAGAAGAAGAAATGAAAGAAGAAGAAGAGGAAGAAAAGAATGAAGAAGAAGAGGAAAAAGGAAGTGAACAAAAGGATGAAACATCAGTTGAACTAGTCAAGGTAAAACAAGAAGTGATGGATAGCACTCCCATCGCTCCCTCCTCACATTGTTGTCAAGTTTGACACCTGACACATCCAGTTTGGACTCATGGAGAGAAGACCTAATTAAGTTCAGTGTCTTAGCTATGGAGAAGGAAAAGGAGAAAAAAGTAATGAGAGATCCTCTCCTTATGGAATCAGTGAAAATTTTGAACAGTTTATTGCCTATAGCCAAGAAAGTGTGTAAAGTACACTCTGTTGATGATGTAAGTACAATCATTTCTCAGTTTAAAAGCAATTCCTCTAGCCTTGAAGAGTATGAATCCCTAGTTGCAGAAGAAAAGTATGTGAAGAAGAGATTGAATGAGTTGGTTAGAAACTTTTCACTTGACCTAAGCTCACTGAAGTCTAGTCAAGCATCCCTACAAGAATTTGCAGATGAGGGAAGAAGAATCATTACAAAATGCATGAACCAAGATAAGCTTACCAATGCTCATTTAAAATTAAAAGAGGTAGAAGATATGATGGAGAAAGTGAAGATTTCAGTGAAAGACACATCTAAAAATTGGAACAAGTGCAATAATGATTACCAAGAATAGATTGAGAAAATTGAGAAGGCGGAAAAAGAGATGTCAAAGATCAGGGCAAGGAAAACACAGCTAAGGAATGCTCTTGCGCCCTCACTAGACATACTGAATCAGAACATCAAGGACATAGATGCCACAATGGTAACTTATGATCATGGTCCCAATAGTGACTTGGAGAAGATGGAGAAGCTATAGTATGCCTTATGCACCCATCTCTAGATAGTAAATTCATTGATCACTTTTTGGAAGAAGGTGATCCATAACCTAAAGACAGTATATCCGGATGTTTTCCCTCAGTGAGTATGTGTAGATAAAGTTTTTTGATACACCTTTGTCATTAATGTCAAAGGGGGAGTTGTGTATAGAATATGGATTGTAATATGTATAGGGAGATATAAGATTATGTATAAGAAATGTATAGAAAGACAAAAAGTTTTTTGTGTTAAGGGACAGTTAGCAACTTGGCCATATTCCTTTGTTGCCATCAATGAAAAAGGGGGAGATTGTTGGAAATTTGGCTATACTAATGTATATGAATTGATATAGTGTTTTCATTATGGAAACAAAGTCATATAGCAGTTTGGAGTCAATGCACTTGATGTAAAGATCAAAATTCGGTTAAGTGTTGAAGACTGGATAGTGTATACAGTTCTTGCAGCTCAAAGCATCAGCGCACGTGCGTATAGAAGAATTAAGGTATGCACCCTGGAAGTTAAGTTAGTTAGACTATACTCATTCTTAGTCTATGAGAAAATAATAAGACGTGCAAGGATGAGAAAGACACAATCAGTTGAAGTTGCACAGCCAGTGTGTGCCAGTGAAGAACATAGCATGGAGCCGATAGTCAGTATATTGGTTTGCGATTATATTTTGATGTTGTAAAGGCTATGCGCCCATTGTATTTAGGTTTCTAACATGTTTATATATTTGATTGTAAACTCGCTTAAGCTAATTCAATTGGAAGTGTTCTATGTAATCGGTTTAAGGGCCAACCTAGTTGCTTATTTAGTATGAGCGTATAAATATAAGATGTGCCCATTGTATTCGGTATGCAAGTTGAAATAGAGTTGTGATAAGTAGAGTAGAAGTATGTGAAGACAACATAAGATGTATTAGAGCTTTGCTAGAGGTCAAAGCATCAACGCATCAACAGAACTGATCTGACAAGTAGTGTGATAGTGACAGTTCATCCAAAAGATATAGTGTGTATTTGAGATCAGAAGGTTGTAGCCTTCACCACTTGAGTAGTGAGCTCTAGGATAGTGCATCCACTCCCCTAACATGGATTATTGTAAAAGACTCCTAACAGGGTCTGACCCTTAACAAGGTCTACTGTACTTAAAACATTGTAAAGCAACTCCTAATAGGGTTAAGGATCTTCTAACAAGGATCACAAAACACCAGTGCAGAATGTTAGTGGGTGTCAATTCCCACCGAGGTTTTTACCTATTTGGTTTTCCCCATAACCATTTTGGTGTCATGTGTTGATTTCATGTTTCATGTTTATGTGAATATTTAATTCAGTACTTAAGCATTTAAGTTCAGTATAAAGGTTAAAGTGAAAAGTTAAAATATAGTGAACACTAATTCACCCCCCCTCTCAGTGTTCCCATTCCTAACAAAGATATCTTTTAACTTTATTTCCTTCTCTGCCACCTTGTCTCTCAAGAAGTGATATTTGATAGAAATATGTTTAGTTTTAGAGTGCATCACTAGATTCTTTGACATATTCACTATATTGGTGTTATCACAATGGATAACCATAGGCTCATCAAAAGTTGTTCCAATTTCTTTCAGCATTTGCTTCATCCAAACAATTTGAGTGCAATTTATAGCAACATCAACATACATTGATTCAACAGTATATTGAGCTATACAATCTTACTTCTTACTTAGCCATGAAACCAACTTTTTCCCAAGGAAAAATGCACCACCACAAGTACTCTTTCTGTCATCAATGTTTCCTGCCCAATTAGCATCAGTATAAGCATGAAGTTCAAAGCTATCATTTCTATCATATCATAAGCCATAGTCTATTGTTCCTTTTAGATATCTCAATATCCTTTTCACAATAGCTAGGTGTGTCTCTTTGGGTTCTACATGATATTTAGCCACAATACCAACAACATTAACAATATCGGGTCTAGTGTGACTCAAATATTGTAATCCTCCAACCATTGATCTGTAATTGGTCTGAAAAACACACTTTGACTCATCATCAACTATTAGCTTATTACCAATCACCATGGGTGTACCAACTAGTTTACAATCTCCCATTCCAAACTTTTTCAACATTTCTTTAAGATATTTAGTCTGAGAAATAAAAATTCCATCTTTACTCTAATTTATTTGCAGTCCAAGAAAGAATTTCATTTTGCCAATCATGGACATCTCAAATTCATTTTCCATCTCTTTAGAAAATTTCTCACATAGATCATCATTACCTCTAAAGATAATATCATCAACAAAGACTTCTATTATCAAAACTCCATCTTCACTAGTTCTTAAATAAAAATTACTGTCAGCATTACCTTTTTTGAATCCAAGCTGAAGTACGTATTTGTCTAACCTTTCATACCAATCCCTTGGAGCTTGCTTCAACCCATACAATGCCTTCTTCAACTTGCATACCATGTCTCCATCTTCGCATAAAGGAAATCCATCAAGTTGTTCTATACACTTTTACTTCAACATCCCCATTCAAGAATGCATATTTCACATCCATCTGATACACGGGTGAGCCCACAATAGTGGGTTACACTTTTGTAGACATGTCAATTTTTGCTGAAATAACATATTTTTAATACAATATGATGATTTAAGCCTTGAGAGGTTCCATTTGAAGGAATTAATTACAAATGGTTATCTCGAAGCCCCTTAGATAAAAAAATATTGATATAACATCTTGACGCAGGTCAAGGATGGTGGATCCAATTAAGGATAGTTCAAACCTTGCAGCTTCATAACAACACAATAGAATACACAACACAACACCAATTCTTCAACTCAAATTTCATTAACATGCCCGACTGTAAGGCCTTACGGGTTAGGGCCAATTACATTCAGAAACAATTCTGCAAGATCATCAAGATCCACTACAACTCTAGCTAGTTCAGTTCTAAAAACTATCAGCAACTAATGGAAACCCTAAGGAAGATTTGAACTTGAGCTCACAAGCCTCTAAGCAATCTCCTTGTCTCTAAGTAAGCAACCACTAGCTCTGTAAATACAAACTATTAGATGATAATCTGATCTACAAGATCTCGCAGGATCTTTTCCACAACTTCACTTATCTAGTTCTCCCAAATTAGCTCTTAGAACTCCCCCTCTGATGCCCAAAACATCTACCCAAACATCCTATAAATACTAATCATAAGCCACAAGTCGGCTAGATAATACCTTTAACTCCTACAAAAAAAAATATTAAATACAATACAAGTTGGCTTCCAAATAGCCTTACAAACATTTAATTCCCCATGTTGGCTGGATAATATCTTTAACTCCTACAAAAAAAATATTAAATACAATACAAGTCGGCTTCCAAATAGCCTTACAAACATTTAATTCCCCATGTCGGCCTCTAGATCTACATAGGAGAATACAACAAAAGATACCAACAATAAATGCACCAAGTCAGGTAACCAAATCACAAAGAACTCCAGTCGGTAAACCATATAGAGAAACAACTAAGCACTACTAAAATAACCAATCATGCCAAGCATCATCGAGCACTATATTGACTGAGCATCATAAGCATCACCGAGTACTAGTTTCATCGAGCGCCATATATTTTTGAGTTCCTTCAACGATCGAGCTTCCTTCAATAAATAAGACCGTCAATTAAAGCTGCAATCGAGTAACCCTGGCTAAGTAACAAACCACCATGCAGATTCACCGAGGAACAAGAATTCCCCTACATCAGACACCCTAAGTTCAAAAAGATGTTCATATGTGAAAAGAACATCTTCCGGGATTCAACACATAAACCTCCAATTGGTTCTTCACATATAAGTCCTCCATCTTTCCAGCTTGCATACTCTTCCACTTCTACTTCCTTTGTCTTTTCAAGTCTTTCCTTGATAACACAGTTTTGTTCTCCATACTAATCATGCATACCTTCAGGATCTACCAACTCAACTCGGCTACCAATACTCAGACTTCTCCTACTGAGTGTTGTATCCAGCAAAGGCATCAAGGAAAATTTCCTATCATCCTTCTCAACAGTAAACACATTCTTCACACAATCATACATAGCTCTGCAATCATATTACCAAGGTCTACTGAGCAATATATGACAACTATTCATCTCCACAATATCACATAACACAAGATCCTTATATTGGCCAATCTGAACATGAACAAAGCATTGTTCTCTCACTTCCAAGGCATGATGATCTTGCAACCAACCAATCCTATAAGGACAAGGATGCTTCATTATATTCAAAACAAGTTTCTAAACTATGTCCTCAGCAACAAGGTTATCAGTACTACCACTATCAACAATTACATCAAAAAGTTTACCTCCAGACTTGCACTAAGTTCTGAACAAGTTACTCCTCTGATAAGGTTCCTCCTTTGTACTGAGCAGTGTTCATTGAACTAGCAAGTTCTTAGATTCAGGTTCATTCTGAATGTTCTCATTTACCACAATAGTTCTTTAGTCACCAAGCTTCTTCTGTGTACACTCAAAAGAATAGTTTCCTTCCTCTCAACAGTTATAGCAAGTACCCTTAAAGATAACTCTACCTGTCTTCTTCTTCAGCTCTACAAGTTTTTGTTCATCATTTGTAGTCAGTTTATCCTTCACTGAGTGATCAATCTTTTCCTTCCCTTGGGCATTACCATGTTATTTTCTTTTCAACTTATCTTCTGCCTTCAGAGCATACTGATAAGCATCTTCAACAGAATCAATCTTCAGCATACCAAGCTCATCCTAGATATTAAATCTCAAACCATTCACATATCGAGCTACCTTTTTCTTACCAAGTTCTCTGTATCCAGACCGAATAGTAAGTTTGTAAAACTACTCGGTATAATCTTTAATAGTCAAATCCTTCTGTTTCAAATTCTGCAACTTCTTAAACAAGTCAAGCTCATAGTCAGCAGGTATGAACTTACCTTTCAACTTAGTCACCATCAACCTCCACCGATTGATCTTCATTTCACCTTCATCTTCTCTATCTCATTGTAATTCTTTCCACCAAAGAGTAGCATGTCCTTTCAACTTAGTCTGTGCCAATCTCACCCGAAGAGGATCTTAAATTTCTTCCACCTCAAAGAAATCTTCAATTTCACCAATCCAATCAATCAAGATGTTGGGTTTCAAGGTGTTAGGGATTTTTCTTGTAGGATCAAACTAATTACTTGAAACTATGCTTTTTGAGACTAACTCAAACAAGAGAAAGACCTAATTACTGAGGATTGGATAAGATCCTCCTTCATTTTGAGCTCCACATACTCAGGTAGGTATTACCTTATAATGATAATTGATTACATAGTGTTTATGTGAGTGGACATTGATCTGCTATTAATCCTTCTAATACATCAATCTATAAAACACTCTGCATATGACCAGGATCAATTTAATGGAGAGCTTAACCAAGCAAAATATGATTACAAATAAAGAAAGGATCAATGATTTAAGGATTCTCATCCTTCTTCCTTTTAAGGAGGGGCAACCTAAATGATTCTCTCTTCAAGGAATCAAGAAATATAGATTGTATGTTTTAGGAACAGTCCTATCTATTTTGCACAATAAACATCAAATGAAAAATGTATTGATAATTGATGAGAAAGTTTCAATTTTTCCTCCAAAGATCTATGAAAGATAAAACCATAAGAAATAAACACCAAATCAATGCCTTATCTAATGGGAAAAAGAAATCTAAATGAAAATCAACCAGATAATTTTAACAGAAATACAACAGTATGCCTTGCATACCAGCTACAAATCCAAATAGATTTCCTTACAAACTATTCTATTAACCAAACACTATTATCATCAACAATCCATACAAATATATCTACTCTTCAAGATGATCTATGAAACTTTAATTCTTTCCTTGAAAGAAACTCATAATCAATCCAGCAAGTTGCTTTACAACTGGTATATTTTAAATGTCTAACAAGTAAGACATACAAGAGTACAACATAAAGGTAAAGAGACAACAATAATATATGGCAGAAGTTGCAGTGTATTTGTATTAAAATCAACTTGCCAATTACGTTCACAATTCTATTACTCAGAAGATCAAACACAAAACTTGGATGTCTGCATCAAAGTAATTCTGTTCAATTTTTGTATTATCTTTTTTGACCCCCCAAAAAATGAGTCTTCAACTCTATTTATATCTCTCTTTCAACCACCTTGGAATTCCCCTCTAAATGGGAATGAAACAAGCTTTGGATGGTTGAAAACCCTAACCCTAAAAGAATAAGAGAAAAATCACAAAAAACAAAATACAACCAGCCCTTAGGCGGTGGAAAGACAACTTTCTTGGACATTGTTCATCCTTGACCACTTGAAAACTGACACCTTTGTCTGCAAGTATTTATGATAGCTTCATAAGTTTTAATGAGATATGGTGACTGCCATTTCAGGCTAACCTACACCATTCTTAAATGATAGCTTATCATCCTTGTATTCTAAGATCGGGTGTTAGGTATGTCAGATGTTCTCCTCATTCTTCATCCAAAATGTCCAAGTCAACTGCAGCGGATTTAACCTTCTTGGGCTTTGTTAAATCATCCCATGTAGTCACTTCTTCATCTAACGGCCAATTAAAATCCTGGATGAGCTGTAATTGTGCTTTTTGTCTCTCCCACCTGGCATCCGTAATTGCTTTGACATCTGTTATAAATTTGGTGAGATCTATCTCTACCTTAACGGCTCCATCCAGGGTTTTATTGAAGCTTTCTAAATCAACATTACTTTCTTCACCTAAAAATGCCTCCTTCCCAGGCAATAAAAGATCAACATCTAATCTCCACTGATCGAGACTCTTTATGGCTCCATCTCTATTCATAATTGAATGGATAAACCTCTTGGAACGAGAGTTGAGCATGGCTATCTTAGCCTCAATCAAATTTGTCTTACCTTTAAAAAGTGATAATATGGATTTAACTCTGTCTATCTCCTCACCCACCCTCACAAATGTCTCTGGAATATCACTTACCAAAGATTGAGCAAATATCAATTTCTCAAAAAGTGGTGCTCTGACAGACCAAACTGCATGATATCCGCTCAAAATTTGTATGTAATTATTAACTTCTTTCTACAATTCTGGCAACTTGCCATAGGCATTAAAAACAAGATCAAATTTATCCTTAACTGCATTTATTCTATACCTCAGAATATCTAATAGGGCCTGCAAGATAGCCTCAGTTTTCTCCTCATTTATCTTCTTCAATTCTGCAGCCACCTCTTCTTTTGTCATTCTGTGTGCCTCAATTAATACAGGTAGCTCAGGAGGTTTAGGAGCCACTATAGGAGTATTAATGATTTGTAGCTGCAGCTCCTCTGCATGCTTCTCTAATGTTGTTACCTTTATTATTTGTAAGTCCCTATCTTTTACAAGGGCACTATAGTCACTCAATAGAGCACCATACCTCTCAGATAGCTACTTTGTTTTGTCCTCATTTAATTTTACAAATAGGGTCAAGATCTGAGATATTTCTAGTTCCCCCGTATTATGGATAGACCACACAACCTTATCTCCTTCTATCTATTTCTTCACATTCAAAATTTATGGCTTCTTATCCTTAGGATATAAGCTCCACATGGCTAATGCCTGATTCTTTGGGCTATACCCAAATCCTTTGATGATATCCCCTACTTGGGTTTCTAAAGACAAAGTGACATCTTCTTGTCTCTTTATTTGATCAATTATGAAATCAGAATATAAATTCCACCTAGGTACAAGAAGCATGTTTGTCTATTTTACCAATTGCCTGGCCTCATCTGGGGTTAAACTCTCAACTTCAGGATCATATTCCTTCACCTGTTGTATTGCCTCATCAGGCACTTGACCCTCTTCAGTTATTTTCATACTAGATGTAACCTATTGTTACTTGTGCCAGATTAAGAAGCTTTTGAATTCATCTGAGTCAACAAAATTATCATCATTTAGGAAAGCATCTTGCTCAATTATCCTCTCATCTTGGCCAAGGGCCAAAGGCAATTCAACATCTTCAGTCTCATATCTCTGTTGTCTTTTCTCCTCTTATTTTCTTTCTTAGTTGGTGATGGTGGACACTAGTTCTTGTATAGAGGGCACCTACTCTATCTCTTTTTCTTTCAGAAGGCTCCCCAGTGAGTAACTTCTATTTTTTCTTGAGGGGCTCAACAATATCATCAGAGCTGGGTAACTTACTGAGGTCAATGGCTTCATTTCCTTCTTTAGTCCCTTCAATCATTGGTTTCTCCATAGGGGGTGGGCTATATATTGGGTAGCCACCATCACCATCTTCTTCACATTCAGAATCAGAGTGGGATTTTTTACCCTTATTAGTATCATCAATTTGATCCTTTATGGATCCTACCAATATGTCAAATTGAGCCATCATCTGCTCAAGTCTTTGGAGGTAAGGCAAAGTGGGAAAGAAAGCCCCAAACACCAATCCTTTTCCTTTTAACTGTTTCTCAATTTTAAATAATCGATCTAATTATTGTACTCTTTTCTCTACCTCATTATCCTTAATGATGTTTTTGATCACATCCTCCTCTGGATATTCCTCATGCTGCTTATTAAAAGGAATGGTAGGCATGTAATATCTCCTAGCAGCAACTATGAACCTCTCTGTATCCACATATCTGTACGGCACTGCATACATCTTATAATTTTCTAACCAATCATTCACCTTGTTGAAAGCTCCTTTTCCTATTGTAGGATAATGCACTTTATAGTGTCGAGGTGTGAAAGTCCCTTTCCTGTGGGGAGTGAAATGTTCTTTATCTATCAGCATGAGTTTCCAGATAAACTCTTGAAATGCAATTCTTGGTGGGACAAAAAATGGAAGCAGATGGGGAGGCTGAGGGCATCCATAAACTCTGATCATTGTATAACCCTTCTCAAAGAAGAAGTCTCCCCAATTATGACCTTTGGTCCAATTATGAACAAACTCTTGAGGTCTTACCAATTGCAGGATGTTGGTGGACAACCTTGTGCAATTAACTCCCAAAATCCAGAGAATGGGGTACACAATCCAATTTTCAAAAGCACCAAAGTCACGCCTAGGACAAGAAGGACTCCAAACTACCAACCAAAATTGTACTGGATTGGGCTATTCATTCCACACCATTTGTGGCTTGAGATCCTCCACATTTATAAGATCATAATTGTGATACACAATAAGGTGCATCAGCAAGGAGTAGTGCATGAATCTAGGTGTAGAACTAGGTGTGAAATTTTTCAAAGATAATAAACCCTCATGCATTCTATTTATTACATAACAAATGAAATCATATCCCCTGTTCACCAGATGACTCTGTGAATCCATAACTAGCATCAAAATATCAAAGGTGATCCTCTCTGGGCCTGCATCAACTCCCAAGACCTAGCATATCCCATATGCAATGTACTTCTTATAAAACTAGATATCCTTATAAAAATATGGAGTTGACCCACTCATGGGTGCAATGTAGTTCCTATTTTCTTTGGACATATGGCTCTTAATCTCCCTAGAGACCAATGCAGCCTCTTTGAAATATCTATTTGCTTGGGATTGCAAATCTATTTCAGTGGCCATAGGGATTTGAATTCCAAATGCCTTCATAAAAGAATTCCAATCTAGGGTTACAAGGGGAGAGCCATCTTCTTTTCTAATAGTTCTAGATAGGGGATCATACCATTGAGACATCATAAGTAGTGCATCTACACCTAAGAAAACCTCTGGAACAATTAACTTAGCTAACCCTTATGTCCAAGGTTTTGAAACTGGTACTGCACTATTGTGATTCTTATAAAAATACCCGAATAAACACATGCTCGTGAGTTCAGGAGTCTTAGCATCTTTGCAATAAGCTAATTCATCCATAAAATAATCATCACTGACCTTTTTGTTCTGTGAAGATCCCGGCAAGAGAGTGAGGAACTTGTCTGAATAACTTTCTTTCACCTTCTCCTTAGACCCTCGACTGGTTGAAGCTCCACCTGCTGCTGCTCGACACATTCTGATTGAGTACTAGAAATTCTTTGCAAAATCACTAGTCAGACTATAATCCTGGAAAGCTTTGAAAACTTAGCACTCTGTACTCTTCACAATTCTCTCTAACCTTCAAATGAGTGACCTCTAACTATTTTATTCTATGGCATTGAATGCACCACCATGTCTGACACTGAAAAAGCCATGAAAGACGTCACCTCTACCATTACTCAGCACAGACGGAGCTCAATTTACTAGTCATAGCTCAAGAAATTCAAATTCAGTTATTCAGAGACCTGGTGATTGAAGAAAAGTCTCATGGTCATTTAATAATATTGGCAACTTTAAAATTCTTGTGAGACCTGGCGACTAAGAGGACTTCTCGTAGTCGCTGAAAGATTTTCCCCTTTGTGAATTCATTATGAGATTAAGCGATCACTACAAATTTTTGATCTAGAGACTCTACGACTATAGTCCTTCTCTTTAGTCCATGCTTTAATTTTTCACACTTAGAGATCACCCGACTATAGTCTACTTCTTAGTCACAGGTGAAATATTTCTCTTTACGAGATCACGTGACTAAGACTACCTTCAACTTCTATCAGGAGATCTGGCGACAATAGGCAAATTTTTAATTGCTGAGAGCTTTTCATAAACTGAATTTGGTATAGAGACTTCGTGACCACCACAAGATCAAGATTAAATCAATGGCTAGGATGAAGCAACTTACTAATCCTTCTTTTTAACTCGACATCATCTTGAGATCATGCGACTGTATGTTTCTCCCATTTGTGAAATACTTTATCTAACCTTAGTTAATACTGGAGACTTGGAGAATACCTCATTTCTCAGAGTCACTAAAAGATTTTCTAAACTGTAGTTTAGTTCTGAGATTAAATGTCATCCATTGATCAAAACCTCATCTTACAGCTTATACTAAATCCTTTAATCCTTTATAACTTAACTGGTGCATTTGGAGATCTGGAGACAACTGTGTCGATGGATTGCTGACTGTGTAGGAGATAACCACCACATTAGGAGATGATGTGACCATTTGAAAATCCAAGTCACTGAATGATAACCACATGAAGTCATGGAGACTTGGTGATTAACATGGAATAAGACTGCACATTTATATAGAGATTCAGCTACCAAAGAGGAAATCATAATCACTAGAAAGTATTTTACTTCACAAAATCATTTAGAGACAACCTGACCAAAGGTAATTTTCATCTAGAGATTGCATGACTATAGTTCTTTCCTTGCAAAATTTATCATAATAGTCACTAGATCTCGAGAAGATCATATAGAGACCTGGGGACTAAAAGGCAATTGCTAAGTCATTTTGACAATAGAGAATATTCCAAAGTCATCTTGAGACCAAGCGACAAAAGCTTTCAGGCAATTGCTAGACATTTAAGAATATGCTGATTTCTTTGGGAGACTGAGTGACTAATTAAGGAAAAATAAAGTGCACATGCTTTATTTAAAACTTAAGTGATCAGATAAAGTAACAGAAAAATAGAAAGCCGAAAGGTTAAACTAGGGCTTTTGGATTTTTAGGGCAAAGGGTTTGAAGAACCTAAGGTTAATCACCTAGGACTAAATTTTTTACAAGAGAGACCAGACAAGAACTCAAAATTTTGATACAGAAAACACTAAGACCAAAAATACTACCAACGATGGCTCTATCTAAGGATGTTTAAAAGCAAGTTTGGACAAGAACCACAGATCTCTGGGATAGCAGACCAAAACTGAACTAACCTAAAATAGGAACTGAAACACACAACCTGAAAGGAAACAAACCTATACAAGATTTACAAGAGATTTACATATAAATGAAAGTCAAAAATTTAGTTGAAGAAGGGCTTCAAGAATTGCCCATGCACTGGCAATTCAAAAACTTCATCATCCATATTTTTCAGTAAGTAGGAATCTTTCCCAAAACCCTCATGAATCACAAAGGGACCAAGCCATAATGATTCAAACTTTTTATGCTTCCCTTTATCTTCTGCTTTCACATTCCATTGAAGCACTAAATCATCTGTTTTAAATTTTTTGGTAGTTGCTCTTTTGTCAAAAAGGTACTTCATCTTCTATTGCAACTTGATATTTCTCTTTTGACTCTCCCTTCTTAGTTCATCTAATTCAGTCAGCTGCAAGATTCTGTCATGCATTGGCTCTGAGACATCTAATTCCTCATTTTGAATAAACTTATAAATTGGAATTAGATTTTTTATGGGTAACCTTGACTGCAGACCATATACTAGTTCAAAGGGAGACCTCCCAGTGGCTTTCTTCACTATGATCCTATCTGCCCATAAGGCCAACTTCAACTTGGAATGCCAAGCTCTCTTATTTTTCTCAAGTGTTTTCTTTAGGATTATCAGAATGCTTTTGTTCCTAGACTCAGCCTGTCCATTTGCTTGAGGATGGTAGGGAGATGAATAAGATGTCATGATTCCATTGTCTTTACAAAACTCCTTGAACTCATCTGATCTGAAACACATTGCATTATCTGTGATTAATTTCATGGGGACACCAAATCTGGTCAAAATGTTGTCTAATAAGAAATCAATCAGTACTTTACTTGTTGCCTTCTTTGTGGGAATGACCTCTATCCATTTTGTGAAGAAGTCAGTTGCAACAAGTATCCAACTGTGTCCTCCACTAGATTTCTCAGCAAACTCACCTATGAAATCTATTCCCCACATGGCAAATGGTGCCTCAGCAATAATTGGGTTCAACAATAGTGCTCCTGAGTATTTTAATTTAGAAGCAAATTTTTGGCAGGCTTCACACTTCTTAACAAACTAGAAAGAATCTTTAAACAAAGTAGGCCAAAAAATAGCCAGCCCCCAAAATCTTGCGGGCAGTGGTCTTCGCTGAATAATGCCCTCCACAAACACCAACATGCATTTCACTTAAGACCTTTTCTGCTTGACACTTATCAAGGCAAAACAACAAGACCCCATCTCTATTTTTCCAATACAAGTCCCCTTCTATCAATGTATACTTCTGAGCTTGCAATTTTAGGGATCTCTTTTGATTATCTGTCATATATTCTGGGCATCTGGCATTTTGAATGAAATATACAATGTCAACATAGTATGGTTGCAACTCAATAGTTGTTATTGTCTTATATGAAATTCCTTCATTGTTAACTTGGACTAAATCCATGTTCTCTTCAGTCATTAATCTTGCCTGGCCTTGTCCTCTTACTAGCTTGGTGATATGGATTTCCAAGTTGAATTCTTGAATCTTGGTGATCCACTTGCATCTCTTACCATTAACTTCAGACTGGGTAAGGACATCTTTTACTACTGCATGTGGGACATATGCCACTACCTTAGCACAAACCAGATAAGGTCTGAAGGATTTTACTACTTTTACTAGTGCATATGCCCATTTCTCCATCATTTCATAATTTAGTTCAGCATCCTGTGAAGATTTACTAAAAAATGCAATCGGATGTTCAAAACCTTCTTCATCCTTTTGTAATAATACAATAGCAATGGTGTGAAATGATGCAAAAGAGAAAAGTGAAAAGGGCCTAGTATAATCAGGAGACCTCAGTACAGGTGCTTGTTGGACCACTTCTTTAATTTTATCAAATGCACCTTGAGCTTCAGTAGTCCATTGAAACTTGACATCCTTCTTGAGCAACTTCACTATGGGCTTGACAATTTCAGCAAAATTTGCAATGAATCTCCTAACAAAATTGATTTTTCCTTAAAAGGATTGCACCCCTTTAAGATTTTTGGGTGCTATATTACCCTTTTGATAGCTTCAACCCTCTCTAGATCAATTTGTATTCCTTCTTTTGATACAATGTGTCCTAGAAACTTTCCTTCTTTGACTGCAAAGTTACACTTCTTTGGATTTAGAGACACCATATTCTAAAGATTTGTTAAAAATTCTCTGAAGGTGTGAACAATGATCTTCATCCTTTTTGGAATAAGTGGTCAAGTTGTCCTGGTACACAACCATAAACAAGTCTATATATTCTTTGAAGGAAACATCCATGGCCCTTTGAAAAGTTTCTCCAACATTTCTGAGGCCAAATGGCATTCTAACATATACATAGGTTCCCAAAGGTATTGTGAATGTTGTTTTGAATTGCTCAGATTCTTTCACCAACACTTGGTTATATCCAAAGAAACCATCCATCATAGACAATAATTCACATCCAGTGACTTTATGCAACATTGCCTCCATGTTGGCCAATGAATAGTTTTCTTTCAATGATGCAACATTCAGATTCCTAAAGTCCACACACAATCTAATATCACCATTCTTCTTTCTAATTGGGACTAAGTTAGATACCCAAGTCGAATGCCTTATAGGTTGGATTATTCTTGCATCACTCAACTTGACCAGCTCCTGCTGCATTTTAGGAGCCAATAGTGGGTTAATGGGTCTTTGATTTTGTCTAAATGGTTTAACATCTTGCTTTAATGGGATTTCATGTTGGAAAAGGTCCTCTCTATAAGATTTTAGGTCATCATAGGACCATGCAAACACATGCTTGTGCTTTCTTAACAACTTTATCAAATTATATCTCAGCTGAGGAGCTAATCCCTTCCCAATTTAAACCATTTGAGGTGCATTATGTGATCCCAAATTTACTTCTTCCAAATCTTCTATATTAGCATTACTTGACTTTAACATATAATCATTTTGACTACTATATAATGCTTTTAACTCAGTTAAACCCTTAGGGATATGATTTGAATTCAATTGGATTACCTCATTTCCCATGACCATGTCCTTACCCTCAATTTCCTCAACCAATGTGTTGCAGTCTATAAGTTGACCCTCATATATGTCAAGGCATTGCATAAATTTCAAAATGTCATGATCATCCTCAAAGACTTGCCAATTGTAAATGTTGTCTGAGACAACTGGCCTACATTTTATTTCTACTATTGATACTCCAAACAAGGTTGAATCATCTCTCTTCAAAGCAACATTGGCCAAAAAATCAGCCATTATGTTCTTGGATCTTTCTACCCAACATATATTGAAAGCATCAAACATTTCAATCTGATCCCATATTACATGTTTATACAGTTTCAACCTATCATTCTTAATAGAATACTTAGATTGAACTTGTGCCACCACAAGCTCAAAATCACCAAAAACCTTTAAACATTTTATCCCATGTTTGATAGCAATATTTAATCCTAATGACAATGCCTCATACTCAACAGTATTATTTGTGCATTGAAAAGTCAATGAGAAGGAATACTTAAAAATGGTACCTAATGGAGATATGAATAGAACCCTAGCTCTTGAGCCTTCTTTTGAGCATGCTCCATCAAAATACATCTACCATAGTCCATTTTGTTGTTCTTTTAGTTCCCAAGTCACTGGATTTGAATCTTCCTCTTGTGAAGTGGCTTTTTCAACCCTAAAATTTTCCATGTCAACATCCACACAACAATTCAACTCGTCCATATTGGTTAGCTCGATCATGTGTGGGGTTTTGCTTTCTTTGGATACTCTCACATTGTCACCATCAATATTGAAAGTTGCAAAGGATAAATCACACTAAATACTACCTCCCATTGAAGCACTCCATTTTCTTGATAGTAACATTCCATAATAAGGTGGGATATCAACCACCAAAACACTCATTGTCAACATCTTGTTAGCGAAGGCTGCCAATTTGTAAGGAAATGCTTTTATAGTACCAATAACAGTGACCTCTCTTGAATCCATAGACTGACATCTTCCATGAGGTGTATCTACTTTCAGACCCAAAGATTTCATTATTTCTGTAGGCATAACAGTATTAGAGGCTCCTAAATCAATCATACAATTTCTTAACAACTTTCCATTTACTATTAGGGACAGAAAGAAAGGATCAACAGTTCTTGTCACAGTATTGACAACATTAGTATCCAAATAGATATGAGGGATCTCAAAGATAATTTCCCCACACTAGTTTTTAGTTGAATCACTTGCTGCAGCAGCCATTCTACCACTCTTGGTGGAATTTTGGGCATCAGAAGGGAGAACTCCATTTACCCAACTCAAAGCCTTGTCTTTATGCTCTTCTATTCTCGTCATTTCTAATAAGGGGACCTTAATAGTAATTTGTGATAATATTTTTCCCATGTCAAGTGGAACATACTTGGGGTCAACTACATCTTGTTTAATGATAGTAGCCTCCTTATTTTCTTCATGTTCTATAAGGCCATGTTGATCCTTGCTCAGAATTTTGACCTCCTTTTGGGTAGAAACAAGAGTCTCCTGAAGAGGTTTTTGCTTTACTCTGTAAGTCACATTAGGGGGAGCAAATATTACATTCTTCTTGATTTTAGTCTTGCTAACAGCATTTGCAACCTTATTTTTGTCTTGAGTTTGTTTTACATCTCTGTCTGACTTTTTAATAAATATACCGGATGACTTTTGACTTAAATCACCCACTACCCTATCTCTCAAATTGTAATTTATTTTGTCTTGGGTGACCATATCTACTATGATTTGTGCAATTTCTTCATTAGAAGGTCTTCTCAACACCACTGGCTCATCATTTCTTAAAGTGTTGCATTGGACTATATCCAACTGACTATTTTCTTCATCAGAAAACACTTGCTGATGGTAAACCTCACTTTTGACTTGGGAACTACCAACATCTTGGCCTTCATCTTCTTCAGTGGAATCCATTTCATCATATATGTATGAAGAAGTCATACCACATCCTTGATCATCATAAGACTCCTCGTTGTTATTGTCTTGCTCTTCATCTGCAAAAACACTTTGAGCAATTGCACAATAATAGGGGTCATGAGGTGATTGGAAAACAATGCACCAAGGAACATCATCACTCATATTTACTATATTTCTATGCAAGGGGTTCGGGGTCTTATCATTTGGTTTATCCTTTCTTTCAGGGAATACTAGCTTCCTATCTTTCCACTAAGTGTTGTAAGGATAGTTCTACATTCTTGGTAACTTGTTAAAGTTATTGAAGGATGGTCTATCATTTCTTTGCACTCTACTATTTCTTGCTTCACTAGGCTTTAACTCTTTTATTGCTTTCAAAATTTGCTTCAAACTATCATCATGCTTTGGTTTTGTGTCCGACTTCCCTGGCTCCTTTCTATTTGAGATTGAAGGTTTATAATCCCCCCTCCTTCCCAACTTCCCTGATATTCTTCTATTGCTTTCTATATTAATGGATAGCTTTTAAGCTTCTGCAAGATTTCTAGGATTCTTGTCTCTCAAAAGATATCCCATTGTTGAATAAAAAACATTTAGGTAAGTGACCAAACAAATCTTGTCATCTAGCCTGATAACTTGCAACAATTTATGCATGGCTTTTTGAAATCTGACATTGAACTCAACGACACCCTCATTTGGGTTTTTCTTGATGTTGTTGAATTCATTGAGCATGAAACATTCATTGGTTTTATCACCATATTGTTCCTTTAAAAAATGTTTGAACTGTTCCCATGAGCATATGCTAGCATGAGGTAAATTTCTAAACCAATCTCTAGCATCTTCGGTCAGAGATTGAACAAAAAGCTTCATGATCACATCATCAGGCTCAATGTTGTAGTCCTCTATTACATCAATGAAACTTTTCAAATGCTCTTCACAAGTGACTGCATTACTTCCAGTGAACTTTGGAATCTTTTTCCTAATTTCATCAGGGATGGGATTTGGGTAACCAGAAATCCCAATAAAAACCAATTGTTTATGTCTCTCATGTATAGATCCTATATGAGATGGGCTAGCACCTAAAGATGTGGATGTTTGAATATTTGAAATAGTAGAAGTCTTGGGCATACCTATAGTCTTAGTAGTGTTCAACACATTTGCACCTTGTGCTAGAGAAGTGGAAAGTGTATTGGTGGGTCCAGAAGATTGCTTAAGGAAGTCAATCTTTCTTCTTATCTCAATTGCAGTGGCTTCTAGCTCTACCTTTTCTAGCTCCTTGGCCAATAATTCTTGTTCCCTTTTGGCCTTTTCTAAGTCAACATCTAATCTTGCTGCTTGATCTAGGGATTTCTTGGCAGGATTTGGTTCATTTATTGAGATCCCTACAACTTTTTTCTTACCTTTGTCCCTAGGATTTCTTATCTCATAATTTTTTTGGACAATAGGTTGGTCCTCTATTTGTTCAGTTACAGGAACATGATTTATGGCTTCAAAATCCAACAATTGCTTCTTCAATTGTTCTGCTCTGATCATAGCATGCCTATTTTTCCCCTCCTTTTCCTTCTCTCTTTTCTACCTTCTTTGAATTTTCTCTTGGATCTTTCTTTCCAATTCAAACACTTCTTCAAAAATTTCCTCAAAATTAGGAAGGGTTGTTTCAGATGAGGATTCTTGGGCAGGGACCTCCTCTTGGTGCTCATTTGGTATTTGGTGGCCCTGTAAGGGGGAATCATGGGGAAAAGAAGGAACAAAGTCTTGTCTATTCCTACTTTGGCTTCTAGATCTTCTGTTATTCCCAGGGATTCCTCTCCTATGAGGTTGTGTTCTCCTTCCATCCTTTTCAAAAGGTGAGTAATAATCCTCATACTAATTTAAACCCAAATCAACTGTTTCCTCATATTCAGAAGTATTTCCTTCTTGGTTTATCTGAACAGGATCTTCTGTCCTTGTATTTATTTTTTGGTTCCATGTAAAAGACATGTCATTAGTATTTCTCTCCTTCCTCATATGACTTTGTCTTGACGTAGCTGGGAGTTCTCCTTCTAGATTTTCTTCTGGGTGTTCCTTTCTCCAAGATCTTGTATTTTTATGAGTCATTATAAAACAAGGAAATCTTTATTTGGAACAATGATTCAGAGATTTTGTAAAGAGTCACCACCCAATTTCCTTTTGGGCTTTAGAGAAAGTAGTCCAGTATTCTTTTAGGAGAGATTATCAGCCAGGCTCTTAAAGGAAACATACTAAGAGATGAAGGAACAATTCTGATCTTCAACTGTGACTGACTGGTAAGAAATGAGCAAGCTAGGAGTTGAACTCAACTTGAAACCTACCTCACTTGTGACTTTGTAAAAGACCTTAATTAGAGTCCCCAACAGAGTTGCCAATTTGTAAGGGATTTTTCTTGTAGGATCAAACTGATTACTTGAAACTATGCTTTTTGAGACTGAATAAAACAAGAGAAAGACCTAATTACTGAGGATTGGATAAGATCCTCCTTCGTTATGAGCTCCACATACTCAGGCGGGTATTACCTTTTAATAATAACTAATTACAGAGTGTTTATGTGAGTGGACACTGATCTTCTATTAATCCTTCTAATATATCAATCTATAAAACACTCTGCATATGACCAGGATCAATTTAATGTAGAGCTTAACCAAGCAAAATATGATTGAAAATAAAGAAAGGATCAGTGATTTAAGGATTCTCATCCTTCTTCCTTTTAAGGAGGGGCAACCTAAATGATTCTCTCTTCAAGGAATCAAGAAATATAGATTGTATGTTTTAGGAACAGTCCTATCTATTTTGCACAATAAACATCAAATGAAAAATTTATTAATAATTGATGTGAAAGTTTCAATTTTTCCTCCTAAAATCTATGAAAGATAAAACCATAAGAAACAAAAACCAAATCAGTGCCTTATCTAATGGACAAAAGAAATCTAAATGCAAATCAAACAAATAATTTTAACAAAAATACAACAGTATGCCTTGCATACCAGCTACAAATCCAAATAGATTGCCTTACAAACTATTCTATTAACCAAACACTATTATCATCAACAATCCATACAAATATATCTACTCTTCAAGATGATCTATGAGAACTTTAATTCTTTCCTTGAAAGAAACTCATAATCAATCCAACAAGTTGCTTTACAACTGGTATATTTTAAATGTCTAACAAGTAAGACATACAAGAGTACAACATAAAGGTAAAGAGACAACAACAATATATGGAAGAAGTTGGAGTGTATTTGTATTAAAATCAACTTGCCAATTACATTCACAATTCTATTACTTAGAAGATCAAACACAAAACTTGGATGTCCGCTTCAAAGTAATTCTGTTCAATTTTTGTATTATCTTTTTCGACCCCCCAAAAAATGAGTCTTCAACTCTATTTATATCTCTCTTTCAACCACCTTGGAATTCCCCTCTGAATGGGAATGCAACAAGCTTCAGATGGTTGAAAACCCTAACCCTAAAAGCATAAGATACAAATCACAAAAAACAAAATACAACCAGCCCTTAGGTGGTGGAAAGACAAAACTTTCTTGGACGTTGTTCATCCTTGACCGCTTGAAAACTGATAAATTTATTTGCAAGTATTTATGATAACTTAATAAGTTTTAATGAGATATGGTGACCGCCATTTCAGGCTAACCTACACCATTCTTAAATGATAGCTTATCATCCTTGTACTCTAAGATCAGGTGTCAGGTACATCAGATGTTCTACTTATTCTTCATCCAAAATATCCAAGTCAACTACAGCGGATTTAACCTTCTTGGGATTTGTTAACTCATCCCATGCAGTCACTTCTTCATCTGATGACCAATTAAAATCTTGGATGAGCTATAATTGTGCTTTTTGTCTCTCCCACCTGGCATCCATAATTTCTTTAACATCTGTTATAAATCTAGTGAGATCTATCTTTACCTTAATGGCTCCATCCAAGCTTTTATTGAGGCTTTCTAAATCAACATTAATTTCTTCACCTAAAAATGCCTACTTCCTAGGCAATAAAAGATCAGCATTTGATCTCCATTGATCAAGAATCTTTATGGCTCCATCTGTATTCATAATTGAAGGGATAAACCTATTGGAACAGGAGTCGAGCATGGCTATCTTAGCCTCAATCAAATTTTCCTTACCTTTAAAAAGTGATAATATGGCTTTACCTTTGTCTATCTCCTAACCAACCCTCACAACTATCTCCAGAATATCACTTCCCAAAGATTGAGCAAATATAAATTTCTCAAAAAGTGGTGCTCTGACAGACCAAATTGCATGATATCCGCTCAAAATTTGTATGTAATTATTAACTTCTTTCTGCAATTCTGGCAACTTGCCATAGGCATTAAAAACAAGATCAAATTTATCCTTAACTGCATTTATTCTGTACCTCTGAATATGTAATAGGGCCTGCAAGATAGCCTCATTTTTCTCCTCATTTATCTTCTTCAATTCTTCAGCCACCACTTCTTCTGTCATTCCATGTGCCTCAATTAATACAGGAAGCTCAGGAGGTGCAGGAGCCACTACAGGAGTATTAATGATTTGTAGCTGCAGCTCCTCTGCATGCTTCTCTAATGCTATTACCTTTATTATTTGTAAGTCCCTATCTTTTAAAAGGGCACTATAGTCACTCAATAGAGCACCATACCTCTCAAATAGCTACTTTATTTTGTCCTCATTTGATTTTGCAAACTGGGTCAAGACCTGAGATATTTCTAGGTCCCCTGTATTGTGGATAGACCACACAATCTTATCTACTTCTATTTGTTCCTTCACATTCAAAATTTGTGGCTTCTTATGCTTAGGATATAAGCTCCACATGGCTAATGCCTGATTCTTTGGGCTATACCAAAATCCTTTGATGATATCCCCTACTTGGGTTTCTGAAGACAAAGTGACATCTTCTTGTCTCTTTATTTGATCAATTATGAAATCAGAATATAAATTCCACCCAGGCACAAGAAGCATGTTGCTTTGTTTTACCAATTGCTTGGCCTCATCTGGGGTTAAACTCAGCTTCAGGATCATATTCTTTTAGTTGTTGTACTGCCTCATCTGGCACTTGACCCTCTTTAGTTATTTGCACACTATATGCAACCTATTGTTGCTTGTGCTAGATTAAGAAGCTTTTGAATTCATCTAAGTTAACAAAATTATCATCATTCAGGAAAGCATCCTGCTCAATTATCCTCTCATCTTGGCCAAGGGCCAAAGCTAATTCAACATCTTCAGTCTCATATCTTTGTTGTCTTTTCTCTTCTCGTAATTTCTTTCTTAGTTTGTGATGGTGGACACCAGTTCCTTTATAGAGGGCACCTACTCTATCGCTTTTTCTTTTAGAAGGATCCCCAGTGAGTAACTTCTATTTTTTCTTGAGGGGTTCATCAGTATCATCAATGCTAGGTAACTTACTGAGGTCAATGGCTTCATTTCCTTCTTTAGTCCCTTTTATCATTGGTTGCTCCATAGGGGGTGGGCTATATATTGAGTAGCCACCATCACTATCTTCTTCACATTCAGAATCAGAGTGGGCTTTTTTACCCTTATTAGTATCATCAATTTGATCCTTCATGGATCCTACCAATATGTCAAATTGAGCAATCATCTGCTCAAGTCTCTGGAGGTAAGGAAAAGTGGGAAAGAAAGCCCCAAACACCAATCCTTTTCCTTTTAACTATTTCTCAATTTTAAATAATCGATCTAATTGTTGTACTCTTTTCTGTACCTCATCATCCTCAATGATTTTTCTGATCACATCCTCCTTTGGATATTCCTCATGCTGCTTATTAAAAGGAATGGTATGCATGTAATATCTCCTAGCAGAAACTATGAACCCCTTTGTATCCACATATCTGTAGGGTGCTGCATACATCTTATAATTTTCTAACCAATCATTCACCTTGTTGAAAGCTCCCTTTCCTATTGTAAGATAATGCACTTTAAAGTGTCGAGGTGTGAAAGTCCCTTTCCTGTGGGGAGCCAAATATTCTTTATCTATGAGCATGAGCTACCAAATAAAATCTAGAAATGTAATTCTTGGTGGGACAAAAAATGGAACCAGATGGGAAGGCTAAGGGCATCCATAAAATCTGATCATTGTATAACCCTTTTCAAAGAAGTCTCCCCAATTATGACCTTTGGTCCAATTATGAAAAAACTCTTGAGGTCTTACCAATTGTAGGACCTTGATGGACAACCTTGTGTAATTAACTCCCAAACTTTGGAGAATGGGGTACACAATCCAATTTTCAAAAGCACCAAAATCACGCCTAGGGCAAGAAGGACTCCAAACTGCCAACAAAAACTATACCAAATTGGGCTGTCCATTGCACACCATTTGTGGCTTGAGATCCTCCACATTTATAAGATCATAATTGTGATACACAATAAGGTGCATCAGCAAGGAGTAGTGCATGAATCTAGGTGTAGAACCAGGTGTGAAATTTTTCAAAGATAATCAACCCTCATGCATTCTATTTATTACATAACCAATGAAATCATATCCCCTATTCACTAGATGGCTCTGTGAATCCATAATCAGCATCAATATATCAGAGGTGATCCTCTCTTAGCCTACATCAACTCGTAGGACCTAGCATATCCCATATGCAATGTACTTCATATAAAACTGGAGGTCCTTATAGAAATATGGAGTTGACCCACTCATGGGTGCAATGTAGTTCTTGATTTCTTTGGACGTATGACTCTTAATCTCCCTAGAGACCAATGCAGCCTCTCTGACATATCTATTTTCTTGGGCTTACAAATCTATTTCAGTGGCCATAGGGATTTGAATTCCAGAAGCCTTCATAAAAGAATTTTGGTCTAGGGTTACAAGTGGAGAGCCATCTTCTTTTCTAATAGTTCTAGACAGGGGATCATACCATTGAGACAACATAAGTAGTGTGTCTACATCTAGGAAAACCTCCAGAATAATTAACTTAGCTAACCCTGATGTCCAAGGGTTTGAGACTTGTACTGCACTATCACGGTTCTTATAAAAATATCCGAATACACACATGCCCATGAGTTCAGGAGTCTTAGCATCTCTACAATAAGCTAATTCATCCATAAAATAATCATCACTGACCTTTTTGTTCTATGAAGATCCTGACAAGAGAGTGAGGAACTCATCTGAATAAATTTCTTTCACCTTCTCCTTAGACCCTTGGCTGGTTGAAGCTTTGCCTGTTGTTGCTTGACTCATTCTGACTGAGTACTAGAAATTCTCTACAAAATCACTGGTCATACTGTAATCCTGGAAAGCTCTGAAAACTTAGCACTCTATACTCTTCACAATGCTTCATAACCTTCAAATGAGTGACCTCTAACTATTTTATTCTCTGGCATTGAATGCACCACCATGTTTGACACTGAAAAAGCCATGAAAGATGTCACCTCTACCATTACTCATCATGAACGAAGCTCAATTTACTAGCTGTAGCTCAAGAAATTCAAACTCAATTATTCAGAGACCTGGCGACTGAAGAAAATTCTCATGGTTGTTTAATAATATTGGTGCCTTTAAAATGCTTGTGAGACCTGGTGACTAAGAGGACTCCTCATAGTTGCTGAAAGATTTTTTGCTTTGTGAATTCATTATGAGATTAAGCGATCACTACAAATTTTTGATCTAGAGACTCCGCGACTATAGTCCTTCTCTTTAGTCCATGCTTTAATTTTTCACACTTAGAGATCACCTGACTATAGTCTACTTCTTAGTTGCGGGTGAAATATTTCTTTTTACAAGATCATGCGACTAAGACTACCTTCAACTTCTGTCATGAGATCTGGCAACAATAGGCAAATTTTTAATCGCTGAGAGCTTTTCATAAACTGAATTTGGTATAGAGACTTCATGACCACCACAAGATCGAGATTAAATCAATGACTAGGATGAAGCAGCTTACTAATCCTTCTTTCTAACTTGGCATCATCTTGAGATCATGTGACTGTATGTTTGTCCCATTCTTGAAATACTTTATCTAAACTTAGTTAATACTGGAGACTTGGCGAATACCTCATTTCTCAAAGTTGCTAAAAGATTTTCTAAACTATAGTTTAGTTCTGAGATTAAATGTCATCTATTGATCAAAACCTCATCTTACGACTTATACTGAATCCTTTAATCCTTTATAACTTAATTACTGCATCTTGAGATCTGGAGACAACTATGTCGTTGGATCACTGACCGCGTAGGAGATAACCACCACATCAAGAGATGAAGCGACCGTTTGAAAATCCAAGTCACTGAATGATTTAACCAACCGCATGAAGTCTTGGAGACTTGGTGATTAACATGGAATAAGACTGCACATTTATATAGAGATTCAATGACCAAAGAGGAAATCATAATTGCTAGAAAGTATTTTACTTCACAAAATCATTTAGAGACAACCCGACCAAAGGTAATTTTCATCTAGAGATTGCGCGACTATAGTTCTTTTCTTGCAAAATTTATCATAGCAGTTGCTAGATCTCAAGAAGAACATATAGAGACCTGGAGACTGAAAGGCAATCGTTAAGTCATTTTGACAATAGAGAATATTCCAAAGTCATCTTGACACTAGGCGAAAAAAACTTTCGGGAAATCGCTAGACATTTAAGAATATGCTGATTTCTTTGGGAGATTGAGTGATTAACTAAGGAAAAATAAAGTGCACATGCTTTATTTAAAACTTAAGTGATTTGATAAAGTAATAGAAAAATAGAAGGCCGAAAGGTTAAACTAGGGCTTTTGGATTTTTAGGGCTAAGGGTTTGAAGAACCTAAGGTTAATCAGCTAGGACTAAAAATTTTACAAGAGAGAAAAGACAAGAACTCAAAATTTTGATCTGGAAAACACAGAGACCAAAAATACTACCAACACAAGGTACCAGAGAAAGTAGAAACTTCCATTCGATAAATATTACTTAACTGAGCTCTAGATCTATGCAACCGAGTAGTTCTGTCTTCACCATATCTGTCCCTCTAGTCATCACCACTAGATTTAGCAGCTTCAAATTCATCAGTAGCTTCCTCATAACCATCCTCAGTACCAACATTTTGAGGTATATTAGCAATAACTCTCATGATCTCAGTGACCATGTCATTCTTCATTAGTTCCATCACAGAGATCAACAATTACTCTAGGGTCCAATCTTCTCAGAGGCATCCTTAAAGATTAAGAGAAACCCTCTACAAAAAACCCTACACCAACCACCTTGTGACAACTCTAAGTTGCATGAAAGTCAGATTGCAACCTACCACCTCGCACAAACAACTAGGGAAAGATTTCACAAGTTTAGTGCCATGAATCTACAACTTAGATCATATGATCTCTTCACCAACAAGATCAATTTCATAGGATCAGTCCTGACAAGATCAATCTTTGCTCTACAACAAGCTCAACTCAGCTCTAATACCACCTAACGTAGGTCAAGGATGGTGGATCCAATTAACGGCATTCCAAACCTTGTAGCATTAAAACAACACAACATAATACACAACACAACACCTATTCTTCAACTCAATTTTCATTAACATGCTTGGCTGTAAGGCCTTCTGAGTTAGGGAAAATTACATTCAGAAATGATTTTGCAAGATCATCAAGATCCAGTACAATTCTAGCCAGTTCAATTTTGAAAACTATTAGCAACTGATGGAAACCCTAAGGAAGATCTAAACTTGAACTCGCAATCCTCTAAGAAATCTCTTTATTTCCAAGTAAGAAATGACTAGCTCTGCAAATACAAACTATCAGATGATAATCTGATCTGCAAGATCTCACAAGATCTTTTCTACAACTTCACTTATTTGGTTCTCCCAAATCAACTCTTAGAACTCCCCCTCTGATGCCCAAAACATCTACCCAAACATCCTATAAATACTAATCATCAGCTACAAGTCAGCTGGATGACACCCTTAACTGCTACAAACAAATATTAAATACAATACAAGTCGGCTTCCGAATAGCCTTACAAACATTTAATTCCCCATGTCAGCCTCTAGATCTACACAGGAGAATACAACAAAAGATGCAAACAATAAATGCACCAAGTCGGCCAACCAAATCACCAAGAACTCCAGTCGGTAAACCATAACTATCGAGTGCCAAAGAAACAACTGAGCACCAGTGAAATAACTGAGCATGCCAAGCATTTCCGAGCACTTTGTTGATCGAGCATCACAAGCATCACTGAGTATTAGTTTCACCGAGCGCCAAAGATTTCCAAGTTCCTTCAGTGACCGAGCTTCCTTCAATAACTGAGACCTTCGATTAAAGCTGCAATCTAGTAACACTGGCCAAGTAACAAACCACCATGCAGATTCACTGAGGACCAAGAATGCCCCTGCATCACATCTATACTCCTCATTCATACCTACAATAGAGTCTCCTTCACACCTATTAAAATGCTGACAAAATCTCACTTCAACTTTATCTTTTGGAAAATCAAATAAATCCATTTGAAAAACCTATCTATGTAGTAAGGTACTACTAAGAAAAATCTTTCCAATGATTATAATGTTAATATATATTAAGTTTACTATGTCTTTGTATTGTTAGTTTTACTAATCAAAGATATTTCACTATATGTCTACCTTTATGTTTGACGCTTATGGAAAACTAGTAAATGAGAGAAAAAAATTCTAAAGAATATCTATGCCTTAGGTATTTAACTTATCTTTCTATCAAAAAAAATAAAAATGAAATTTGATGAACACATGACAAGTTATAAACTATGTAGTCAAGGTATGTCAAAATTATGGTTTAGTCAACTTCTAACACTAATAAAATATGCAATAATTGTGATAATGTCATAAAAAAAATTACATGCCCTCCACATGGATATTACAAAAATAAATTAGAAAGAATCACATTGATATCTATTTTAGAAAAAAGGTTATGCTCTATGAAAATAATGTAACTCTTTGAAAATGACATTTTCAACAACATACCAGTTTTCATGGGAGAAAGAAAAAACAATTCAAATCAATTCAAAAAAAAATAAAAAAAATATTTAGAATCTAGATAGAAAATCCTAAAAGAATCCAATTTACTTCATCTTTTGATTTCAAATGGTTTAATGACAATATGCATCTGAATCTGAAAGTTTTTTTCAAATTGTAAAGTTCAGTGTCCATTCAGGGAAAAATGTGTAACCCACTATTGTGGGTTCACCCACACCTTGAAGTTCTTATGTGCACTATACGCCAAGAATAGTCTCACAACTTCTATTCTAGAAATAGGAGAAAATGTCTCTTCAAAGTCTATGCCTTCTTGTTCTGAATAACCTTTACATACTAGTCTTTCTTTGTTTCTTAAAAGAACCCCTTCTTCATTCATTTTGTCTCTGAAAACCCATTTAGTTCCTATTACATTTTTGTTCTTAGGTCTAGGAACCAATTCCCAAGTTTTTTTCTTCTTTATTTGATCTAATTCTTCCTTCATAGCATTTATCTAGGATTCATCTCTACAAGCTTCGTTTGTATTCTTTGGTTCAACTTGTGAAATCAAACAATTTTTTTCTCTAGCATTTGATCTAGTCATTACTCCTTGATTAGTATTACCAATAATTTGATTTTCAAGATGATTATTCTTTACATACCTCAAAGTTTTAGGAATCTTAGTAGCCTCATTTTTTTCATCATCACAAGTCTCAATTATGCATTCAGCCTCAACACTTTATTCTTCTTCTACAACAGCAACCTCTTTGATCTTTGTATTTTGATTACAGTCATGAATATGGGTAAAATGGCATCACACCTATTCAAGTGTATTATGTGATAAATGTGTGGGGGAAATATGAGATCTATTCCCAAATCCAAATTCTCAAAGGAGAGATCCAATTTGATTAACCAAGAGGTTAATGCACAATCAAATCAATCTATGAAGAATATGAAAGAGGGGGAAAATCCAATGTTTCCCTATAAAGGAGTTATGCTTGAACTTTGAAATAATTGAAATACAAATACTAACCTTGAATTAGGGTAGATCTGGAAAATGCCAATTTTTAATGTCTGTGTGTACTTTCAGGCAATTCTACAACTTGTTCTAAATTGGAAATGCTGAGATGAAGAAAACCCATAAATCTTTCTCCAAGATGAGCTCAGGTCGACTTTGACCCTCATAAAAGGTCAAAGGCTAGATTCTTTATTTGAAGATTGATTCTGACTTTGTTCGTAGATCTCAGAAGTTTTCTGAAAAGGGTATCCATCAGATCGAAAATCCCCCACCTGTACCTACAATAAAATGGGGGTTTTTGTTTTATCGGGGGTTTGCCTTGGTCAAACCCCAATTTAGGAATTAACCTTGAAATTGAATTGAAATGTAGTGTGCATGAACAAAGTAATTGAAACAAATCACCTCACTTATTTTGAAGTCCTTGTAGAGGATTTGAATCCTCAAATCCACAACTAGGAATGCTTCAATAGATGTAGAATGAGTGTAGGATGTCTCCAATCAATGGCATTTGATCTTCAACACCAATCTTGACTTGATCTTTGCATATGAGAAGGCTTAGATGAATGTAGAAGGATGGATCTTCAAGGGGGCTCCAAAGAGATTGAATCCTTCAATGGCTAACAATGGATCTCCTTGAGGGATGAATGCTTGAACACTTGGATTCTTGAAGGCTTGCTTGAATGCTTGAATTCTTTCTTGCACTTGAGAGCTTGAGAGATGAATAATGGATGAGAAAATGAGAGAGGAAGGCCTCCTTTTATAGTGAACTAGGGCACAATCCTTTAGGGGGCCACCTTGGAGAATTAAATCCTAATCAGGTCCTAACCTTTAGAAAATAAACCTAGATTAAATGTAATTTAAGGATTTACCATTCTAAAACCCAAAATGGGTGACCTGGAGGCGGGAAAACAAATATCCCCGAAACCCAATACCCAGAAATCAAAGAATTTGGAAATTTTGAAGAAGGGGGAAAAATCAAGCTTGTAACTAACCTAGTCAAGATCGAGCTCTATCTTGACCCTAACCTAGTCAGGATCAACCTCGATTCTGACCCTGTAAGCCTAGATCTAGTTAGAAATAGGATAGGAGGTCCCGGGGATGCCTGAAGACCTAGAAATGATACCAGAAAGGGAGAGAATGCCAAATATAGACATAAAATCCCATGATGACTATGATGAAGGCCAAGAGGACCTATTTCTAAGTCCTACCTAGAAAATAAAGCCATGGAAGAGGGAAATTTGGGAGAATCCTCGAGATCCTAACCCTAATTTCACCTAGAATGAAGAAATCAAGTGCAGAAAAGAAGTAGAAAGTGAGAAGAAAGCCAAATACATGGAAATACCTGATCAAGGAGCTTAACATGACCCCAGACCACTCAATTAGAGAGCTAAATGCTCTTATCATGGAAGTGCTTCCATTTTAAGATGATACATTAAGCCCCCACTTTAGCAAGAGTATGGACTCGATGCAAACTCTTGGTAAAGGAGATCAGAATGAAAAGATAATCTTATCATAATCCAAGGGACAAAGGGAAACCTTAAGCCCCCAGGGACTCAAGTCTTGATCGAATCCTAGATTACAATAAGAGAGACATCTCTAGAGAGAGAAAGAAGGTGTGATTACTTTGCCTAATGATAACTTATGTCCCATTGTGAAGCACACAAGAAAATGGCGCAACTGGAAAGATGGAATTGAACCAACTAGTGAATGTGGCTACTCACTAGTCAACCCATCAAGGATTCATCCTTAGGAATATTCTATTACCTAAGAATAAAACAAAAAACAAAAGAGATCCAGTCTTAAGGACACCTCCGACCTTAAGGGATCAAAATATATGTATATTTGAAACTGGAGGGATCAACAGATCCTAAAATATAAATCCATGCTTTAAGGATTAGTTACTAATCCAAAAAGGGAGAAAAGGTATCTTGAAAAATAATATGTGTATTGAAAAGTACGTGTGTGCAACAAGTGAGTAGAGTGTATGCCCCCATGTTAAAGTCATTGCTGACACTTTAACAGGAGCAATGACTTTAACGGAAACATAAACAACTCCACTGATTATGTTTCCACGTTGAGATGCCCCCAGATGAAGAAAAATCAAGGGAAATATCATAGAAACATATAGAGAACATAGAAAGGTGTTGGAATCATTTTCCGTTGCACCAAAAGCTTGAACTATCAATGCCCGATATAAATGTCATATTTAACCCGATCCACAGGAGGTGGTTAAGCCATGGCATGAATCTCCAAGGAGGTGCTAACCATCAAGTCAACAATCTCCCCCTTAGCACCAACTGAGCCTTCAACACCCATTGAAGGGAGACTCAAACCTGTGACCTAAGACTCTGATACCAATTGTTGGAATCATTTACCATTGCACCAAAAGCTCAAACTATCAATGCCCGATACAAATGTCAGATTTAACCTGATCCACAACAGGTGGTTAAGCCATGTCATGAATCTCCAAGGAGGTGCTAACCACTAGGTCAACCAAAGGATCTACCTACCATGGGGTCAGTATGATCATAAGATAATATATATATGATATTATTGCAAATGAATTGACATCATTCCCCAAAGAAAGTAGATCTACGATCACAAAGGAGGAAAGATCATATAAGATATACGAAGGAGAATCTTTTCAAACTATGACATGGAGACCAAAAATAATTAGTGCTACCATATCTCGAATCCAAGTAGATTACACAAGGAAACATTTATGAACAATAGCACATTTATGACATAACATTGAACAATGCATAGAAGAATAGAGATACATATAGAAGAATTTGAACCATAGTTTCGATTCCTTCATTGCCTTGCACCAACTGAGTAACAAGGATCATATAAAAGAATCTAACAACATTTAGCAAACACATTACAGGAGAAACACAGTACAATAGGCAAACACACAACAAAGCTACCATGAAGGAAAAGTCTATCAAGCATGCTACCTACTCTCCCCATCTCATTGTATATCATTTAGGGAAGGTGGGTAACTCGCAAGAGGGACTATATCCAACATAGTAGGAATGATAGCCAGTTCTAAACAAGGATCCTCTTGAGAATCACAATGTTCGACACTAGGTGTAAGAGTTAATTGTGATGAAAGCATATTAGGTAAATCAATGTCAATGTCAATAGTCTCATATTCATCATTAACATCATTAGTATCATCAAGAGTATCTTCTTCATCCAAATTAATCAAAGTAGGATCTAAGATACGAATAGAATCATCATAATCATGAATTTTAACATCATTATTAGTAACAACTTCTTCTAACACATGATGTATAGGTTTATCTAAGGAAGGTAGAGATCTTTGAGCTTTAGCATGAGCATGATGTTTTTTATGACGTTCATTAGCAGATCGATTATATTTTGATTTATTTGAAATAGGTTGAGAACTAGGAGGAACAATCTCAAGATCCTTCATAGGTTCTTTAGGAAGATCAATAGGATAATTAACCATAGGAGGAAAAATCTCAGGATCTTTGATAGGTTTGGTAGAAGGAACTTGATTAATAGAACTAGAAGCCATAGTTAAAGGAGGTATAGACGGTGTAGGTAAAAGACCATGATTAAGATCTATAGGAGGTGAGATTAATTCAAGAATCTTATGATGTTTATAAGCTTGATATGATCAGAAAATATTATCAGGTTGAGGAGGACATGAATTAGGTAATGAAGGCCAAAATAAATCAAGAGTAGCACAATCTCTAGGCCTAGAAGGTTGATATAGATTATGATTAATCATCTTCACTTCTTCATCATAAAATGAACTTAAGAAACTTATGGATAGGTGAAGCAACAACATGCATGGTATTCAACCAAGGCAAACCTAGCTTAACCTAAAATTGATCAGAAGTAGGAACTACAACAAAGGTAGTGTTCACAATTTTTCCACAAAGTTCAACTGGTAAAGTAATAAAACTAAATGATGGATAAAGAAAACCATTACAAGTTTGAATCCACACATCCAATGTATCATAAAAGTCACATTGTAAGCTTTTCATAAAAATATTTTCTTCAGTGATAACATTAACTAAGGATGTAGGATCAACAAGACAACCACGAGTAGGTTTCTGAGCAATCCTAGCAGCAATGTAAAAGGGACCATCAAGAGCTTTAATAGTCTTAGAGTCATCAAAGGTAATCAAAAGTTCCCGAGGTCTTTTATTCTTAGGTTGTTGTCAAGGTTTAGGTTTTGGTCAAGATTGAGATTGAGCTTTAGGTTGAATCTGAGGTTGAGGTTGAGGTGAAGATATAGATTGACCAACATGCTCCACTTTATTAACAACATGATTGAAATCATCCATCTTTGAATCATACACAGTTTCCATAGCATATGGTTGAGCAATAGTATTAGTATCATTTGTAGGTAAAGGATTAGTATAGATTTGAAGGTTCTGATTAGGAGGAGAGACATATTTGTTCCCACTGCCATCAAGATTATCAATAGATAAGGCATTAGAATCAATTAAATCTTGAACCTTATGTTTTAAAGAATAGCACTTCTTAGTATCATGACCATTCTGACGATGATACTGACAAAAAGCATTTTGATCAAAAGATTTAGATGGAATCGTAGTAGGTAAAAGAGGTTGAATAGGAGGCAAAGTAATCATATTAGTAGTTAACAACCTATTCATAATAGCTTGTAAAGATTCAGAAAGAGGAGTAAATGTATGATTTAATCTAAAAGCAGTGGATGCAAAAGTGGCATTGTGAGATGCAATAGTAACTTGATCAGCAACTGCATTTGCTTATTTATTTATCTTGACATATTTGTTGAATTTTTTAAACTTGTTTGGATTAGGAGCAAAATCACTCTTATCAACTGGAATAGGAGCCATTGGAGTGTTGCTCTCAAATTGACTCACTTGTAATCGATAATGATGAAATGCTGCACAAAGTTGTTGAAAAGAGGTAAATTCAGTAAGCAGAATCTTATCTCTAATATCCTTTTGCAAATTTGAAATAAACATATGTTGAATATCAATATCAGGAATAGGATAGGAAATCTGAGCATGTAAATGCTTAAATCTACCAATAAATTTAGTTAACTTTTCTTTAGCACTTTGTTTACAATGCATCAAATCAGTCAAAGACACTTGCAAGCCAATATTGTTTTGAAATTGTTGAATAAAAGCATTAGCAATTTTTGGAAAGGAATCAATGGAATAAGGAGGCAAGGAACAATACCATTGTAAGGCCTTGTCATGGAAGGTTCTAGAAAATAGTTTGGCTAAAATCCTATGGTCATGAGCATAATCGCTACAAAGGATTTGGAATGTTTTAACATGATGAACATGACCTCCTTTTCCATTATAATTCTCAAGATGAGGCATCTCACCTTGTCGAAGAACAGGAGTACAAATAATATCCAAGGACAAAGGACTTCCCATGTCACATGTAGGAATACTAAACTTATTTTGGAAGCAAGTTTTTGTTGTAAGGATGACAGATTTTGAGCCAAACTAATGATTGTTGAATCATTAGAGGAAATATGAGGAGTAGCAACATTAGACACACTAGGTAAAGTGTAAGAAGCAGTAGGAATAGAAGACACAACTTGAGGAACACTAGGAACTACAGTTGGAAGCGGATTGGAATAAGTAAAAGGAACTGTCATAGTCACCAAAGAAGGAGTATAGGTAGGAATAATAGGTAAAGGATTAGGAGGAGGTTCAACACTAGTGATAGGAGGAATCAACCCTAAATCTTGAGCTTCTTGAAATAAAGGTTTAACATTTGAATGCATGAGGTGAGTAATACCATGCAAGAGGTTAACACCTTGATCACTATCATGGATAACTTTCTTAAGAGCCTCTATAGCTTGAATGAAATCTAGATTATGGTTCTCTTGAATAAGCCAATTACCCATTTTATCAAGTTCGGTGGAAATTTTTTGGACTTGTTTTGGAGGAACTCTTAAAGTGTCATCCTCATCATGAGATGAGTGAGAAGAGTTTCACTCCATAATAGGATTGGAATCATGAAGAATCAAGTTATCATCTAGGATCCTAAGGAAAGGAAAGGAAGATTCAGGATCAAAGGTACCCATGAGTCTACGACTTCTTCTAACCAGAATGTTATAAGTAGGACTAGTGGTAGTAAAGCTCATAAACCAATGTAATGTAAATGAACTAAACTAAGAACACATAAAGCATGAATATGAAATCTAATTAGCATGCAAGATCTAACACAAAGGAAAAATCTAATACTAACAAGATAAAAGGAAAGCACAATAGGGCATCCAATTCCACAAAAGAAAGCAAAGTAAGGATGTCGGGTTCACTAAAATGAATAGGGGTAAAATGGAATCACACCTATTCAAATGTATTATGTGATAAATGTGTGGGGGAAATATGAGATCTATTCAAAAATCCAAATTCTCAAAGGAGAGATACAATTTGATCAACCAAGAGGTTAATGCACAATCAAATCAATCTATGAAGAATATGAAAGAGAGAGAAAATCCAATGTTTCCCTATAAAGGAGTTATGCTTGAAATCTAAAATAATTGAAATAAAAATACTAACATTGAATTAGGGAAGATCTAGAAAATGCCAATTTCTGATGTCTGTGTGTACTTTTGGGCAACTCTAGAACTTGTTCTAGACTGGAAATGTCGAGACAAAGAAAACCCAGAAATCTTTCTCCAAGATGAGCTCAGGTCGATTTTGACCCTCATAAAAGGTCAAAGGCTAGATTATTTATTTAAAGGCCGATTCTGACTTTGTTCACAAATCTCAAAATTTTGTCGAAAAGGGTATCCAAATCCGTTCTCAGATCTGAAATCCCACACCTGTACCTACAAGAAAATGGGGGTTTTTGTTGTATGGGGGGTTTGCCTTGGTCAAACCCCAATTTAGGAATTAACCTTGAAATTGAATTGAAATGTAGTGTTCATAAATAAATTAATTGAAACAAATCACCTCCCTTATGTTGAAGTCCTTGTAGAGGATTTCAATCCTCAAATACACAAGTAGGAATGCTTCAATGGATGTAAAGTGAATGTAGGATGTCTCCAATCAATGGCATTTGATCTTCAACACCAATCTTAACTTGATCTTTGCATATGAGAAGGCTTGGATGAATGTAGAAGGATGAATCTCGAAGGGGGTTCCAAAGAGATTTAATCCTTCAATGGCTAACAATGGATCTCCTTGTGGGATGAATGCTTGAACACTTGGATGCTTGAAGGCTTGCTTGAATGTGTTGGTGTTCAAAATGGATGCTTATGCTCTCAGGCTGCCAATATACCCTCAGATAGATTTTAGGATTGGTTAGTTCCAAAATGTATAAGGATCTTAGGGTAACTGGACCAACTATAGGGATAAGACTACCCTCTTCAATTCTAGCTCTGCAAAACCAAGGCAGGTGCACCTAACCTAGTGAAAACTATACTTCACACACCAAAAACTAGGTCTCAAAAACAAATTGATAGTAAGAAAGTACTAAATGCTAACCTCACATTCATTGACTATCCATTACTATTGGGTAACACAACCATACAACCAAAGACTTAAAGCTTGAAAAGGTTAATGATTTCAATTTTTTGGAATGCAATAACTTCAACCAATGTATGTTAACAAGAGGAATACTCATTTAGGCTAGTGCCTCTTCCATTGGGCAAGAGGTCTTAGACACAAAGACACACAAACTTGAGAATAGCTGAGAATTCATAGCCATAAACACATTTATCCTAATCTCTACTGCTTACAAAACATCCTTACATAGACAAGGGCAAACCCATATCCCATCTAGAGCATAGTTTAATCTAATCCTAGATTAGAACTCAAGAATGAAGATACATACATAAACAACAATATGTAATGAGCTAGAAAACTCAAAGCTTACTTGACTTGACACAAAGGAGAGATAAGAACCAGATATTTGTATTAATTATGATGAATTCCTTCTATGTACACAATGAATCACAAGACACCCTGCTTGCAAATTATAGCTTAGACCTGCAACTTTCTTCTTTCATTAACAAACACTGAATCAAAAATTATTACAAAACTCTTGGGACCAGAAACTTGGGACTATTTTTTGAACTTCAAAACTGGAACCCCTACAAAATCAAAATTTCCACATTATATACCCCTGGTTACCTTGGAATCCCAAATAGGTTAGGATGCAACAAGCTACAGATAACCAGGGTAAGGGTTAGGGTTTCCACCCACCAAACAATTCAAACATATCAGCAATTAAAACATTGGATGGAAAACCAAGCAATCTTGAGCAATCAGATGCTAAATTGATCTTTACTTATGGTAAATCTTCTAGAAATGTACTAAAGATCATGAAATTCCTACAAATTCATCTAATTTGACCCCCTCCAACATGTCTCAAACACCTTTATTCATTCCCCCCATGGCATAAAATTCCCTGCAGTCAATCATCATACTCACTGGACCACACTGCAACAATTGGCACCACCAAACAAATCAAATCCGGCTGCTAAAACATTAAAAACTAGTCCTTTCTGTCACTGAGAAAACCGTCAAAAATTTGAATTTGAACTGCAACGGTTACTTTATAGTGCCTGCAATATATCGACGGTCACAATTTGAAATTGGAAACTTTATAACCTGACCATGAGATTCTGACGTTTTGCGGGCTTTATGACTTTAACTCATTAGAAAACCTCGAGTTAACTATCAGGGAATTGGTGACAAAGGAATTTCTTATTTGTGAAGAGAAAACACTAACCCACCTTTAACTCTGTGAACTGGCGACTGAAGACCTTTTCACCAATTAGTAGAATAACTTAAGTCCCCGCTAAGAAATTTAGCGACAATGTGACCCTCCTTCGCTGAAATGCCAAGTGATTTAGAGCACTGTTATTTTTCTTTGCGAATGAGTGAAACCCTTTAAACTTTTGTCAGACCGCCAAATAATTTATTAGGACCACTAAAACCTTAGAACAAAACCTTGGCCCGCTTACAAGAAGATCGACAGTCATCTCATCTTCGCATGTGTTAGAAAAAACCCTTTAGATTATACGCCAACCGTCGATGCTTTGTCATTGTCAGAACTACTGAAACTCAAAAAACTTGGCCCCACTGACATAATCCAATTCATCACCATGTGGACAAATGAAAAGAAGACAACTCAACACACCATGGCACATAAAAACCACTTGGAAATCTGACCCACCTTAATACTACCACCGAAGAATAAAGTAATGTTGACGGTTGGCGTAAGATCTCAAAGCTCTATCACATCTCATGAGAACTTACACCAACTGTTGATCGACTACGGATGTCAGAAGCCTCTAAGTCTTCAAAAAATTAGGTCCCACTGATAACATATCCACTCATTCACCTATGGACCAATCACAGCTTGCCATTTTAGTTACATGTCGCTTCGGACCCACAATCGTTAGCATTTAACACATGGAAGATCAGATGACTGGTGCATAATCTCAAGGGCTCCAAAGATTCCTTGAGATCATGCACACACCGTAGATCTCAAATCTTCACACTGAGATACTGGGCCCACTTGATAGAACATCCAATTCACAGTCACGCGAACCAATTAAAGAATGCCACCTATGCCAACATGGCAGTGGACCCGCTGCAAAGAAAGGATACATCACAAAGAAGAATCGGTGGCTGTAGCATGTTTTCAAGCCTCTAACAAATCTCATGAGAAGATGTACCCACCGTTAGATTGAGATGGTGTCAAAGAATCGGGCCCAGGAAATACAAGTTGAAAACATTAGAAAAAAAAATCATTGGGACCTAGGAAATATTAAAGCCGACGAACTTAGGAAAAATATTTTGCTGGGTGCTAGACTTAGGGAAATTATTTAAGCACATGGGTTTATAAGATTTTAAGTGGCCCAAAAAGTAACACGAGAATAAAATAGGGCTAGGGTAAATTAGGGTTTTTTCCTTGTAACAGCTAGATTTATGAAATTTGCCTAGGGTTTAGCCAGGAAACGGGAAAAAAAAGATTGTAGAGGCACAAAAATAGGATGAAACCATGGAAATTTTACTTATGCTAATAGTGGCTCATACTCGGGGATGTTTATCTCCTGCAGATACAACGAGCAAGCTAGAATCTCCTGGAAGAGCAGACCAACTCAAAATTTTGACCCAAAAAGAAAAAATAGATGACTGTATAGGGGAAAACCTAAACTATTGCTCATAAAAGATACTTCAAGAGAAGTAAAAATTTAGGAATTGTCCATGAACAAGCAATTGCAAAGTACCAGTAGTTAAATCCTTCAGGACATAAGAATCTGTCCCCCATTTTCTTTCAATAAGATAAGGGCCCAACCAAATTGGATCAAACTTTCCATGCTTCCCCTTATCTCCTAGCCTTGCATTCCACATCAAGACAAGGTCATCAACTTCAAAACTTCTTTTAATAGCCCTTCTATCAAACAAATTCTTACACTGTCTCTGCGATGTCTCATTTCTTTCATGTGCATCTCTCCTTACCTCTTCCAACTGGATCATCTCATCCATTCTTACTCTCATCTCATCATTCAAATCTTCATCATATGCCTGGATGAACTTATATATATGCAATAGATTATTTTGAGGCAATCTAGCACTTATTCCATATACCACATCAAATGGACCACAACCTATGGCCTTCTTTATAGTTACCCTATCAGCCCATAATGCCCACCATAACTTTGAGTCCCAGGCCTTCTTATTCTTGTCCAACACTCTCTTGAGAATCTTAATCAGACTTTTGTTACTAGACTTAGCCTGGCCATTTCCTTGTGGATGATATGGGGAAGAAAATGAAATGTGTATCCCATATTTCTGACAAAAATCACTAAATTCCTATGATCTAAAACACATTGCATTATCAACCATAATTACCTCTGGGCAACCAAACCTGGTAAGGATGTTTTGCATCACAAAGTCTACTACCACTTTGCTAGTAGCCTTTCTAGTAGGGATAGCTTCAACCCACTTGGTAAAATAGTTTGTTGCCACTAGTATGTAAGAATGTCCACCACTAGACTTACTTGGAATCTCCCCAATAAAGTCAATACCCCACTTTTGGAAAGGAGCCTGAACTGCAACAGGTCAGAGTGGAAAATTTCCATTAAATTTCAACTTTCCAGCAAATCTCTGACATGCATCACACATTCTTACAAACTGATGTGTATCCTTAAAAACTATAGGCCACCAAAATCTAGACCTAAGGATCTTGTGAGCTGTGGTCTTTTCCATATAGTGTCCTCCCCAAACACCCTGGTGCATTTCCTTTAATAGAGCTTCAGATCTCTCATGGTCTATGCACTTTGGCAATACTCCTTCATTGCTTCTCCACCACAACTTACCATGTATAATGGCATACCTTTCTGATTGCAACTTGATAGTTCTCCTTTTATTTTCATCCATCTTAGGGGGAAAGACCAATTTTTGCAAGTAACCAATAACATCTTTGTACCAGTCACAATAATCCATATCACAAATATATGGCCTTTGTTCTTCTTCTAACACACTCACATGATTTGCAATTAAATTGCTTCATGCCATTAATTTTGCAAGACCTAAGCCTCTTACCAACTTTGTAATCTGGATGTCAATATTAAATTCTTGGATCCTATTAATACATCTACATCTTTTCCCTGAAATTTCTTATTGCACCAATATATCCTTAATTGCAGTACTAGGAACATAAGCAACAACCTTAGCTCCCACAAGGTAACATCTAAAAGCCTTGACTGCTTTAACTAAGGCATAAACCTGTTTCTCAGTAATATCATATTTCAATTCTATTGCTTGTAGGGATTTACTAAAAATGATATGGGTTGTTCATATCCATCTGAATTCTTTTGCAATAAAACTACTGCAACTGTATGCCAAGAAGCAAAAGAAAAAATCTGCATGGGCTTACCATAATCAGGTGTCCTCAAAACAAGAGCATCCTTGATGGCCTTTTTGATATTTCTAAAAGATTCATCTACTTCTTCATTCCATTCAATCTTTGCTTCCTTTTTCAACATTCTAGAGATAGGGATACTGATTTCTACAAAATTTGTAACAAATATCCTTAGAAAGTTTACCTGCCCAAAGAAGGACTGTATTCCTTTAACATTTCTAGGTGGTGAAAGCCTATCTATAGCCATAACCCTTTCAGGGTCAATCCTCACTCCATCCTTGGACACAATATGTCCTAAGAGCTTGCCTTCCACAACACCAAAAGAACACTTCTTTGGATTGGAAGAAATCCCATACTCCAAAGCCCTGATAAAAATCTTTTGAAGATATTCACAATGTTGATCTTCCTTATCTGAATATGCTGTGAGATCATCCTGATACACCACTAGGAATTTTTTTATGAAGTTTGCAAAGGCCACATCCATAGCTCTCTAAAAATTAGCTCCTACATTTGTCAGACCAAAGGGCATTCTAATATAAACATATGTTCCCCAAGGGGTAGTGAATGCAGTCTTGAACTATTTTGACTCCTTGACCACAACTTGATTATATCCAGAGAAACCATCCATCATGGACAGAAACTCTGATCCAGTAACCTTCTACAACATATTCTCCATATTAGGCAAACCATAATTGTCCTTCAAAGAATTGACATTCAAGTTCCTAAAATCATCACATAACCTAATGTCACCATTCTTTTTTCTGACTGGAACCAAGTTTGACACCCACGTAGAATGTCTGACAGGCTTGATGATGCCAGCATCCATCATCCTTTTGAGGTCATCTTGCATTTTTGGTGCCAAGGTAGGATTCACAAGCCTTAATTTTTGCCTAAAAGGTTTAGTACCTTCCTTTAATGGTATTTCATGCTGGAATAGATCCTCTCTATAGGCTTTCAAATCATCATAAGACCATGCAAAGACATGTCTAATTTTTTTGAGAAGATCAATCAGATTATTCCTAGTTCTTTGGGACAAACATTTACCTATATAAACATTTTTAGGTATTTGACTTGTTCCTAAATTTACTTCCTCCAAATCATTTATCTTATCAACAAATTTAGGAAAACAAGTCCTTTCTTTATCTTCAAATGCCCTCTCAAGAGCAACCAATCCCCTTGGGATCCTATTTGATCTCAATTGCAAAACTTCCTTCCCAAGAACATTTTCTTTTCCATTTCTGATGTCAACATAAGTGCTGAAATCCATCTCCTAACCATCAAAATGAAAATCACACTGCAAAAACCTTAGTATATCCTAATCATTAGAAAATACCTACCAATTCTCAACATTGTCTGGGATAGAAGGCCTAGACTTACACTCAATTTTGGATATCCCTGCAAAAGTAATATCCTCTAGCCTTAGTGCTACATTTGCCAATAAGTTAGCCATCCTGTTTTGGCTTCTATCCACCCAATCAATACCAAAGGCATTGAAACCTTCACTTTCATCCCAAACAACATTTCTATATTGTTTTAGCCTTTGATTCTTTGATGTATACCTAGATCTAATCTGAGAAATTATTAACTCAGAGTCACCAATCACCCTAAGATGTTTGATTCCATGTTTTGATGCTTGTCTCAAACCAATCAGTAGGGCCTCATATTTAGCAACATTATTTGTGCAAAGGAACAAGAGAGTGAAAGAAAACTTGAAAGTCCTATCACTTGGGGATATCAATAGCACTCCTACTCTGGCACCTCCCTTTGAACTTGCTCCATCAAAATATAGCATCCATAAGACATTACCTTCTGCCATATTATTTTCATCATCAGCCAAAAGGACATGCTTGACCTTTTCTTGCACTTCTCTCTCCTAAACTTTGAAAGAGCCAATGTAAGTGTCAACAAAACAATTCATATTGTCATCTTCATCCTCCTCAATCATATGTGGAGTTCTAGCTTCCCTTGAAACTTTCACACTTTCTCCTTCAATGCTAAAAGTAGCAAAAGACAAGTCACATTGAATACTTCCTCCCATAGAAGCACTCTATTTTCTAGATAATAGCATTCCATACTGAGGAGGAATGTCAACTACAAGAACACTCATAGTTAGTTGTTTGTTAGGAAATGCTGCTAATTTATAAGGCAAAGCCTTAATGGTACCAATAACCAGTACTTCTCTTGAGTCCATAGCTTGGCATCTCCCGTGAGGTGTATCAACCTTTAGTCCCAATGACTTCATGATCTCTGTAGGCATTACAGTGTTTGATGCTCCAGAATCAATCATGCAATTCTTGAATAATTTTCCATTTATCATAAGGGACAAGAAAAAAGGATCAACTATCCCTGATGTAGCATTTACAGCATTTGCATTCAAAAATATCTGAGGGATCTTAGAGACAATTTTTTTATTTTTACTGTTAGGTGTGTCATCTAAAGAAGCTACATGCTTATCACCTTTGTTCATTTCTTGGACCTTTATAGAAGAGGCACCATTTACCCAATCCAAAGCTTTCACCTTGTGCTCTTCTATCCTCATCATTTCCAAAAGTGGAACTTTGATAGTTATTTGTGAAAGCAATTTAGTCATATCAATGGGAACATATGTATGGTTGCCCATGTCTTCCTTAATCTCAGTGACATCTTTATCTTCCTTTTGGATAGTCAAGTGAGATTTACCTTTGTGTAGAAACTCATCATCCTTCTGAGGCCTAGGAACAACTAGTTTTGATGTCTTTTCTTTACCTTGAGGTATTGCAGTAGGTCCCATCTTCTTTTTTAATTTAACCTTACTAATAACACCAGCATCTTTCTCCTTTTCCTCATGCTGTTGTGTACTCTTTTCTAATTTTTTGATAAACATGCTACTAGGTTTACCATTTGTGCTTCCAACTATCCTGTTTCTCAAATTATAATTGCTCCTGGCTTGAGTGACCATGTCTGTAGTGATTTGAGCAATTTCATCATCAGAGGGTCTCTTGAAGGAAACATGTTCCTCACACTTCACTATACCACATCCAACATCATCAAATTATTCTTCCTCATCATTAGTAGAGTCAACCTCATCCCATGCATGTGAAGAAGTCATTGGACAACCACTCTAATCATATTGCTCATCCTGTTCTTGGTTCTCAGATAAATTCAGAGCAATAACACAATGTTTTGGACTATGAGGAGATTGACAAGCAGTACACCATGGGATATCATCAATCATGTTAATTGAATTTCTTTGCAAAGGATCAGGAATACTATCATTAGGCCTATCCCTTTTAATTGGAAAAATGGGCTTGCCATCCTTCCACTGAGTATTGTATGGGTAATTTTGCATTCTTGGTTGCCTGCTAAAATTACTTGAAACATGCCGGTCATTTTTTACAACCCTATTGTTTCTTTTTTCATTAGGCTTTAGATCCTCTAAAGCACTTAAAATCTACTTTATATTATCCTCCTCCTTTGGCTTAAAATTAGTAGACCTTCCCATCTCTTTCTTATTTTGCACTTGAGGCCTATAATCATCTCTTCTCCCTAATTTTCTTGATATTCTCCTATTACTTTCTATGTTGATAGCCAACTTGTAAGCCTCCCCATGATTTCTAGGGTTCTTATCCCTTAAAAGGTAACCCATCTTTGCATCAAAAGCATTTAAGTATGTCACAAGACACACTTTATCATCTAACCTGATAACTTGCAGGAGCCTATGCATAGCCTTTTGGAATCTTATATTAAATTCAAGGACCTCTTCATTTTGATTTTTCTTTATGTTATTGAATTCATTCAAAATAAAACCCTCATTTGTTTTATCTCCATAATGCTCCTTGAAACAATTCTTAAATTCATTCCAAGATCCTATACTAGCATGGGGAAATCCTCTAAACCAGTCCCTAGCATCTTCGGTTAGAGATTGCACAAATAACTTCCTTACAACATCATCAGGCTCAACATTATAATCATCTATTACATCCATAAAAAATTCTAGATGTTCCTCACATGTGATGACATTGTTCCCAGCAAACTTTGGGAGTTTCTTTTTAATTTCATCAGGAATTACATTAGGATAACCAGGAATACCCAAAAAGATAAGTTGTTTGTACCTTTCATGAAAAGGAACTCCTTGAGGGGGGTCCATTCCTTGAGATGTAGATGTCCTTGTGTCTAAACCAACAAGAATTTTAGCAGCACTCAGAATGCCATTTGTCTGAGTTGAAAGGTTACCATGATTTCCACCTTGCCCCAAAAAGGAAGCAACAACATTTGAAGGTCCTGAGGTATGCCTGAGAAAATCAATCTTCTTTCTTATTTCTATAGCAGTAGCCTCCAATTCTTCTTTCTCTAATTCTTTAGCCCACATTTCTTTCTCTTTTCTAGCCTTCTCAAGGTCTGTATCTAATCTCAACCCTTGCTCTAATGGGTTTTCCACATGAACTTGTTCATTGATGTGAACTCTAACAACCTTCTATTTTTCTTTATCCCTAGGCCTAGTTATCTCATGTGTTCTCTACACAATGGGCTATTCCTCTACTCTTTCAGGCTCTGGGACAAAAATAATTGCCTCCAAATCTAACAACTGCCTCTTTAGCTGATCAACCCTCATCATGGCTTGTCTTACTCTGTCTTCTTTGTCCTTTTCTCTTTGCTATCTGATAGCAACTTGTTCTTGGACTCTTCTTTCCAATTCATAGACCTCTTCAAAGATTTCTTCTGATTCTGGGAGAGTAGTCTCAGACTCATCATCTCCCACTTGAAATTCATCCTCATACTGGTTCAATCCCAAATCAATAGCCTCTTCATATTCTGAAATATTTTCTTCTTGACTAGGCTTGGTTTGAGTTTCTTATCTTTTATCCTTTTTATTTTTCCAAGTATGAGAAAAATTTATTTTCTTCTTTCCTCCCCTTGTCTAACTAGGCCTAGAAGTGCTTGGAATACCTTCTTCCATTCCACCTTCAGGATGCTCCTTTCTCCAAGACCTAGTACCTCTGTAACTTATTTTATAAATAATCTACTGACTAGCATTGCTGCAGAGATGTTTGAGTTGCCACCTAAGAATATTGGGAATCTTACAATACAACTTCCTCACTTAAAAAATATCCAAATGAGCTTGACAAGACAAGGGACAAGAATAACCTTGTTTCTTCCAATGATGACTTACTAGTTATTATAGACTTGTGTAACATTTCCCCAGTGGAGTCACCATCTTGTTGGTGTTCAAAATGGATGCTTATGCTCTCAGGCTGCCAATATACCCTCAAATAGATTTTAGGATTGGTTAGTTCCAAAATGTATAAGGATCTTAGGGTAACTGGACCAACTATAGGGACAAGACTACCCTCTTCACTTCTGGCTCTACAAAACCAAGGCGGGTGCACCTAACCGAATGAAAAATATATTTCACACACCAAGAACTAGGTCTCAACAATAGATTGATAGTAAGAAAGTACTAAATGCTAACCTCACATTTATTGACTCTCCATTACTATTGGGTAACACAACCATACAACCAAAGACTTAAAGCTTGAAAAGGTTAATGATTTCAATCTTTTGGAATGCAATAACTTCAACTAGTGTATGTTAACAAGAGGAATACTCATTTAGGTCAGTGCCTCATCCATTGGGCAATAGGTCTTAGACACAAAGACACACAAACTTGAGAATACCTGAGAATTCATAGCCATAAACACATTTATCCTAATCTCTACTGCTTACAAAACATCCTTACATAGACAAGGGCAAACCCATATCCCATCCAGAGCATAGTTTAATCTAATCCTAGATTAGAACTCAAGAATGAAGATACATACATAAAAAAAAATATGTAATGAGCTAGAAAAATCAAAGCTTACTTGACTTGACACAAAGGAGAGATAAGAACCAGATATTTGTATTAAGTATGATGAATTCCTTCTATGTACACAATGAATCACAAGACACCCTGCTTGCAAATTACAGCTTAGACCTACAACTTTCTTCTTTCATTAACAAACATTGAATCAAAAACTATTACAAAACCCCTGGGACCAAAAAATTGGGACTATTTTTTGAACTTCGAAACTGGAACCCCTACAAAATCAAAATTTCCACATTATATACCCCTGGTTACCTTGGAATGCCAAACAGGTTAGGATGCAACAAGCTATGGATAACTAGGGTAAGGGTTAGGGTTTCCACCCACCAAACAATTCAAACATATCAGCAATTAAAACATTGGATGGAAAACCAAGCAATCTTGAGCAATCAGATCCTAAATTGATCTTTACTTATGGTAAATCTTCTAGAAATGTACTGAAGATCATGAAATTCCTACAAATTCATCTGATTTGACCCCCTGCAACATGTCTGAAACACCTTTATTCATTCCCCCCATGGTAAAACTCCCTACAGTCAATCATCATACTCACTGGACCACATTACAACAATCGACACCACCAAACAAATCAAATTCGGCCGCTAAAACATTAAAAACCTATCCTTTCTGTCATTGAGAAAAACCTCAAAAATTTGAATTTGAACTGCAATGGTTACTTTATAGCACCTGCAATATATCAACGGTCACAATTTGAAATTGGATCAACTTTATAACTTGACCGTTAGATTCTGACATTTCCAGGATTTATGACTTTAGCTCATTAGAAAACCTCGAGTTAACTCTTAGCAAATTGGCAATAAAGGAATTTCTTATTCGTGAACTGAAAACACTAACCCACCTTTAACTCCACGAACTAGCGACTGAAGACCTTTTCAACAATTAGCAGAATAACTTAAGTCCCTGCTAAAAAAATTAGTGACAACGTGATCCTCCTTTACTGAAATGCCAAGTGATTAGAGCACTGCTATTTTTCTTTGTGAATGAGAGAAACCCTTTAAACTTTTGTCAGACTACCAAACAATTTATCAAGACTGCTAAAACCTTAGACCAAAACCTGGGCCTGCTTACAAGAAGATCAACAGTTGTCTCATCTTCACATGTGTCACAAAAAAACCTTCAGATTATACGCTGACCGTCGATGCTCTGTTATTATCATAACTACTAAAACTTGAAAAACCTGGCCCCACTAACATAATCCAATTCATCACCATGTGGACGAATGAAAAGTAGACAACTCAGCACACCCTGGCACATAAAAACCACCTGGCAATCGGACCCACCTGAATACTGCTGCTTGAGAATAAAGTAACATTGACGACTGGCATAAGATCTCAAAGCTCTAACCAATCTCATGAGAACTTATGCCAACCATTGATCGACTATGAATGTCAGAAGCCTCTAAGTCTTCAAAAAATTAGGTCCCATTGACAACATATCCAGTCATTCACTCATGGACCAATCACAGCTTGCTATTTGTACTTACATGTCACTTCAGACCCACAATCATTAGCCTTTAACACACGGAAGATCAGATGACTGACATATAATCTCAAGGGCTACAAAGATTCCTTGAGATCATGTGCCCACCGTAGATCTCAAATCTTCACACTGAGATACTGGGCGCACCTGATAGAACGTCCAACTCATGGTCACGCAGACCAATTAAAGAACGCCACCTGTGCCAACATGGCAGTGGACCTGCTGCAAAGAAAGGATACAACATAAAGAAGAATTGGTGGATGGTGCATGTTCGCAAGCCTTTGAAAAATCTCATGAGAAGCTACACCCACCGTTAGATTGAGATGGTGTCAGAGAACTGGGCCTAGGAAATACAAGCCAAAAACATTAGAAAAAAAATCGCTGGGACCTAGGAAATATTAAAGCCGACGGACTTAGGAAAAATATTTCGCTGGGTGCTAGACTTAGGGAAATTATTTAAGCACATGGGTTTATAAGATTTTAAGTGGCTTGAAAAGTAACATGAGAATAGAACAGGGCTAGGGTAAATTAGGGTTTTTTCCTTGTAACAGCTAGATTTATGAAATTTGCCTAGGGTTTAGCCAAGAAATGGGAGAAAAAAGACTGCAGAGGCACAAAAATAGGATGAAACCATGGAAATTTTACTTGTGCTAATAGAATGCTTGAATTCTTTCTTGCACTTGAGAGCTTGAGAGATGAATAATGGATGAGAAAATGAGAGAGGAAAGCCTCCTTTTATAGTGAACTAGGGCACAATCCTCTAGGGGGGCCACCTTGGAGAATTAAATCCAAATTAGGTCCTAACCTTTAGAAAATATACTTAGATTAAATCTAATTTAAGGATTTATGATTTGGAAACCCGAAATGGTTGACTCGAAGGCGGGAAAACAAATATCCCCAAAACCTGATACCCAAAAATCAAGGAATTTGGAAATTTGAAAGAAGGGGGCAAAATCAAGCTTGTAACTAACCTAGTCAGGATCGAGCTTGATTTTGACCTAGTCAAGATTGAGCTTGATTTTGAACTAGTTAGGATCGAGCTTGATCTTGACCTGGTCAAGATCAACCTCAATTCTCTCCCTGTAAGTGCGAATCTAGCCAGAATCAGGACAAGAGGTCCTACGGATGGCCAGAGACCTAGAAATGATACCAGAAAGGGACAGAATGCCAAAGATAGACATAAAATCCCATGATGACTATGATGAAGGCTAGGAAGACCTATTTCTATGTCCTACCTAGAAAATAAAGCCATGGAAGAGGGAAATTCAAGAAAATCCTCGAGATCCTAACCGTAATTTCACCTAGAATGAAGAAATCAAGAGAAAAAAAGAAGTGGAAAGTGGGGAGAAAGCCAAATACATGCAAAGATCCAATCAAGTCACTTAACATGACCCTAGACCACTCACTCAGAGGGCTAAATGCTCTTATCATGGAACTATTTCTATTTTAAGATGATACAAGTCATACATTCTCTCTTGTATCTAAAACCTTTCATCTATCTTTACATTGTGACTTTCAATCATCTTCCTCAATCTTAGATTGAAACACTTGTAAGCCTTTCTCTTATTAGAGTAACCAAGGAAAATTTCTTCATCACTTCTAGCATCAAACTTCCCTATCTCATCATCTCTCTTGATATAGAACTTACTACCAAATATTCTGAAATATGTTACAGTAGGAGTATGATTAAACCATAATTGATAAGGAGTCTTACTTGTACCTTCTCTAATTTGAATTATGTTCAATGTGTACACCATTTCCCAAAAACCTCTCTCTTATGCATATGAGATACATTTCCTTCAAGCAACATTGTCCTAGCAGCATCAAGTATAGACCTGTTTCTTTGCTCTGCTATCCAATTCTATTGTGGAGTCCTAGGAGTAGATGTTTGTCTATGTATTCCATGCTCTTAGTAGTATGAATCAAATAGGTCTAAAGTAAACTCTCCACCTCTATATGACCTCAAACATTTTATCTTTAAACCTGATTCATTCTCTACTTTTTCTTTGAATATCTTGAATTTATCAAATGCGTGTAATTTTTCTTTCAAATAAGTAACCCACATCATTCTAGAAAAGTCATCAACAAAATCTATAAAATACCTTTCACCATAGTATGATATTGTCCTTGGAGGTCCACATAGGTTTGTATGTACCAGATGCAACTTTTCCTTTGATGTATATGCTTTTCTTTTATAACCGCTTCTAGTCTATTTTCCCATAACACATTCTCTGCATACGGTGTTATATGGTTTCACAATCTTCGGTAGATTTCTTACTATGTTAGTCAAACTTGCCTTCAGAATGTTATCAAAATTAACATGAAAAAATCTTCTATGCCACAACCAATTTTCATCTACCTACGCAATAAAATAAGAGGCTTGAGATGTATTTAATTCAAATATATTACCTCTAGATTTAGTACCAGTTGCAATCAACTTTCCTTCAATATTACTTATGATAAGATATTTACCATTACTGAATTTTAGTTGAAACTCTTTGTCCATAAACTATCCAATACTCAATAAGTTATGCTTAAGTCCATCAACAAGTAGTACATTATCAGTATTAGTCTTTCCATCCAGAGTAATAGGTCCTACTCATATGATAGGTTTAGGAAGATTATCTCCAAACCTTACAACACTACCATCATACCTTACTAATTTAACAAACTTATTTTTGCCCCTAGTCATATAATGTGGACAACCACTATCTATAATCCATTCAGTTTTCTTATCAAAATGTGACACTAAAGCCTTTTCCTCATGTACTAGTTCATCTCTAATAGCAACAAATCCAATCTCCTCATAATCTAAGTCATCATCATCAAAAATACCTTCACTAGCATAATAACATTCCTTGTCCTTGTTAGACTTGAAGAACTTAGGCTTGTACTTAGGAACTCTTGTATGACATCTAGATGCAAAATGACCAACCTTATTACATGAGAAATATTTCAAAGGTAATTTGCCTTTAAATTTACCCTTAGCTCTCTTTTCTCTTCTAGCGATCAGTGCAACAAGTTCATCCATCTTTCTTTCTTTAGCCATTATCTGTTCCCATTCCTCGACATATTATTGAAGCTCTTCTTTCAGGCTCTCACTCCTAGTGCTTGGAGGTGTAGATATTATCTTCTTGTGTGTAGATGCCTTAAATGTAGATTGAACTTTAGGTACAAAGTCTCCCATTTCTATAGCTTCAAAAGTAGTTAGCTTTGCAATCAACATCTCTCATCTAAAGTTTAGAATCAAAGGTATAGTCGCTTGAATAGATAGAGCCTTAAATTTTTAAGGAGTCAATGATCTAAGGATCTTCACAATGACTTCTTCTTCATCATAAGTGCCTCCATAGTTTCTAATTCTAACCACAACTTTTGTAACCCTTTGAACATAAGCCCTATTGCTTTCATCATAATTCATTTGTAGCTTCTCCATATTTTTTTCCATTTTTGTAACTTCGCTTGCTTGGTATACTTGTCTCCTTCATATAGTGCTTCTAATCTTTGCCAAATTTGGTGTGCCAATTCCAAGTCTTTAAATTCATTAAATTCTCCTTCAGAGAGTGCATTGATCAATGCTTCTCTTGCAACCATGTTGAAAGAAAATACCTTCTTCTCATTGTCAGAAGCTGATGGAAATTCATTCTTAGTATTTATAGTCACCTTGTTCTTTGTGATCAACCAATAATCATGTTGGAAATATTCAAGACTAGCCAAGTTACTGAGAGGGGAGGGGTGAATCAGTAACTTCAAAACTTTTTACAAATTGCTGATCTTGACATTATTCCAAATAACATTTAGATCAATAAGCTAAATGCATCCATGAGTAACAGAAAGAATAAAGCATTCATAACACTTTGAACATAGAGATTTGGTTACCCAGAAACCTTCCAAATAGAAAGTAAAACTGGGGTGGGGATGATACCCACAAAACTTCAATACTGCAGTATAAAGTTGGCTGGTTAAGGCTTACAATGATCACTTCTGATGATCTGCCCTGTTAGGAGCAAATAGGACTGCTAGGTCCACCTTGTTAGAGGATTTACAAACATACAATGAAGTATGCACTTGGTTAAGAGATTTTACAAAAGACTGTTAAGTCTACCTAGTTAAAGGATTTCAAGCCGATTCATCTGTTAGGATGAAACAATAGATCTCTTGCTTGCAATTGTACTTGCTGATTGAGATTCTTTGATGTACTAATCACCTTCTATGATAGATATGTCTCTGCTACTCATTATACTACTATAGCCCTTTGTAATTCACCTATCTCTGCCTTTCTTCTCTTTTTCACATATTACTACACTTTTGATATGATACAAAACATTGCTTATATATCAATCCAAAATAATTACAAAGTCAGCTACTAAAATACAAGTCAACACAAGTATTACTGAGTTGGCCCTGATGTAGTTACAAAGTTCCTGCAAACTAACTCGGTGACTTTCTGATACTTGACATCCACTGCAATAGTCGGCATCATCATGCACTCAGTAGGGGTTGGAGGCTCGGTCCATACTAACCACTCAGTCATAGTTTCAAACTTGGTATACACTGGAGACTCAGTAGATATAGTGTCACTCGGTAGAAACTAAATTCCTTGTTTACTATGTTGGCACTCGGTAAACATTGCTCATCTCATCACTCAGTAATGATAACTCGGTAAGCACTGCGAAGCTCAGTCTTCTCGGTAAGCACTGTTCTGCTTGGATTGCTCGATAAACACTGCGAAGCTTGATAAGCACACAAAATCTGAATAAGTGTTGTCACTAATGACAAACATACTTAATGCCAACATAATCAATGCCCAAACATGTGTGAACTGAAAATGATCACACTACTATGAATCCTTGCATCCAAGAATACTCAATAATGAGCTCTCGGATATCAATCCACAGTTCTCTATCTATGGAGTGCATGGCTTTCTATGAGGCCGTCAGATTGAACCCATGCAAGTACACCACAGAATGAGAGATTCAAGGAGGAGAAGCAAGAATGCTAATCTCCATTGAATCAAGTTCTTGCATGCAAATGAAACTAATCTATATGATTGCAAATGAAAGAAAATAAACTAATTTATTGAAATGAAGATTAAACTATATGATTGCAAGAAATAAACTATTTTATTGAAATTAATCTATATGCAATACGAGAAATAAACTACTTCACTAATTAATCTATATGAAAATTAAACTAAATGTGCAATCTAAAATGATGATTTCTAAAGCTCTAATGTTGTCAAGAAAATCTTCAGCATAATGATAATATGAAAATTCTAGATTTTTCAATTGAGAAGGAGAGGGCTCCTTATATAAGAAACTGATGAAAAGAATGCATCTCCAAGATCAATGTGGGATTAATGCAAAAGGAGGAAAGAAATCTCATTTTTAGAAAGTGTGAAGAGAAAAGGAAATCTCTTTATTTAATTTATTTTTATTTCACTTATTTCCTTTTTTCATCACAAAATATCTTTTGAGAGGATTTTATTTATTTTAAAAGAATAATTCTCTTTTAATTAAATAAAATAAGGTTATTTAATTAAAATATGAATATTAATTAAATAAAATAAAATCATTTAATTAAAAAGGGTTTTAATTAAATAAATTTATTTTACTTAAGAGATATTACTTTCAATTAAACAAAGTTATTTTATTTATTTAAAAGGGATTATTTCTTTTAATTAAATATAATTATTGATGACATGATTAAACCTTAGGAGATTATTGAAATGATTGAAGTAGTTATGATTTGATCAAGGAAATTGATTTGAATATATTGTGAAGCATTGATTCAAAAAATTGATATTTGACAAATTGAATAAATGGGGCCCAAAGTCTAGGTGACCATTTTAGGGTGCATACAAAACATAGCAAATGACTTCGCATCTTGTTCTTCCAATTGTCAAAGTTTTTAGGATCAAATTTTGGACCATCCTTCCTATAGAATGCCATCTCCAAGATCACCTCAAGCTATTAAGCTTTCTCTCTAAGGACTAGTAGATCTGATACGAATTGTTAGGAATAATAGTCCACAATACAATTGAGAGGGGGGGGGAATGAATCAATTGTATGATAGAATATTAAACTTTATATTTGAATAGTAGCAATATTAGATCTAATGAACACAATGAATGCCCACACAATAACACAATATTTTAGTCTGGATGAAACCCTGTTAAAGGTAAAAACCCTGATGGGAATTAGCACCCACAAATAATGTAGTGAGAGTATAGTATCCTTGTTAGAAGATTTAGCCCTGTTAGGAGCTTATTGAAACATTATAGTACACAGTCCTTGTTAGAGGAAAAACCCTAGTAGGAGTTAAGAAAAGAAAGTGGGGCTCACTACCCAAAGAAGGTTAAATCCACCTTCAAAACTCATGCTGGAGATTTGCCAGCAAGCTAGTGTTTACTATATATTTGTGATTGATGACAACATATGGTAAGAAGCATGAATTTTAGCTTGATGCAGAGAGCCTTGAACATATGTTGAATGGATATGTTATTAGCATGATATCATAGACACAAAGGTTGATTCTGAGTACAGATAGTTGTGTAGTTGTTTGTAACAATAGTGTTCCTAATAGTGTTACAAGTAGAGTTTTATATGTAATTCTCAGTATGGTTATGTTGGAGCCTTGAAAATTTATAGTTGTGTTTTAGACATGTTTGTGGAGCTATTTCCATGGATGCTGAGTTATTTGTGCAATACAAATTGAGTTATGATGTTTCTATTTGCTAGTTATAGTTTCCTGAGATTGTTTGTTGGAGCCAAAAGTGTTTATATTGTTCCAGAAGTTGCGCATATCATTATGGTATGCGTGTTTGGTTTCATATTTGGTTATCAGTTAAGAATGTTTAGTTAATAGTGCATAACACATTTCAGCTTGTAAGTGAAGTTTCAGTTAATTTGGTGGAGCCGATAGTGTGAAGCGATGTGTCTACTCATATTGAGTTGTGTGGTTCTTTTTGTGTTGCATTCTTGGTTTAGCCATTGGAGAGTTGTAGTATTTCTATAATATAATTTCAAGAAGGTTCTAATAGACTAACTTGATTATATCTTTTTGAGAAGACTACTTATAGCCAGTCAGTTGTGATCACTTAAGACTGTAGTAAGAAAATGAAGTGAAGAAAAGAGCAGAGTAGAAAGTGTGAAGTATTGGGCCAGTAAAGATCTATGTGAAGAAGCAGAGATTATATGATATACATTGGAACTGATCAAGACAACAAGTCTATTTCCCAATTCGCCAAAATCTAGATATAGTGTATATCTGTTGTGTAGAAGGTTGTAGCCTTCACCATTTGAGTAGTGTACTCTTGAAAAGTGTGTCCTCACCCCTAATAGGGTTATTTATAAAAGACTCCTAACAGGGTCCGACCTTTGACCAGGTCACTATACTTCATGCATTGTAAAGATCAACTCCTAATAGGGTTGTAAAATCTTCTATCAAGGATCATTTTAGTTTAGTGCAGTTTATAGCAGGTGCTAATTCCCACTGGGGTTTTTACCTATTTGGGTTTCCCCGTAACCAAAATTATGGTGTTGTGTTAAGTGTTATCTTATTGTGTGTGTGCTTAATGTTATTCTATACTTAATTGGATAAAGAATTGAATCTTGTAGATAACTGATTCACCCCCCCCTTTCAGTTATCTCTTGGGACTATTCCTAACAATTGGTATCAGAGCCAAGTGCCTCAGAGAGAAATTTTAACAACTTGAGGTTGATCAAATGGCATTCTTTAGAAAATAAATTCCTAAGTTTGATGGAGATAATTATCTATATTGGAAGAACAAAATGACAACACATTTGTAGTGCATTGGTTTTGAGATTTTTAAAGTAGCTACTCAAGATGTTCAGATTCCCTCTCTAAAAGATCTTTCAAAATATGATGCAACTATTAAGAAAAAGGAAATGTTCACTCAAAATTCTATTGCCAAAGAAGCCCTTATCAGTGCCCTATTTGACAGTGAGTTTTCAGAGATCAAGAAAGTGGATAAAGCCTACAAAATATAGAAGTATCTAGAAGACATGTTTGAAGGAGATATCCAAGCCAAGAATGTGCACAGAAAGATATGGAAGAAAAGATATAATACTTTGGTGATGCTCCCTAAAAAGAACATTAGATCCTATAATCAAAGAATTAATGAAGCAGTTGCAGGAATCAGGAACAATGGTGGAGAAATTTCAGAAGAAGACATAATGGATAAATTGATGACTACTCTGACAAAAGAATATGAGAGCAAGATAAACATCCTAGATGAGACTATGTGGTTTTCAAAAGATTTCAAAAAAGAGACCTTAATCAACAAGATTTCAGCATTTGAGATATCAAGATTGAAGATAGAGCCTAAAAGTGAAACAACATTCAAAGCCTCAGTCCATCGTAAGAAATCCTTGAACACTTCTGGTAATTTTGATGATGAAGATGATGATAAAGAACTAGATGAATTCATTGCTATGATTGCTAAGAAAGAAAGAAAAGGAAAAGGAAAATATGAAGGTCAGTTACCATTCAAATTTTTTTCATGTAACAAGATTGGTCATTTTGCATCTAAGTTCCTACAAGAGTCAAGAAGTTCAAAACAAATTTCAAGCCTAAGTATACAAAAGAATGTTACCTTGCTGGAGATGGAGTATCATATGAAGATTTAGGTGAAGATAAGATTGGATTTATTGAAATTGAAGACATGGAAAAAATGTTTGAAGAAATGGATATTGAAGATGAAAAGAAAGCACAAGAGCTAGCATTGATTTCACAAGCAGACATCAAGACAAACTGGATCATTGACAGCGGATGTTCACGTCACATGACAAGAGACAAAGATAGATTTTTACATCTGGATAAGTACAAAAGAAACATATTATATTTGGAGACAACACTCATAAACCTATCATAGGTAGAGGAACCATCACTTTGGATGGAAAGAATAACATTGATGATGTTCTATATGTTGATGGTTTGTAGCATAACTTACTATGATGATGTTCTATATGTTGATGGTTTGTAGCATAACTTACTAAGTGTTGGATAGTTTCTTGACAAAGGATGTTAGTTGGAATTCAAAAACAATAAGTGCATCATTAATAACAAAGGAGTGATGATTGCATCAGGTTCAAAGACAAAAGGTAATGTTTTTCAGCTTAACTCTGAAGGAAGTTGTTTTTTTGCTAAAGTAGATGACAATTGGTTATGGCACAAAAGACTATGTCACATCAATTTTGACAATATAGTAAAGGTAAGAAATGTAAAGGTAGTAAGAGACCTCCCTATTATTGCAAAATTGGTTGATACAATATGTAGGGAATGTGTGCTAGGAAAAAATGTAAGGAACTCATTCAAGAGTAAGCATAATTTGATAAAGAACAAATTGGATCTAATGCATACAGACTTATGTGGACCAACTCAAACAAGATCATACTATGGTGAAAGGTAATTTATTTTGTTTGTTGATGATTATTCTAGAATGATGTGGGTTGCATTCTTAAAAGATAAATCTGAAGCATTTGAGAAGTTGAAGATATTCAAAGCTAAAGTTGGAAATGAGTCTAGATTAAAGATAAAATGTCTTAGATTAGATAGAGGAGGAGAATTCACCTCTGCCAAATTTTATGAGTATTGTGAAGGACATGGGATAAAGAGACAGCTAAGTGTTGGAATTAAGAGAGATAGGAACTAAGAGGGGAGGGGTGAATTAGTGACTTCAAAAATTCACTTGTAAACTTTTCAGATCTATAACTGTAAACAGTGATAAGCAACCAAAATAACTTGAATCTAATTGCATGAATCAATCATCCATTTAACTTAAGTAAGGAAATAACATGACAATCACATATCACAAGTATTTTGGTAACGCAGAAACCCTTGTTAGAAGGTAAAAATTGTGGTGGGGATGACACCCACAAATTCTTCGCTATTGTAGATAGAAAAGGTTTTCCTGTTAAGGCTACAAGTTTTGATCACTTCTGGTGATCTCACCATGTTAGGAGTGACATGTTAGATCGGCTAGATCTACCTAGTTATAGGATTTTAACAACACTAATGAAGTGTGCACTCGGTTAAGAGATTTACATAAGACTATTAAGTCTACTTTGTTAAGAGATTTTATCCAAAACTCTGTTACAATTGTTAGAAAGCAATAGGCAATTATCTATTGTTTGACAACTCAATTGTTTGATAAAGATCTATAAGCTCTGATAAAATATCACCTTACTTGTGATGAATCTCTACTTTGAACTACTCAATATTCTTCTTTGATTATGCTCAATTTGAATTCCTCTATACTCGGTTCTGCTCTGTTAACTGATAGACTTGAAGTTAGGCAATTGCTTCAAGTGCTTCGTGATTCATATATCAGCTCACACCAAAAATGATGCGAACACACAGATATATAGTGTTCTATTTTTTCCACTTTAACAAAATTAGGTTACATAATATAGTTATAACCCTAAGATCTACGGTGTACAATAATAACGTAGATCAACTATTACAATAAGATATACATTACATTTAATAAGTATCTATTACAATAAATGTTCCTCGATCTTGGTAAAACATTTTATGAATCATTGTAACCATTTGCATAGAAGTATGTGCCATTTCTAATTACTATGCCATTTCTAGTGATCCTCGGTAAAAACCATATAAATTGCTCGGTGTATACTGCAATACTTGGTGTTTACTGTCTGTCGATATCGATGTCTACTGGTGCTCTATAAACTATCTGCTGCTCGGTATATAAGCTTTACCAACTAGTTTGTTCTACTTTATGTTACCAATTAGCTCAATGTAAGTGACCAACCGATATCTTTACAAAATTTTGGTACTAATGACAACCTTGAATGCTCAATAGAGATTAAAAATCTCCCCCTGTCGCATTAGTATCAAAACTTTGAATGTATATAGAAAAAAAATTTATATAACTTATATCTCCGCCATATACATATACACATCAAATTTTTTATAAGTACTAAATACTCCCCCTCGGTGCATGCTCTTGGTCATATGTAGTATACGTAGCTTCTATGTATAGATTTGGCATAACAACTTATAATAATAACTTATACATTGTTTTCCCCCTTTTTGATAGTAATGCCAAATACAACATTAAGTAGTATACTCACATCTTGTCAAAAATATGCTGATGGGTTTTCTTCACTGACTCGAAGAGGTTTTCACATCTGTCTTTCAAGTTGGTGAGAGTGATGTGCTCAAGACCAACTTGTGCATGCATGTCAAAGATGTTATCTAACACCAAAATTTCTGGTGTTGCAACGAGTAGCTCGAATTTGACAATATATGTTTCAAAAATTTTTAGGTATGGAATGATTTTGGTTTGCAACTCAGTAACCTGATCTATTATGTACTCTTCTTGTTTCTTCAAATCTTCTATCAACCGTCGGAGTTCCTGAACTTGGTGAATGTGCTTTAGGAAAGCATGAGACTCGGTTATAGCTACATTTGTACTCAACTGTATTTCTACTTCTAATCCTTTGATCTTTTCACTGATTTCAATAGTGAAGGTGTTTGTAGTACAAAGCTTCAATAAATATTGACAAATTAACTAGGTGATAGTTTTTATCTCTGTGATTACCTCAGATAATTTGACCTTCAATGCCACTTCTAGGCTGATTTTCTCGGCTAATTTGTTTTGAATCCTTCATTCTGCCCTTTCTTTAATCCTTTTGTCCGCATCAATATCCAGGTCATTGATCTTCTTAGAAAGTGTGGTAAGTTGATCTATGATAGGCGTACCCTCATCAATATTTACCTTAGGTACTACCTATTCGAGGATATCCCACACATTTGTTAATAATTCCTTGCATTTGTGCTCTTGCTTCTACTTCTCTTGCACTGCCTTTCTTGTACATAATTCCCCATATTTACTCAAGTCCTTGGGGCTTAGGGTCCTCGGGTCACACTCAGGGATAATGATCACTTCATCTAGGGTGATCGGCCCTTTTCCTTTCTTTTTCTTCTTCTTCTCTAGTGATAGAGGTGATTTCTTCTCAATAATAGCAATAGTTTTATCTCTAGATTTCGGAGTATCCTTCCCGGTTAACACACGGTCTTCCTTCTTCTACTCCTTGGTAGCTGTAGTCTCGGTTGATATAGTAGAAGTCTCAGATGTGGTGTCAAGTGGGATCACTTCTATTGTCTTTGTTTCTTCTATTTCCTTTGCCTCAGTGGAAAGCACCTCTGCATGTGTAGGCTCATCTGTCTCTGCAAGTTTCTCTGTGTCTTGATCCCCTGTGATGTCTTTGTTTTGCTCAGGATCTGAGCTGTTGGGTTGTACTTGTGAAATGATCTTAGCTACTTCTACAAGTACAGGGAGTTTACCTAATAGTGATGTAAATAGACATTCAATGTCTAGTGTCTCATTTTTATTCAGTGCAATATTTAAATCTTCATCATCTTGGTCATCAGGATCACCATTTGTTATGTCCTCAACAAGTACATCGTCATTGGTTTTCTTCTCAATTTGAACTTCAACTTTATCCGGTGCATCCTATGAAATACTTATTTCTTCCTTATCCTCGATGATATCAATTACCTCGATAACTGATATATCGATATTCTTTGATTTCTTTGTTGCTCCCTCATCAATGCAAATACCTTTGCCTTTGGAATTGTGTCTCTTCTTAGACAAGTTCAAGAAAGCTTCTTGCTCAACTTTTTCTTTTGCCTTCAAAATTGATGTCCACACAGAATTGGTAGTGGTATCCATATCTACTACATTTTCATCTATGATCATCAAGGCTATATTCTTGATCATAAAGTTTTCTTGGTATTTGGTCAAGTATTCACTAACTTCTCCAGAACTTAAATGTGAGGTTTCCCAAACTAGAGAGCATTCTCTCTTTCTCTTCTTGGTGTCTAGTGCAATAGCCCATTTTTTAGTAATTTTGTCATCCAACTTTTTCGGTAATGCACAGGAAAATTCCATTGGAACTTTCTTGAATTTTATCATCATTTGGATGACAACCTCTTCAATCTTGGTTTGATCTTCTTTTGACATTTTGTCAAATCTATCTAGTAAGGGATCAGTGAGGTCTCCATGTTCAATTATGTCTTCAATGATTTCATCTATTGTTTTTGTCTTGATGCTGACCACTTTGAATTGATTGACATCATCTTCCATCTTAGTTTCCTCAAGATCTTCTTTATTTCTTATGTATTTTATCCTTTTCTTTGGTGCCTTAGCTACAACCTTGTTCTTTCTCTTAATGTATTTCTTTGTTGGTGTAGCTGCTCTACTTTTTGTTAATTTCTTTGCTTCTTCCTTATTGGTAGGTGGTACTACAATTGACGATCATGTCTTCATACCTTCATTTATAGGTGACTGCTTCTTTATAGGAATTTCAGGTGGAGGAACAGGTGCGGGATCTTCTTCTTTGTTAGACTTAGTCTCCTCACTATCATATGGTTTGTCAGTTAGCTGTAACTAACCTTTGGTTTCTTGTTCAACCGGTATCTCTTTAGATGCCTTAGACCCATCTCCATATTTAGTAGTGAGATTTTTCTTCATCTTCTTTACCTTTCTAGTTATTTTACCGATCTCAATATTTGTTAAAATTCTAGATTTGGCCTCTTCATATGCTTCGAACCTAGTGGCAATGGGATCTTTTGGTAGTGCAACTAGTGCATTAATAGATTTTAGTGTGAAATCATGGTTTATTTCATATCCCATTAGTGCCAGCCATTTTATCCTAGGTTCAACTGCTTTTATCAATGTATAATCTGTGCTTACTAGAAAACATATATCATTCTCAAATCTCTGAACTAATTCCCTCAGAATTCTGATTCTTTTATGCATTTTAGACTGGAACTCTTTGAAGTATGCATTAAACTCTATATTCAACGTATCTCCTAACTTATTCATCATTTCACCAATTTTTTTTGTTATTGGTATATTCAGTATCCAATTTACTTTACCAATGCCAGGTACATACTTTTGTAGATAGAAAAATATGCATGCAAGTAGAGATCCGAACTTACATGTGTTAGACTTCTTTTTCTTTATGGTCTTCATATTCTCATGAAGTTGATGAAATAGTACCTCGAAAAGATCAACCTGGTGACCTTTTATCACAATTTTGTGCACCATGTCGACTATGCTGTAGGGTATGCTATTGAGTCTGCTTGATTGAAATAACTTGTACCCGATCACATGTGCTACAAATTTGACTGCTGGGTCTTTGATTGTCGAAATCTTTAGTGCCCGACCATCCCATTGTGCTCTAGTATATTTCTCAACATCCAGTTGTGATGAACTATGAAAGGCCTTAGCCTTGTCAGTTGTAGGGAGCCCAGTAACCCTACTGATCATTTTATTGTTGACCTCAATCATTTTATCCAACCATAATTTTTCATTGTGATACCTGCTCATAATGATTCTGATCCAATCTGATTTAAATGATTATGGAAAGTGTATAAAACATGATAACCCTGATTCCTAAATCTTCTTGTAATCTGATTTCATTTTTCCATCGGGGCCAAAGAGTTGTTGATATGTTGCAACAATTAAAAAATCTCCAACTTCTCTTAGTTTGCAATGAATATATGATCTTACATCTTCTATCAATAAAACCCTTTCTGGTATGCTTGAAAAAGTGCCCATTGTATCTATTTGTGCTACGACTTTGGGATGTGGCATAAACTTAGGTTCACAAAATTTTCCCTAATGATTAGATTAAATTCCTCCTCAACACTTTGTGATTTTCCTGCTGATGATGTGGATGCCATATATCAATTCTAGGGTTTCGGCAAGCAGTGGGATAAAAAGTGTTTGAAAGAAAATGAACTTACTCGGTATCATGAAGAGTGATGTCAATTCAATCTAACGTAGCCTTGAATCCTTTTGAAAATCTTTTAGCTCAAACTTTTCTCTTTGAATTCTCCACTCTTCAAGATCGCAATGAAAAAATGAACTCTGTTCCCGTGTATTTATAGACTTTTTGATATTCTTGCTCAAACTTTCCTGCAATAAATGCTTGATCTAACTTTTGGTACAAAACAACTGTCAGCTCAATGACAACTAAAGTTTTCATCCGCTTGGTTAACATAGAATTTCTTCATCGGTTGATACATGTTCTCGGTTAACCTTAGATAGTGATTACCGATGGGTAACCAACTCTCGGTCTCTCTTTTACCGACTGTATAACATTGTTAGCTCATGACAACTAAACCATAGTGCATCTTTATCCATGCTGATTTGGTATAAGAACATTATGCGTAAGGAACTGTATGTAAAATATGATCATTTGAAATGTCAGTCCCATACATACCTATTTCATCTTAAGTGGAGGTACCGATGTCACCCAACCTAGTGGATGAGGTTTCACCAACAGTGTTACTTGACTCTGCATTCTCATTGGATGCCTTCTTCCACATAGTGTTCCTTGACTTTGTGATATCTATGATAGTATATCCACTTTCAAATATGTGGTTTTCATCTGGTGCTCAGTCTCTACAGTTCTTGCTTAAATGACCAACCTTATGAAAGTGCATACAAGCCATCCCAATGCTTGTCCAGCTTCTTGATTGTCCAATTTGACTCTTTGTATAATGATTAGCTGTAATGTGCCCATACCGACCATATACAACACAATTAGTCCATGTATTATAATCCCAAACATAAGAGTTACCTTTTCTCTTTGGTTGATATGGCCTGCGTTGTGATTTTTCCTTAGGTGTCCAGACTTGTTTCATTTTTGCCTTACATTCACGTGCAGTGTGTCCATGCTTGTTGCAGGTGTAGCATATTTTCTCCGTAGTAGTATTGTTAGCAATATCATTCTGTTTAGCTCTATACTCATAAGATGCATGTCCAAACTTTCCACAGTAATAACAATATCCATTGAACTTAGGAGTGACATGATGTTTACCTTGTGCTTTGCTTCTACACACATTAGATGTATGTCCTAGTTTGCCATAGTGATAACATGCCAACATTTTAGGTTTCTGATTTTGACTAATGTTGACTTGTTTAGCTTGTTGTGATGATTCTCCTTTATCGGTGTAGCCTATACCGACTTTACTTCAAAATCTTCTCTGATTAGCTAGAAAGTCATCAATCTTCTTAGAGCTATCCTCGGCAAGTTTCTTCATTTCATTTTGTTGTTGCTGATTTTTCACTTCGTTTCTCAACTTCTCATTCTCTTCTCTAAGTCTTGCAACATCTTCTAGTCTTCTTGACAATACTGCATTCACTTAGTTTACTTCTTGATTCATAGTCATCATTTGATTAGTTACCTGGAAATGTCGGTCAATGAGTCTTTGTATCTCACTCTCTTTGACTTGAAGTTGTTCAATCATCTATCTTCAGTCATCAATAGCTAGATTCCATTCTTTCTCAGCTTGATTTTCTTTGTTCATTGTTTCTACCATTCTCACCATCTGAGATTCTTGACCAATTTGTAGTGCTTTCACTTGATCAGTTAAATATTGATTCTTTTCAGATAGATTAGTGATTATGCTTTCAGATCCATCGCAGATGCTTCCAGAACTTGATCCAATATGCTTGAACATTTCATCAATAGGTTCTTCATGGTAACCAATCTCATTCTATAGAATAGCTAGGTTCTTCCTTTCAACCAGTAATTTCTTTAGTCCTTCCTTGGCTTGCTTATACTATTCCACAAACATTTGCATTTGTATCTTTTGATTCTCAATAGTCTTGTCAAGCTTGTATCTCTCCATGACTTAGATCTTTACCCTTCATTGGTTAAACTATTCAATAAGAGAACTAAGCTCTAATAATAATTGTTGGAATTAGGAGAGATAGGAACTGAGAGGGGAGGGGTGAATTAGTGACTTCAAAACTTCACTTGTAAAATTTTTAGATCTATAACTATAAACAGTGATAATTGACCAAAATAACTTGAATCTAATTGCATGAATCAATCATCCATTTAACTTAAGTAAGAAAATAACATGAGAATCACATAACACAAGTATTTTGGTAATGCAAAAACCCTTGTTAGAAGGTAAAAACTACGGTGGGGATGACGCCGACAAATTCTTCACTACTGTAGATAGAAAAGGTTTTCTTGTTAGGGCTACAAGTTTTGATCACTTCTGGTGATCTCACCCTGTTAGGAGTGACATGTTAGATCAGCTAGATCTACCTAGTTATAGGATTTTAACAACACTAATGAAGTGTGCACTCAGTTAAGAGATTTACATAAGACTGTTAAGTCTACTCTATTAAGATATTTTATCCAAAACTCTATTGCAATTGTCAGAAAGCAATAGGTAATTATCTGATGTTTGACAACTCAATTGTCTGATATAGATCTATAAGCTCTGATAAAATATCACCTTACCTATGATGAATCTCTACTCTGAACTACTCGGTAGCCTTCTGTGATTCTGCTCAATCTAAATTCCTCTATACTCATTTTTTCTCTGTTAACTAATAGGCTTGAAGTTAGGCAATTGCTTCAAGTGCTCTATGATTCATATATTAACTCACACCAAAAATGATGTTAACACACAAATATATAGTGTTTTGTTTTTGTCACTTTAACAAAATTAGGTTACACAATATAGTTATAACCCTAAGATCTATAGTGTATAATAATAACCTAGATCAACTATTACAATAAGATATACATTACATTTAATAAGTATCTATTACAATAAATGTTCCTTGATCTTGGTAAAACATTTTATGAACCATTGTAACTATTTGCATAGAAGTATGTGCCATTTCTGATTACTATGCCATTTCCAGTGATCCTCGGTAAACACTATATAAACTACTCAGTGTATACTACGATGCTCGGTGTTTATTGTCTGTCGATATCGGTGTCTGTTGGTGCTCAGTAAACTATCTGTTGCTTGATATATAAGCTTTGCCGACTAGTCTATTCTTCTTTATGTTACCGATTAGCTCAATGTAAGTGACCAACTGATATCTTTACAAACCTTTGGTACTAATGACAACCTTGAATGCTTAATAGAGATTAACAATAAGTGCACCTAGAATCCCTCAACAGAATGGAATTCTAGAAAGAAGAAATAGGATCATACTTGACACATCACACACTATCATGATTGAAGGAAAGTTTGCACACACCTATTGGAAAGATGCAGTAAATACAGTAGTCTAGCCTATCAACATAAGTCAATTAAGTCTAGGTGCAGAAAAGACACCTTATGAGCTATGGTTTGGGAATGTACCTATAGTAAAATACTTAAGAATATTCGGAAGCAAGTGTTATATCAAGAGAGATGAAGCTATTGGGAAGTTTGATGCAAGAAGCATTGAAGGTATTTTTCTTGGTTACTCTACTAAAAGAAAAGCTTATAGATGTTTTAACTTAAGATTGAAGAAGATCATTGAAAGTGCACATGTAAAGATGGATGAAAATTTTATGATTCAAGAGAGATATCATGATTATGAATCTATGATTGAAGAAGAACCTAGTCCTATTAGTAGAGAAGTAGTTGTTGAAGAAATGTTTGATAGAATTGATGTATTATTGAATGATCTTGAAACAAGTGAAGAAGAATCATAGAAGATAGATGAGAGGATCACACCTAATGTTCCAACATTCACATCTAGATACCATTCAAAAGAAGATATCATTGGAGATGAGAACAAAAAAGTCATGACAAGATCAAAATCAAAAAGTTCAACAGTTGATGAAGCGGTATGTTTACTTTCACAGATTGAACCTTTAAGTGTTGAAGATGCATATAATGATTCAGATTGGCATGAAGAAATGAAAGAAGAATTAGATTAGATAGTTAAGAATGATACATGGGAGCTAGTCCCCAGACCTAGTGACAAGAATGTGATTGGAACAAAGTGGATATTTAGAAACAAGATGAATGAAGATGGAACAATAGTAAGAAACAAAGCAAGAATAGTATGTAAAGGATATGCACAAAGAGAAGGAATTAATCATTATGATACATTATCCCCTATAAGAAGATTGGAAGCCATAAATTTATTTTTATCCTATAAAACATTCAAAGACTTTAAAGTATATCAGATGGATGTCAAGTCAACATTCTTGAATGGAGAGTTGAAGGAAGAAGTATACATAGAGAAACCTAAAGGGATTTTTTTATTAGACAAACTAGATATGGTATACAGCCTAAAGAAAGCCCTCTATGGACTTAAGCAAGCCCCTAGAGCATGGTATGAAAGAATAGATGGTTACTTAACAAAGATCAAAATCAAGAAAGGAGTAGAAGATTGTAACTTATTCATAAGAGAGACACCTGATGGATTATTACTAGTTGCTATTTTTTTGATGACATTATTTTTGGTGGTAATGACAAGCTTAGTGTAGAATTTTCTAAAGAGATGCAGAGAGAATTTGAAATGAGCATGATTGAACCTATCAAGTACTTTTTGGGATTGAATGTGTAGCAGATAGATAAAGGTATTTTCATTAATCAATCTAAGTATGTAAAAGAAATATTAAAGAAGTTCAAGATGGATGATTGCAAGCCAGTAAGTACCCCTATGATAATAGGAAGAAAGATTTCAAAAGAAGATGATTCTACAACAGTAGACAAAACCCTATATAAGTCTATGATTGGTAAACTCATATATCTTACTCAATCTAGACCAAATATTTCTAATGCTATTAGTATTGTTGAAAGATTTGAAACATAACCTAAACAAAGTCATCTTATGGTAGTAAAGAGGATATTTAGATATTTGAAAGGAACTATAAACTATGGTTTATGGTATCCTAATTCAGAGAATTTAGAACTTCATGTGTATACAGATGCAGATTGGGAAGGTTGTGTTGATGATAGAAAGAGTACCTCAGGAGGAGTAGTATTTCTTGGAGATAGACTAGTTACTTGGACAAGAAAGATGCATAATTGTATTTCTCATCCCACAATAGAAGCAGAGTATGTAGCAATGGCATTAAATTTTTCTACAATTGTGTGGATCAAGTAGATGATAAAGGATTTTGGAATCCAAATTAATTATCCTATTGTTATTCATTGTGAAAACACTAGCACTATCAATATGTCAAAGAACCATGTGATGCATGCAAAGACAAAACACATTGAGATAAAATATCACTTCCTAAGAGAAAGTTGCAGAGAAATAAGTAAAATTAGATTATGTGAGTAGAAAAGAATAGTTAGAAGATATTTTCACAAAGCCTTTACCGAAGGATACATTTGAGTATCTTAGGGAGAAGTTGGGAGTAATTCCCTTCCCTGGATTTGATTAGAGTTTGCAGTAGTGCATCAGTCCTATTAGCACTTAAACTTGTAGATGGTAGAAATATTCAGAAAACTTATTGAACTTATGACTCATGCATTCCCAATAGCTGCATCTAGCACAATTTAAATGCTAAGGTACTAAGGCTTTGAGCCTACTTCACTTTGAGTGTAAAACTCAGGTGGGTTTACCTTTAATTGCTTCTACAAAGCATAATAAAATTGATCTATGTACTTGACATAGCCAATGCAACTCATAAATGTACAAATAAAAGTAAATGAAAATAGTGTTTGATAAAATGGTGGTGAATAAGTGAAAATCAAGCTAAACCAGTGCCTTATTCATTGGAGTAGAGTCAAAATCCTACATCTATAAAAACCTATCAACATAAAGATACTAAAATTCAAATGAATTGCCTAACAATTCATTCTCCCAATTCCCAACCCTGCCATCAAATTTATATATACATATTCAACTCCCAAAGACCTCCTTGAAGGTTTACTCTCTCCTTGAGAGAAACTTGAGTTCAACCCCTATATTCACCTTATCAATAACACATTAAAGAGCCTTACTAATTAATGCATAAGAAAATAAAAGCATCCATACATAAAGAAAATAGGAGATAGCAATGAAATTCAAGTATATTTGTATTAATTTTCAACTGTATCGATATAATTTTAACAAGAACTTCAAAGAAGTCAGATTCTATATTTAGTCTTTCTTTACAAAAAATTTGACCACCCCTTTAAAAAGAGAAAAACTTGCTACTTATACCTCCAGCCATCTTCGAATCCTCGAAAGGATGCAACAAGCTTTGGATGGCTAGGAAAATAACTTGCACTAAATACAAAAAGTATGAACCAAAAAGATAGTGATTCCAACAACAGAAAGTAGTTTATAACTACTAGCACCTTCACATGTGGCACCTTTGTATGGAGACATTTCAAGGAAGTTACTTTGATTTGTTTCATGAATGATGACCACAATTACTAGCTAACCTACATCATCCTTTATTCGGTACATTCTCTCCCTAGAATTTTGGATCAGGTGCCATGTGTACTTCATTCTTCTTCTATCTCTAGCTCCAAGACAACTGGCTTCTTCTATTTCTTCTTGATATTCTTTTCCCAAGCTGTCACATCACCATCAGATGTCTAATCAAAATTCCATAGCTCTTGTAATGTCTCCAATTGTACCTCCTACCTAGAATCAATGGTGATCTTTACATCCGTGACAAACCTTGTGCACTCATTCTCAACATTGATCAGGTTATCAATGATATTATTACAACCCTGTACGTCCAAAGCATTGTCACCCCCAAGAAAAGCCTCCTACTTGATTATTATATGTCCCATGCTCAGCTTCTATTCATCTGCATTGATTATATTTCCATCATCCCCATACATTGAGGGAAGGTACTTACAGTAATCCTTGTCAAACATGGCCGTCCTGGCCTTTATTTGGTTAGAATTTCCTTTAAAAAACTTTGAAAGAGCACTCACCAATCTAGTATTTTCATAGACCTCAGTCACCACCTTAGGGACATCAGGCTTGTGTTCTTGCAAGGAATCAAGCTTCTCAAACAATAGGTTTCTTCCTGACCAGATGCTATAGAGTGGTTCCAAGGTAGCTAGTGACTCATTCACCTTTTCATTTGTCTTATGCAACAAGACAACTGATTGATGGATTGAACCCATCCTATCTTTTATTCTATGTTGTCTATGTTGCACAACATCAGTCATGGCCTTTAAGGCTACTTCTAGCCTCACTTTCTCTAGGTCTTCTACTAGCCGGTCAGGAACCTCTGCCTCTGGCTGAGGAGGGGCCTCAATTTTCAAAGGAGGGGGAAGCACTGCCTTAGTTTCTTCTCCAAGCTTAGCCCTTAACTATTCCAACTCACTCTCCATTTTCATGATCATCATGAGCTTTAAATACCTATCGTTAGCAACTCTCATTGAGTTTTCAAACAACTTGTCATACGTCTCTAATAACTAGATAGTTTTGGCTTCATTGAGGTGAGGCCAAGTGTGTTACTACCTTAGAAACCTCAAGATCAGTGGTGTTTTGGATAGTCCAAACAATCTTATTACCTTCCATCTTGTCCTCAATGCTGAACAAAGATGGCTTCTGAGTCCTAGGGGCCAAAGACCAAACTGCAACAGCATGTGACTTGGGGTCATAACCACTCCCTCTGATCATATCATCTATCTATACTTCATATGACAAGATTCCCTTTGGCTACTTTCTAATTTGGTCAATGATGAAGGAAGAGGTCAGGTCCCATCTAGGAGTCAAGAGCATGCCACTTGATTTAATCATTTCACTTTCTTCCTCTATAGTAATCCTCTCAAGACTAGGATCATATGATTTCACAGCCCTCAAATTTTCTTCACTTGGTTGCATTCCTTCAGGCAGGGACTTTTTTACTTCCTCATGTTTCCTCTAGATGAGGAAATCCTTGAATTCTTTTCTTTGGATGAATTGGTCATCACTGAGAAACTCCTCTTGGTATAGTTCTCTTTCATCCTTTCCTAATAATAAGGGAAAATCCTCCTCTTCTTTTGATATAACTTTCTTCCCTTCTCTGATAGCCTTTCTCAATTGATGGTGGTAAGCTCTTTTATGAGGCATAAGAACCGAAGCACTATCAAGCACCTTCTCTTGTTTCTTCTTCTTAGAAGGCTCACCTACTTCTAGGCTCTATTTCTTCAATGGTGACTCTGAAGTAGCCTCCACCTTTGTTGGATCTTGAGTTAAGTCAATTATTGGTGCTTCCCTTGCTAGAGGTGGACTAATACCTTCTTTTGAATTATCAGTAAATTCCTCAGGCTTAGAGGTAGAATAATTTCTTGGTACTTCAAACTTCTCCTCAATTAACCCTTCCAACTGCTTAGATAGGGTGCCATGCATTCCTATCATTTTCTCCATTATTTGAAGATGTGGGAGGTCAGGGAAAAAGCCACCAAAAGGAATTTATGCCTTCCTCAATCTAGCCTTGATGTCTAGAAAATCAAAATACTTAGTCCATCTTCTCCCTACTTGATCCAGGTGCAGCATATTTCTTATCACATCCTCCTCTTCTAGGCCTTCATGCTCTTTGATTGTTACAATGTTAGGAATCAAAGTCATCGTGGAAATCCTGATGAAACTCTTGGAATCAACATACTCATGGGTACTTGTAGTCATCTTGAATTGATTAAGCTAGCTACTAACCTAATCTAGTGCTATTTTTCCAATCAAGATGCTACCAATTCTGAATTGCCTCAGTGTAAAGGTACCCTTCCAATGAGGTCCTAGGTGATCTTTTTCAGTCCATATTAATTCCCAGATAAATTCCATCATAGCAACCCTAGGAGGTACATACTTTGGAAGTAGGTGTGGTGGTTGATGATAGACATATACTCTAATAACTATGAAATTGTTCCCCAGGTAGAAATCTCCCCAACTGTGGTTCCCTAGCCATTTCTCTTCATACTTCATTGGTCTCAAAACCCTCAAGACCTTAGTTGACAACCTCAAATCATTTGTTCCTAACATTTCAAGAATTGTATGGACAAATTAATTCTAGAAAATATAGAAGTTATAGTCATTGGATGTGTAATTCCATGCCTTCAACCAATACTGCACTAGGTTGGGAATTTCTTTAAAATGAGTCCTTATCTTCAACATTCTTGCATCAAAATAATTAACATGGTGGTACAAAATCAAATGCATAAGATGGGAGTAATGCATGAATCTGATAGGTCTTTTACTCTCCTTTACAGACATAAAACCTTTATGCATCCTATCAATTACATACTAGATGTAATCATAATCAGTATTGGTATGATAATTCTAAATGTCTATGATTATCATTAAAAGTTCATCAGGCAATTTTTCATCATCCCCATCTATCCCTAGAACCCTACACAACCCATGACACAAGAATTTCATGTAATGATTGAGGGATGAAAATAGATAAGGGGCATTCATACTTGCCAGGAGAGGGGCTATGTACTTATCCTGCTTTGGCATATGCTTGACTATTTGGCTTTTTACTGAGCCTATATTATTGGCATACTTATCCCTTTCCCTTTTCAAGTCAATTTCAGTGGAAGAGGAGGAATAGAAATTGAAAGCTTTCATGAAGGACCCCCTATCCAAGGAAATAAAAATAGATTGGTCTTCACACCTAATGCTTCTAGAAATGGGGTTGTACAACCTAGCCAACTTAATGATTAAATCAACATCTAAGAACACATCAGGCACAATTATATTTTCGATTAGCAACACCCAAGCATTACAAATAGGTATAACTTTATTCCTATTATTATAAAAGTATGAGAATATGGTAAAACATGAACCTGAAGGAGTGATAGGGTCCGTACATTTGTCCATGATATCTTCAAATGCCATGTCAATGGCCTTCTTGTTTTGATTTGAACCAGGAAGTAGCCTGATGAATTAATTTGAGTAATTTGGCTTTCCTCTATCCTTTCCACTCTGTTCTTTTGCAGCCCCGCTAGATGATGCCACACTCACCTTCGGATGACTCATCTTGATAGAACAAGGACCTCTTAGCTCTGCAACTTTTTGGACTACTCACTCTATGCAATTAGCACCACTAATCTTAATTGTCTTCATAATAACTTTGAGCACAAAAATCAATGCATTCCAATCTATATACTTCAAGAATTGTGTGCATATGATTGCCAAATCGTAGCAAATCTGGCCTAAGGCACTCCTGTATTCAATTCTACATATTACCAACCTTCAAATCACAGCTAGCCCAGGCGTGGATGCTGACAAGATGATTTAAAAAATTAAACATAGAGGGTGAGAGAAATGATCATGGCTTTTTGGCATTAAAACCCTTAGTTATTGATGTAAACCCTCATTAAAACCTAATTGGATGGCTTTTTACTTTTTCTAGCTTGTAAAAGTACCCTTTTTCCATGTTGAAATGACTCATAACACTGATGGCATTAAAAATTAACCAAGCACGATTTAGAGATCCAACAAACAAAGGAACTCATGATCTCCAAAAGAAATTTCTCACTTGAGGTTAAGTTTGGAGATCCAGTGACCAAGCCATTCATGGAATCTCAGAGTGAATTCTTAACTCATGACCTTATCTAGAGATTCAGTGACCACCGTTGATCCTAGAGATGATCAACGGTCCTTAGATTACCCTTTAGAACTTATCATGACCCTACCACAATCAAAGATTCTATGACTGAAGGCAATCTCACATTCTTAGAATACTTGATTCAATCATGGTTAAACTCAGAGAATAAGCAACCAAAGACTTCACCCATTCTCGAAACCTTTTAATTAACTCATCAAACACTTGGAGAATTAGCGAGAAAAGGAGACTTAGTCAAGCTGTGAAACACAATACTTGGACCACGATTACATCTAGAGAATTAGCAAACATGCTAAATCTCTTAATCTTGGAATGAAATTCTTAACCACGGTCAGGCTTTGAGATTAAGCGAATAAACCAAATCTCCAATTCGTTGAATTCTTTTCATACCTTAGGTTATATCTTGAGATTTCATGCTGACCGTAGATCTTAGGAATAATCAGCAGTAGTCACTGAATCACATAATCCATTAAACCCTTAACCTTTCCATTCTGAGAATACATGACAAAAGAAGACACATCTCAATTTTTCTTTGTTTGCCAAGTCATTGAAAGATTTAGTGCCTTATTAACTGACTTTAAGATTCCGCAAACACTTCACTCGCTTAATCGCTAAATAACTTAGAACGTTGCCAGTTTTTATTGAGATCAAGGGACAAAGGAATACTTTATCTTCACCAAAATACTTTGTCAGAGCTGCCAAATTTAAAGGATATGAGAACAAGATCCAGTCGCTAGATCGTTGGATGATATGGTGTAGGACCCATTCTTTGTGAGATTAAAACCTGACCGCTAATTGCAAAGATGATCAATGGCATTCGCTGGATCGCTAGAAAACTTTAAACTTAGCTACCCATCTTGGAGAATAGGAGATAACCATCATGCCAAGTTTCCAAATGGTTCAAAGAAATGGCCAAGAATCATACGAATAGGAGACCACATAGTTGCTGAGTCGCTAGATGTTAAAATTAACCATGACAAAGAGTAGGAGATTCAGCCACTAAAGGAGACTTAATCATGGACTCACCATAGTCACCAATTCACTGAAATACTTAAAGACAAGGAAGAACATTTCCCTATTTAGCAAAGACAAGGAAAAATGACCACGTGCAAATTTGGAAGACTTAAGTGACCCAAAAAGTAATGCTCAAAAAGAAAGAATTAGGGTACATTCCAACTAGCCAAAGAAATAACCATTTCAAGGAAAAAATATCTAAGGCAAGGGTTTTCTAACACAAGTATAACAAATTTTAAGGAGTTCTAAAACCCTAAACTAGACAAAGACATAAGCCAGGATAATGAAACAAGACTAGGAGCAAAGACCTCAAAAAATGTAAAATATACGCAACAATGGCTCTATCTAAGGATGCTTGAATGCAAGTTCATAGCAAGAAACCATGAATCTCTGGGTGGAAGACCAAAAAACCCTAACCTAAAATAGGAAAACAAACACACCTATACATATATACAGAACTACTGTGCATGGAAAGATAGAATCAATTGAAGAAATATTTCAGGAGTTGTCCATGCACTGGCAATTCCTGTTCCTCACCATCCAAATTTCTCAAGAAATATGAATCCTTACCATGAATTTGATGAATAATGAAAATTCTTGACCACAAGGATTCAAACTTTTTATGGTTTCCTTTGTCCTCAGCCCTAGAATTCCACTGCAGAACCATATCATTTGGCTGGAACTTTCTAGTAGTGGCTCTTTTGTGAAAGAGATATTTCATTTTCTGCTATAATTTTACATTCTCCTTTTGACCCTCTCTTTTGATTTCATCCAACTCCATTAGTTAAATCATCCCATCTTGTAATGGATTACTGACTTCCATCTCTTCCTCTCTTGTGAACTGGTAGATAGGCAACAAATTATTCATAGGGAGCCTGGACTTTACACCATATACCATTTTAAAAGGAAACTGGCCTATTGCTTTCTTTTCAATAATTCTGTTAGCCCATAGTGCCAATTTCAATTTCACATGCCACATCCTTTTATTCTTTTCCAAGGTCTTTTTAAGAAATTGCAGATACTCTTGTTACTAGATTCTGCCTGCCCATTTGCTTGTGGATGGTATGGGGATGAATATGACATAACTATTCCCATTTTAGCACAAAAATTAGGGAATTATTGGGACCTAAAGCTCATAGCATTGTCCATTACTAGTTTCATGGGAAAACCAAACCTAGTAACTATATTATTCATTAGGAATTTAATAACTACTGTACTGGTTTCCTTTTTAGTTGGAATGGCCTCTATCCATTTAGTAAAATAATTAGTAGCCACTAAAATGTGACTATGCCCTCCATTGGACTTCTCTGAGAATTCCCCAATATAATCCATGCCCCACATAGAAAAAGGGGCCTTTGCAACCACAGGGTTTAATAGTAAAGCACCTGAAAATTTTAATTTCTTGGAAAATCTCTAACATGATTCACATTTTCTAACATATGAGTGGGTATCCTTAAACAAAACCGGCCAATAATATCCAGCTCTCAAAATTTTGTGACCTATAGCCCTAGTTGAATGATGCCCCCCACACATCCTAGAGTGCTTCTCTTTCAAAACCCTTTCAGATTGAAACTTATCTAAACAAAAAAGAAACATTCCATCATTATCTTTCCAAAATAGATCACCCTATATTAAAACATACCTTTGAGCCTGCAACCTCAAACTTCTTTTTTATTGTCATTCAAATGCTGTGGACAAGCAACATATTTGAGAAAATGAACAATATTAGTATACCATGGTTGCATCTCTATACTTGTCACATTTTCCCCACCAATGGTTACATTGTTTACTTGTGCAAGGTCCATATTTTCCTCTGTAATGAGCTTGGCAAGTCCTAGACCTCTCACAAGCTTGGTTATGTGGAGTTCAATGCCAAACTCTTTAATCCTATTGATCCATTTACACCTCTTCCCAATAACCTCACTTTGACTCAAAATATCTTTTAGTGCTGCATGTGAAACATATGCATTTACCTTTGCACATACCAAATAAGGTCTGAAATCCATAACCACCTTTACTAGTGCATATGCCTGCTTCTCCATTAACTCATAATTAAGCTCAATAGATTGTAGTGATTTACTAAAAAAAGCAATAGGATGCTCAAATCCCTCATCATCCTTTTGCAATAAAATAGACGCAATTGTATGAAAAGATGCAAAAGAGAGTAGAGAGAGGCTTTAAGTAGTCAGGGGAAATTAAAATAGGAGCCTCTTGGATTGCTTGTTTAATTTTTTCAAAATCTTGCTGAGTCTGACAATTCCAATCAAACTTAACATCTTTCTTTAAAAGCTTCACAATGGGTTTGACTAGTTTAGCAAAATTGGCAATAAACCTCTTGACAAAATTAATCCATCCTAGAAAAGATTGTACACCTTTGACATTTTTGGGAGAAAGGACCTTTCTGATTGCTTCCACTCTTTCTAGATCAATTCTAACCCCCTCCTTTGAAACTATGTAGCCAAACAACTTTCCCTCTATCACAAAAAATTGGCATTTCTTGGGATTTAGTGAGATGCCAAACTCCAAAGCTTTGACAATAACCTTCTCCAAATTCTTGTAGTGATCTTCAGCTTTCTTAGAGTAGGTAGTCAAATCATCTTGATATACAACCATCAAGACATTGATCAATTCTTTAAATGCAACATCCATTGCTCTTTGAAAGGTTGCTCCAGCATTCTTCAGGCCAAAAGGCATGCAGACATATACATAGGTCCCCCAAGGGGTGGTGAATGTTATTTTGAATTGTTTAGACTCTTTGACCAGAACCTAGTTGTACCCTAAAAACCCATCCATTATAGACAATAACTCACAGCCAGTTACTCTATGTAACATAGCCTCCATGTTAGGCAATCCATAATTGTCTTTAAGTGATGAAACATTTAAATTCCTGAAGTCAACATAGAGTCTAATATCACCATTCTTCTTTCTTAATAGTACAAGGTTAGAGACCCAAGAAGAATGCCTAATAGGCTCAATAATACTAGCATCTCTCAATTTTGTCAGTTTAGCCTGCATCTTTGTAGCTAGTAAAGGGTTGATAGGTCTATGTTTCTATCTGAATGGCTTGGTTTCTTCTTTTAGAGGGATCTCATGTTGAAACAGATCAGCCCTATATGCTTTGAGATCATCATAGGACCAAGCAAATACAAGCTTGTATCTTTTCAAAACTCTTATCAAATTTTCCCTAACTTCTCCACTCAACCTTTTCCCAATGTACACCATTTGAGGGGAGGTTTTAGATCCTAGGTTTATTTCTTCTGAGTCTTCCATTTTTATGTTAGACTTATGAGACAGGTAACCATCATTTATCTTGAACATTCCTTCTAACTCCACTAACCCTTTTGGTATATGATTTGAAGGTAACTATACTATCTCATTTCCCATAATGCAATCTTTTCCCTCAACATATTGTCGTGTTTCATTGAAGTCTTTTTTCTGCCCATCATATTGATCTAGACCCTGAAGAAACCTAAGGATATCAAAATCATCCTCAAAAACTTGCCAATTATATACATTATTAGGCTTTCTAGGCCTACTTTTGATTTCTAGCATTGATACACCAGTGAGGGTAATATCATTATTTTTAAGGGAAACATTAGCAAGAAAATCTACCAATATATTATTGGACCTTTCTACAAAAATGAGATTGAAAGCCTGAAAGAATTCTAGTCTATCCCAGACAGCATGTTTTTATAATTTCAATCTCTCATCCTTGGCAGCATATTTAGATCTTACTTGGGCTATAATTAATTGGGAATCGCCATGGACCTTTAAACATTTGATACCATAACATCTAATCCCAATATTAGAGCCTCATATTTAGCATTATTATTAGTGCATTCAAAGGTCAACATGAAAGAGTATTTAAATGTAATAACTGATGTGGAAATGAAAAGAACACCAGCTCCTGATCCTTCCTTGGAGCATCCACCATCAAAGAACATTTTCCAAAGTCCATTCTACTACAATATTAACTCATCTACTATTGGATCTATGTTCTTCATCTGAGGCACTATCTCTTCAACCATGAAATTATTCATGTCAATGTCCACAAAGCAATTCAAGTCCTCTAGTGCAAACTTTTCAACCATGACTGAAGAGCGGAGCTCCCTATACAACTTTACCTCAGTCCCATTGAATGGGATAATAGAATATGACAGATCCAGTTGCAACTTTCCACCCACTGCTATAGCCCATTGTCTTGATAGTAGCATGCCACAATGAGGCTTTGTATCAACAAGAACCACATCCATTTTGTATGTGGCCTCTGGGGATGCAGCAATTTTTAATTCAATTCCAACTAGAGTTCCTACAATAGGCACTATCCTGTTATCCATAGCATAACATCTACCATTAGATGTATCAAATTGCAATCCTAGCTCTTTAATTACATGATAGGGCATTACAGTTGTAGCAACACCAAAGTCAATCATACAATTTTTTAGCAGAAAATTATTCACTATCAGCATGACATAGAAAGGGTCAATAGAAGAAGGCTCTTGTGTCACAATACTTCCAACACATACATCAGAAATGTTATCAATTGAAATAGGCCCTTCTATTAAATTCCCCTTCTCTTGCATAACAGGAGCCACCCCTTGTTCACTTATGAGAGCCAGGGCTGTTGTCTTATGCTCCTGAATTTCCAGCATTTCAAGTAAAGGGATGGAAACCTTCATTTGATATAGGGCATGTCTCATATCAAAAGTAGGGGGATCGGTAGAAAGATTAGGAGAATCTTTTAGTCTACCAATCCTCCATTTAGCATTGTCAACAATAATTTCCTCATTCTTTTTCCTTTCAATTACAAGCCCTTCCCTTTATTATTTACAACATTGGCCTTTGTGGAATCCTTATTCTGAATGTTATCCTTAATAAACACTGACCTAGGGACTCCTTTATCAGTATCCACCCTTCTATTCCTCAAATTGTATGAGGACTTGGCTTGAGTTATAGCAGCCACAATTAAAGTCCTAATTTCCTTGTCACTGGGCTTTCTCCTTTATTTTTTATTTGATCCTAATCCTACCATATTAGCTTTACAAGTGTCATCATCAGACTCATCATGATCAGAGTGAGTAAAAAATTGCTGCTCATAATTAGAGAGAAACTTCATTTTATGATCAACATCAGAATAGATCTCTTCATCATCTAAAGATAAGATATCCCCCATTATTTCAATGGTAAACATATTGATAGTAGGCTTTTTAGATTCTTCATAATCTCCTACATATGATTTATCAGCCTCTTCTCCCAAGGCTTGAGCCATAACACATTGGAAAGGTGAATGAGGAATGTTACAAGCCACACACCAAGGGGTATTTTCTACATTGTGTTGTGCTTTTCTTCAAAGGGTCTGGTGTATCTCTTCCCTTTTGAGGTTTAGTGTTATCAGGGAAAGGCTTCCCATCTTTCCAATTTGTCTTATAGGGCATATCTGATAAATTAGGGAGTCTATCCTGCCTTTGATAAGGTGGTCTTGTATCTTGAAAATTTCTACCACCCTTTTCAAACTTTGTTGGGAAATCTTTGGTAACACTAGCCAATTTTTCCATTTTATCATCATCTTTGGATGGCCTTGCAGGTTATGGCCTTGTTTCCTTCCACAATATACCCTCATCTCTCTTATACATTTGACCTAATGCCTTCTGATTTCTTTCAATGTTTATGGCTAATTTAAAGGCATCCCATAGGGTACGAGGATTCTTATCTCTCAGAAGATAAGACATTTTACCATCTATAGAATTAAAATAAGTGGTCAGGTAGATTACATCATCCAACCTCAATACTTGGAAAAATTTGTACATGGCCTTTTGAAATCTGCTATTAAACTCTAACATGCTCTCATTATAATTCTTTTTGATATTGTTAAACTCATTAGGCATGTAACTTGAGTTTACATGTTATGCATATTGTTCCTTCAAATATCTGACAAACTCATCTGATGATGCAATACTATTCTCAGGTAGACCCCTATACCAATCCCTGGCATCTTCAACCAATGACTAAACAAAGAGCTTCATTATAACATCTTCATGCTCAATTTCATAATCATTAATTTTATCTGTGAAGAATTTTAGATGTTCTTCACAGGTAATCACATTGTTTCTAGTGAATAATGGGATCTTCTTTCTAATCTCATTAGGGATGACATTGGGCTGACCAAGGATACTATCAAAGAATAAAGGCCTATACCTATCCAAATGAACTGGTCTCCTTTGGAAATTTGGTTGGACCAAAGGAGCTGCTCCAACATTTTGACAAGATAAATTTCTTGTTGTACCACTAGTTATAGGGGGAACTTGATTGGTGTTTAGATTTTGTCCGGATACATTTTGTCTAGGATGTGAGGCTTGGGGATTTGGAAGTGAATTGCAAGGTTGACTTGATGGGATCATTCATGAAATAATAGGCACTGAGCTACTAGCAGACATATTTATATTGGTATGCAAGAAAGAAATCTTTCTTTTCATTTCATCTGTAGTAGCCTCCAATTCAAATTTCTCAAGCTAGAGAGCCAAATCTTCTTTAGCTTTTCTAGCCTTTTCCAAATCTAGGCTTTCTTGGGAGGATACACTAGAAGTAACAATAATTTTCTTAGACTCATTAATATTTACACCAACCATCTTTTTTTTTCCCTTATTAGGGATTTCTTTTGTGGTATTTCTAATATCCTCATTCCTATGGATTTTATATGGGTGTAATTGCCTGAGAACATGTCATGTTCCCTCAAACTCATCTTGGTTAGGTTTAACACCTTCAGCATGATTTCTTAGAACCCCCATATCACCAAACAATTCTTTATCTAAACCCTGAACATCTTGGCTTAGATCCCTAGCCTGGATATCATTTTTCTTGGTTTTTCTTATTAGATCTTGCCTCTCCATAAGCAATTCATAAATTTGTTGTTCTCTAGCCTTCCTTCTATTATCAATTTCTAATAGTTGTTCACGCTCCTTTTTCCTTAAAGAAATTACTTCTTCTCTTAAATTTTGAGAATCATACAAGGCAGTTTCTACAACAGAAGTTTCTCCTAGTTGCTCTAGGGTTTCTCTTGCAGGGAAGAAACCTACTTCTGTGATCTCTTCATGAGAGGGAAAATGAACACTGGGCATGACTTTCTTAACATGTTATGGGTCATCAAAAGAGGAAGAAGCTTCATGGGGAAGTGGTGTAGGGACTCTTTCTCTTGAAGGTCCTGGGGAATTAGCAGTAATGTGACCTCTCCTAGACCACTATTTCCTACTAGGTGTATGGAGCTCATCACCCATATTACTCTCTGCATGATCCTTGAAATAAGACCTAGTGAACCTCGGGTGACTCATGGTGTGTCACAATAAGATATAACAAATTTTTTTACAAATACCAGCAACTAGTAAACACAAATTTTCAGAGTCGCCACCCACGAACAAGTGGGAATCAAATTATTATCCTGGTCTACAACAAGCACAATAGATAGTATCACACCGATCTACTATTTATTCTCATTAAATCCCTAGTAGAGTCACCATTTTTGTTAGCACTTAAACCTATAGATGGTTGAAATATTCATAAAACTTATTGAACTTATGACTCATGCATTCCCAACAGCTGCATCCAACATAATTTAAATGCTAAGGTACTAAGGCTTTGAGCCTTCTTCACATTGAGTGTAAAATTCAGGCGGGTTTACCTTCAATTGCTTCTACAAAGCATAATAAAATTGATCTATGTACTTGACATAGCCAATGCAACTCATAAACATACAAATAAAAGTTAATGAAAATAGTGTTTGATAAAATAGTGGTGAATAAATGCAAATCAAGCTAAACCAGTGCCTTATTCATTGGACTAGAGTCAAAATCCTACATCTACAGAATCCTATCAGCATATATATACTAAAATTCAAATAAATTGCCTAGGAATTCATTCTTCCAATTCCTAACCCTGCCATCAAATTCATGTATAGATATTCAACTCCCAAAAACCTCCCTGAAGGTTTACTCGCTCCTTGAGAGAAACTTGAGTTCAACCCATATATTCACCTTCTGAATAACACATTAAAGAACCTTACTAATTAATGCATAAGAAAATAAAAGAATCCATACTTAAAGACAATAGGAGATAGCAATGAAATTCCAGTATATTTGTATTAATTTTCAATTGTATCCATACAATTTCAACAAGAACTTCAAAGAAGTCAGATTCTATATTCAGTCTTTCTTTACAAAAACTTCGACCACCCCTTCAAAAAGAGAAAAACTTGCTACTTATAGGTCTAGAAATCTTGGAATCCTTGAAAGGACACAACAAGCTCCGGATGGCTAGGAAAATGACTTGCACTAAATACAAAAAGTACGAATGAAAAAGACAGTGATTACAACAACATAAAGTAGTTTATAACTACTAGAATCTTCACATGTGGCACCTTTGTCTGGAGATATTTCAGAGAAATTATGATGATTTGTTACATGAATGATGACTGCCATTACAGGCTAACCTACATCATCCTTTGTTTGGTACATGCTCTCCCTATTATTTTTCATCAGGTGCCATGTGTACTTCATTCTTCTTCTTTTCCCTCCAACTCCAAGACATCTGGCTTCTTCTATTTCTTCTTGATATTCTTTTCCCAAGGTGCCACATCACCATCAGATGGCCAATCAAAATTCTATAGCTCTTGTAATGTCTCCAACTATACCTCCCACTTGGAATCAGTGATGCTCTTTACATCTGTGACAAACCTTGTGTAGTCATTCTCAACCTTGATCAGGTTATCAATGATATTATTACAACCCTGCATGTCCAAAGCATTATCACCCCCAAGAAAAGCCTCCTACTTGATTATTATATGTCCCATGCTTCGCTTCGATTCATCTACACTGATTATATTTCCATCATCCCCATACACTGAGGGAAGGTACTTACTATAATCCTTGTCAAACATGGCCATCCTGGCCTTTATTTGGTTAGAATTTCCTTTAAAAAACTTTGAAAGAGAACTCACCAATCCAATCTTCACATAGACCTCAGTCACCACCTCAAGGATATTAGGCTTGTGTTCCTACAAGGATTCAACCTTCTGAAACAAGATGTTTCTTCCTGACCAGATGCTATAGAGTGGTTCCAAGGTAGCTAGTGACTCATTCACCTTTTCATTTGCCTTATGCAATAAGAAGACTAATTGATGGACTGAACCCATCCTATCTTTTATTATGTCATGTCTATGTTGCACACTATCATTCATAGTCTTTAAGGCTGCTTCTAGCCTCACTTTCTCTAGGTCTTCTACTGGTTGGTCAGGAATCTCTACTTCTGGCTAAGGAGGGTCCTCAATTTTCAAAGGAGGGGGAGGAACTACCTTAGCTAATTCTTCAAGCTTAGCCCTTAACTCTTCTAATTCACTCTCCATTTTCTTGATCATCATGAGCTTTAAATCCCTATCTTTAGCAACTCTCATTGAGTTTTCAAATAACTTGTCACACCTCTCTAACAACTAGATAGTTTTGGCTTCATTGAGGTGAGACAATTGTGTTACTTCCTTAGACACCTCAAGATCAGTGGTGTTTTGGACAGTTCAAAAAATCTTGTTACCTTCCATATTGTCCTCAATGCTTACCATAGATGGCTTCTGAGTCCTAGGGGCCAAAGACCAAAGTGTAACAGCCTGTGACTTGGGGTCATAACCACTCTCTCTGATCATATCATCTCTTTGTACTTCATATGACAAGCTTCCCTCTAGCTGCTTTCTAATTTGGTCAATGATGAAGGCAGAGGTCAAGTCCCATCCAGGAGTTAGGAGCATGCCACTTGATTTAACCATTTCTCTTGCTTCCTCTAAAGACTAGGATCATATGATGTTAGAGCCCTCAAATTTTCTTCACTTGGTTGCATTCCTTGAGGTAGGGACTTTTTTACTTCCTCATGTTTCCTCTAGATGAGGAAATCCTTGAATTCTTTGCTTTGGATGAACTGGTCATCACTGAGAAACTCCTCTTGGTATAGTTCTCTTTCATCCTTTCCTAATAACAAGGGAAAATCCTCCTCTTCCTTTGATACAACTTTCTTCCCTTCTCTAATAGCCTTTCTCAATTGATGGTGGTAAGCTCTTTTCCCAGGCATAAGGACTAAAGCACTGTCGAGCACCTTCTCTATTTTCTTCTTCTTAGAAGGCTCACCTACTTCTAGGTTCTTTTTCTTCAATGGTGGCTCTGAAGTAGCCTCCACCTTTGTTGGATCTTGAGTTAAGTTAATTATTGGTGCTTCCCCTACTGGAGGTGGACTAATACCTTCTTGTGACTCATTAGTAAATTCCTGAGGCTCAGAGGTAGAATAATTTTTGGGTACTTCTAACTTCTCCTCAAGCAACCCTTCCAACTAGTTAGACAGGTTGTCATGCATTTCTATCATTTTCTCCATTCTTTCCAGATATGGGAGCTCAAGGAAAAAGCCACCAAAAGGAATTTATGCCTTCCTCAATCTAGCCTCTATGTCTAGAAAATAAAAATACTTAATCCATCTTCTCCCTGCTTCATCTAGGTCTAGAATATTTCTTATCACATCCTCCTCATCTTGGCCTTCATCCTCTTTGATTGTTCCAATGGTAGGAATCAAAGTCATCCTGGAAATCCTGATGAAACCCTCAGAATCAACATACTCATGAGTTCTTGTAGTCATCTTGAAATGATTAAGCCATCTACTAACCCGATCCAGTGCTCTTTTTCCAATCAAGAAGCTACCAATTTTGAATTGCCTCGGTATAAAGGTACCCTTCCTATGATGTCCTAGGTGCTCTTTGTCAGTCCATATTAATTACCAGATAAATTCCATCATATCAACACTAGGAGGTACATACTAGGAAGCAGGTGTGGAGGTTGAGGGTAGCCATATACTCTAATAACTATGAAATTGCTGCCTAGGTAGAAATCTCCCCAGTTGTGGTTCCCTGGCCATTTATCTTCATACTACAATGGTCTCAAAACCCTCAAGACCTTAGTTTCTAGCCTCACAACATTTGTTCCTAACATTTCAAGAATTGGATGGACAAAGTCATTCTGGAAAATAGAGAAGTTACACTCATTGGATGTGTAATTCCAAACTCTCAACCAATACTACACTAGGTTGGGAATTTCTTTAAAATGAGGCCTTATCTTCAGCATTCTTGCATCAAAATCATTAACATGGTGGTACAAAATCAAATGCATAAGAAGGGAGTAATGCATGAATCTGATAGATATGAGAATTTTGAATGTCTAGGATTATCATTAAAATTTCATCAGGCAATTTGTCATCATCCCCATCTATCCCTAGAACCCTACACAACCCATGACACAAGAATTTCATGTAATGATTGAGGGATGAAAACATATATGGGGCATTCATACTTGCTGAGACAGGGGCTATGTACTTATCCTGCTTGGGCATATGCTTGACTATTTGGCTTTTTACTAAGCCTATATTACTGGTATACTTATCCCTTTCCCTTTTCAATTCAATTTCAGTGGAAGAGTAGGAATATAAATTGAAAGCTTTCATGAAGGACCCCCTATCCAAGGAAATAAAAATAGGCTGGTCTTCACACCTAATGCTTCTAGAAATGGGGTCGTACAACCTAGCCAACTCAATGATTAAATCAACATCTAAGAACACATCAGGCACAATTATATTTTCCATTCCCAATGCTGAAGCATTACAAAGAGGTATAACTTTATTCCTATTATTATAAAAGTATGAGAATATGGTAAAACCTGAACCTGAAGGAGTGATAAGGTCCCTACATTTATCCATGATATCTCCAAATGTCGTGTCAATGGCCTTCTTGTTTCGATTTGAACTAGGAAGTAGCCTGATGAATTCATTTGAGTAATTTGGCTTTCCTCTATCCTCTCCGCTCTATTCTATTGCAGCCCCACTAGATGATGCTACACTTGCCTCTGGATGACTCATCTTGATAGAACAAGAACCTCTTAGCTCTGCAACTTTTCACACTACTCACTCTCTACAATCAATGCCTATAATCTCAATTATCTTCAAAATAACTTTGAGCACAAAAAGAAATGTAGTCCTATCTATATACTTCAAGAATTACGTGCGTATGATTTCCAAATCGTAGGAAATCTAGCGTAAGTCACTTCTGCATTCAATTCTGCATATTACCAACCTTCAAATCATAGCTAGCCCAGGCGTGGATGCTGACTGGATGATTTAAAAAATCAAAAAATATAGTGCAAGAGCAATGATCATGGCTTTTTGGCATTAAAACCCTTTAATATTGATGTAAACCCTCGTTAAAACCTGATTGGATGGCTTTTTACTTTTTCTAGCTTGGTAGAGTACCCTTTTTCCATGTTGTAATGGCTCATAACACTGATGGCATTAAAAATTAACCAAGCATGGTTTAGAGATCTAGGGAACAAAGGAACTCGTGATCTCTAAAAGAAATGCTAACTCGAGGTTAAGTTTGGAGATCTAGCGACCAAGCCATTCATGGAATCTCAGAGTAAATTCTTAACTAATGACCTTATCTAGAGATTCAACAACCACTGTTGATCCCAGAGATGATCAATGGTCCTTAGATTACCCTTTAGAACTTATCATGACCCTACCACAATCAGAGATTCTAGAACTAAAGGAAATCTCACATTATCAGAATACTTGATTCAATCATGGTTAAACTCAGAGAATAAGTAACCAAAGACTTCACCCATTCTCGAAACCTTTTCCTTAACTCATCAAACACTTGGAGAATCAGAAAACAAAGGAGACTTAGTCAAGACATGAAACACAATACTTTGACAATGATTACATCTAGAGAATTAGCGAACATGATAAATCTCTTAATCTCAGAAAGAAATTCTTAACCATGGTCAGGCTTTGAGATTGATTGAATAACCCAAATCTCCAATTCGCTGAATGCTTTTCAAACCTTAGGTTATATCTTGAGATTTCATGCTAACTGTAGATCTTAGGAACAAGTGGCAACTATTGCTGAATCACATAATCCATTAAACCCTTAACCTTTTCATTCTAAGAATATGTGACAGAAGAAGACACATCTCAATTTTGCTTTGTTTGCTAGGTTGCTAAAAGATTTACTGCCTTACTAACTGACTTTAAGATCCCATGAACACTTCACTCACTTAATCACTAAATAACTTAGAACATTGCCACCTTTTCTTGAGATCAAGCCACAAAGGAATACTTTATCTTTCACCAAAATACTTTGTCAAAGCCACCAATTTTAAAGGATACGAGAACAAGACTTGGTCGCTAGATCATTGGATGATATGGTGTAGGACCCATTCTTCATGAGATTAAAACTTGACTGTTGATTGCAAAGATGATCAATGGAATTCACTGGATCACTAGAAAATGTTAAACTTAGCCACCCATGTTGGAGAATAGGAGATAACCGCCACACCAAGTTGCCAAATGTTTCAAAGAAACCACCAAGAATCACGTGACTAGGAGACCACATAGTCGCTGAGTTGCTGGATGTTAAAATTAATCGTGACAAATACTAGGAGATTCAGTGACTAAAGGAGCCTTAATCATGGACTCACCATAGTTGCCAATTCACTGAAAGTCTTAAAGACATGGAAGAACATTGCCCTATTCAGTGAAAATAAGGAAAAATGACCACATGCAAATTTGGAAGACTTAAGTGACCTGAAAAGTAACACTCAAAAAGAAAGAAATAGGGAACATTTGAACTAACCAAAGAAATAACCATTTCAACGAAAAAATATCTAAGGCAAGTGTTTTATAACACAATTATAACAAATTTTAAGGAGTTCTAAAACCCTAAACCAAGCAAAGACATAAGCCAGGACATTGAAACAAGACCAAGAGCAAAGACCTCATAAAACCTAAAATATACCCAACAAGTCCTTAGTGACTGATGAATGGTTGACTACTCTAATTCAATAGTATTACTTGTGCTTGTTTTTTTTGGCACCATTTTCCATTGATGTCAAAGGAGGATTATATAGTCATGAAAAATAAAATTGTTGATCTATTCTAAGGAGGGGTATGAAGTAAGGGGGAGTATATAGTAAGAAGATGTAGTACCAACAGATATTCAATACATTCAACAGTAGATGGAGAATTCATCCTTGGGGGAGTTTTCTTCAGGAAATGGAGAATTTTATAAATAATTATATGGTTGGATTGGTGGTGTTTTTCATTCCATATGTTGCCATCAATGCCAAAGGGGGATATTGTTGGAGATTTGCTAGCAAGCCAGTGTTGACTCTATGTTTTTCATTGATGACAACATATGGTAAGAAGCATGTATTTTAGTTCTATGTGGAGAACCTTGAACATATGTTGAACAAATATATTATCAGCATGATATCATAGACACAAAGGTTTAGTCTAAGTACAGATAGTTGTGTAGGTTTTTGTAACAGTAGTGTTCCTGATAGTGTTACAAGTAGAGTTTTGTATGTAATTCTCAATATGGTTATGTTGGAGCCTTGCACATTTATATTTGTGTTGTAGAAATGTTTTTGGAGCTATGTCTATGGATGCTGAGTTATTTGTGCAGTACAAATTGAGTTATCATGTTTTTATTTGGCAGTTACAATTTCCTGAGATTGTTTATTGGAGCCGAAAGTGTTTATATTGTTTCAAAAGTTGGGCCGATCATTATGGTATGTGTGGTTGGTTTTGTATTTGGTTATGAGTTAAGAATTTTTGGTTAAGAGCGCATAATCTATTTCAGCTTGTAAGTGAAGTTTTAGTTAATTTGGTGGAGCCAGCATTGTGAAGAGATGCGTCTACTCATATTGAGTTGGGCGGTCCTTTTTGTGTTGTGTTCTTAGTTTATTCATTGGAGATGTTGTTGGAGAGTTTTAGTGTTTCTATAATATGATTTCAAGAAGGTTCTAACAGGCTGACTTGATTATATCTTTTTTAGAAGACTACTTATAGCCAGTTAATTGTGATTGCTTAAGAGTGTAGTAAGAAAATGAAGTGAAGAAAACTGTAGAGTAGAAAGTGTGAAGTATTGGGCCAGTAAAGATCTATGTGAAGAAGTAGAGAGTATATGCTATACATTGGAACTAATCAAGACAATAGGTCTATTTCCTAGTTCACCAAGATCTAGATATAGTGTGTATTTTTTGTGCAAAAGGTTGCATCCTTCAGCATTTAAGTAGTGTGCTCCTAGACAATGTGTCCTCACCCCTAACAGGGTTATTTATAAAAGACTCCTAACAGGGTCTGACCTTTGACCAAGTCACTATACTTCATGCATTGTAAAGATCAATGCCTAACATGGTTGTAAGGTCTTCTAACAAGGATCATTATAATCTAGTGTAGTTTATAGTGGGTGCTAATTCCCACCGGGATTTTTACCTATATAGGTTTCCCTGTAAACAAAATTGTGGTGTTGTGTTAAGTATTATCTTATTGAGTATGTACTTAATGTTATTCTATACTTAATTAGATAAAGAATTGAATCTTGTAGATAACTGATTCACAGCTCCCCCCCTCTTAGTTATCTCTTGGGACTATTCCTAACAACTCATTGTTCACAACAAGTGTATATGAAGAAATACAGAATCTTTTGAACTGTCTGACAACAACTATCTTTGCTTGATCAGTTCCAACAAAGTTCACTAGTAATCCTCTGCTCTACATCCAACAGACACAAGCTCACAACTTTCACAATCTTCTTTACATCACATATATTCTCACCATGTCTTTTCCAAAGAAAATATCTTACATATATACCGTATTACATTCTACATGATCAGGTTAGCTAATTAGGCTTTCCTAATTACATTTACATAAACTCTTGATAAGATACACATGGTACCTAAAAAAAGTATACAATAATTCCATTACAACAATTAAGGACTAACATCCTTAATTTACATTTTCCAAACAAAATACACGCCACACCTCTGAAGTCAGGTCCCAAATAAGTCATCTCTAGATCACATGCCACAACTGACATGATCCAGCATTCCATACTTTGCACTGAACAATGAACATCCTTCAGTACCTTGTCATTCTCTCTTAAGCTCTCATGCACCTAATCCATATCTTCTGTAAGATATACTAGAAACAAAGAGACTCACTCTATTAGCTTCCACTATCACTGTCTAGTAAGCAGTCTTCACCAAAACATTTGTAACTCATCAAACATGAAACATTACATGATGCGATCTTGGAAATAAGATCACAATAGCTTCCTCTACTCTCATCTGTCTTTGCACATTTTGAAACATTTGTACAGTGTTCGTACACTGTCATAATCAGCCTGTACTCTTCACATAAACATATGTTGACATCAGTGACAAACCAAAAATGACAACAATATGAGTGTCCATTCAGTAATGTAGTGATTAAACATATAAAATGTATCAATCACCACCTCATGCATTAGTACTATCCAACAAGGAAAACTATCTAAGAGAATTAATTTTGGTAACCACTTAGAATAAATTCCTAAGGTAATCAGTTAGGATAACCACTTGGGTAATTACTGAGGGTAACTACCTAGGATCATCACTTAAGACAAATAGTTATGATAACTATCTAAGAGAGTTACTTTGGGAAACCACATAGAATAACTTTCTAAAGTAATCACTTAGGATAACTACCTTGGATAAATACTTGAGATAGTTATTAGAATAACTACTTAGGAAAATATCCTAAAATAGTTACTTAGGATAACTACCTAAGAAAACTTAGAGTAAGTATCTATTTAAAAATAATTTAGGATATAATTAACTTTTATAATGATAGATCCCAAAGGCAAACTTTAATTATGATGGGTGACATAAGTCACTTTTGCAAAATGATTAATGGAAACTTGTAACTTTTAAAAAGAACAAATAACCATCTTTGTTGGAGAAGTTTTCCATGTCTTTGTACACTCTAAGTTGGCCTAATGGTGGAGAACTTGTGACCTTGAAATAGATGTTATAATTTCAAATACCACTATAGGTAAGGTATGTACACCTCATTTGTAGCACAATTAGATGTCTCTTGCAAGGAGTAGGTGTCTCCTAATCATTTTGTATTATTTGATCATCATATTTAAACCCCCCCCCTCAAAAAAAAAAAAAAAATAGAAAAAAGATTGAAATAAACAAATAATCTTGAGACTCTTCATAAAAATGAAAAAGTTAACTTTTTTATCAACCATAAATTAGTACACCAACCATTAATAGAAATAATATCGATTCACAATTTGAAACACTACATTCCTTTTCCAAGGTTCCAAAACTATTAACAATGCCTCAAAAAATCTCACATCATCATCTTTTACCTTGATATTAAATTGTACAAGCTTTTAGGAATATTTTCCATATTGGAGCATGAGATAATGTCATTTGGATGGGCTCAAAATATTTTGAAGCATTTAATCAGAAATACATTCTTTGTCTTGGCATAAAATAATGCTGACAAAGTTCCCCTTAGACATAGATGTGAATGTTGGTAAATATTTTAGGACATGGCTTTGTTACTGTTTAGTATGTTCTCATGAAACTTTCTAAAGCTTTTGCAACAAATTCCATTTTCTACAAATCTAACAATTGTTGTGCCATGAAATTGTTAAAACATAAAAGAAAAAACTAAAGCTAGAAATCAAAACATAAACAAAGATTTCGACACAAAACACATTTTAGTAGTGGTTCACCATTAAGAATGTATCCACTCTCAAGAAGGACAATATATTATTCACTTATTCAATATAATACATTCAATCTGCACTCTAATATCTAGATACAAATGTCTGATTCCTTGAATATGAAGAGACAACCATGAAATGAATAGTCAGAAGAATCCAATGATTACAACCATTGAACTTCACATTCTTAACAAATTTCCCACTTAAAATCGAGCACATATCATTATGAACAAAAGTATTCCCTACATTTCTCTTGTAATTTTACATTTTTAATTAAATTAGAGAATCTTTGCAATTTAAGCTTTTCCAAATCCTGCTAAAGAAATATTATTTTAAGTTGTTAACATGTCAAGTTAGAGTCAATAATTATCTTGTTTGCATTATCATTCACTAAATGAAAATCTCCAGAAATAGAAAACACTCCAACTTCAAATTTTATAGCCCTGTCCCTTGGCCCACTTTTATCAGCAAATGTCTATAAATCCTAAACAACCTCTTGGATTTACTAGGCTCTAACCTGTAATATTCTCCGATGGCCTCCTCATTTCCAACATACTCATCGTATATCACTTCCCCGAACATAGCACCAATCTGGTTTATACATTACCCACCTTGAACATGCAACATTTCCCTCATTTTTAATATCAATAAAAATACACCTAGAAGTTCAAAGAATAAAACATATCTTTGAGCTACTTCTGCTTCTATATCAGGTGCATTATCAGATCTAATGAATGCCACTTCTTGAAAAACATGAGTTTTCTTGATCTGCTAGCTTTAACACACTTCTCCATAAATTTGTACTAATAATTCTAAAGAACATCTATTTCAAAGGGATCTAGGCCTTCAAGGTCTTCAAATTTAAAAAAAATGAGACCCATGAGTGAAAACAGAGACAATCGTTCCTATTCCTCTCCAGACAATATGATAAACCTCCTTATCATAGAAAATCAATTGTGTATCAACTGCTTTCTTTCCTATATCCCAAATAGTACAAGGTCCTTTGTTGATGTTTCTTCTCTAGGAGAGATGAACAATTTCTCAACCTTTCCCATTTGCATGCATGTCGAGAAAATTTCATTCTTTTTACTTTGACGCAAATTCCATGGTAATAATGATTAAACTATTGCTGGGTATATGCACAAAGATCAGGGACAAGAATGGTTCCACATTCCTTTATAGCCCTCCCAAAGAGTATAGTGTGTATTCACTAAATCATGTGCATGCTATAGTATGCACACACTATGTAAAACATTGCATAAACATCATAGAGCAAAAAAAAGGCTCATTTCTTCCTCACAAACCCATGTTTCTAGCAAAGAAGAGATTTGAAAAGTACGTATGCAGGACATTTTGGTTGTTTTCTTCATAAAACTGGACAAAGAATGGCTCCATGACATTGTCAAGGTCAAACTAGAAGAACAAGTAACTGATTTTATATCCTATGCCTCTTATTTGTATTTAGATTTAAGTTTAGTTTTAGTTTTCAATAAAAAAAAAATTTCAAATTTTTTTTCTTAAATTTTCAGTTTAATTAAGCTTTTAAAATAGATTTTGTGTTAATTTCCAAGAAGAAATGATCTCCCTAAAGAAAAAACCTCAACCAAACCCTCCATCTTCTCCTCATGAACAAATGAATGAAGAAAATAACCAGGAAAATGAACCCCAAGTACCTCCACCAATTGAGAAACCTCCTCTTGGAACACAAAAATTTGATTAACCAAATAGAAAGATGAAAAACTAAATTAGAATCTTTAATTAAGATGTTAAAATATTCTATTGATACAAATCCTTGAAGGGAAATACTTGAAAAATTATTAGAGTCAATCTTGACCCATGTAGGCTCAGTTAGTGGGAAACTTAGTTTATGCCATGATAAAAAATAAGAACAAAAATGATATTATGTAGATAAATTATCATATGAGGACATAAAAAAGAAACAAATCAAAAAATATGACATTTGCAAACTCTTTAAAAATCCAAGGGAAACTGATACTCTTAGAACTACAACAAAGAGGTTCCCAAGTCATTGGTGCTTGAATGAAGACATAAAAGACAACTTTTGGGATAGATGGTGGATGGCCTTTGATTCCCCTCCTTGTAACAATCATGAGGTTCCTGTATATTTCTTGAGGAAACTCTATTGCAAGTTTTTCCTCAAGGAGGTGGCAAATTATTTTGACATTCTAGAATCTCAGGGTAGAGGCAGGGGATCATCATTTGATAAAGCAGGGACATGTCGTGACCCTAATGAACTTAGGGTGCCTACTCACAAGAAATAAGTGGACCATATTATTATTCCTTATGTTGTGAAGGAACATGTGGAGGTGGAAACACTAGACATGATTAGTGCTTTGACATAGACTCTCATTCAGTGTGCCACTCCTTTAGTTGAGGGTGACCATGGTCAGTCTTCAAGGGGCCATATTTTTTAGTCCTATGGATCCCTGTGCACATTTCTTACTATTGATAGAGAGGAAGAGGATGATGAAATGATGCCTGATGATTTTCTCAATATGACATTTGGCATTGATACACATGTAAGTAATTATAAGTTCATTAAATTTATTTGATCATATTTCATTTATAAATGAATAAATAATTAAATTAGTATCTATTGATTATGATCAAAATTCAGGGCAAGAGTATCGGTGGCAGTTGTAATGATCCCCTGGGCCCCTTTTACACTACATCGTCAACTCCACATGTATCAAATGAAGAATTTTAATTAACACAATTGATTATTATGTAATTATATGAGTAGTTGTCTCATAACTTATTATGCATGTGCATTAGTTCATTGTTGGACCATCGACATTTAAATTAGACAATGAAGGGCATCATGCCACTTTCCTTGAGGTATCTTTATTTGCATGTTAATCTGATTTACTTGATTATATTCAATTAATAAGTGAATGAATAACTAAATTACTAAAAAAATTATGATCAAAATCTAGAGTCAAAGTGGTCATGGTAGTGATCACATTCCTTCACATAGCTTTGTGATGTCATCATTGATTCCATAGGTATATATGTAATAATGCATTATAATTAACATGTCATTAGTATGTTCTTATATGAATGGTTGTCTTATAAATTATCATACATTTGCACTAGTTTAATGCTAGAGATTCAACATTGACACCGCACACTAAAGGATGTGGTAGCACCTTCACAGAGGTACCATTTATTCATTAGTGGGCTTGTAAAAAATTATAGGTAATCTTACAAACTATATAATACTTTTGTTGTTTCCTTTTCAGTTATTGACATAAGAGACTTCTCATGTTGATTGTGATACTTTGGATTGTGGAGTAGCTGTAACAGTAGTTAGTTCGAAAGCCCTGACCAAGGTATGAAGGAGATCACTTAATTTTAATAGTTTGTATTGGAAATTTTAATGATATTCATGTATGTATTTTAATTATTGTGTAGTAGGGACTTATTACTCCATATCATCAACATTCCCCTTTGATGGATGTACACAGTACCTATTTTCTACCAGTAAGAGAATATTCTATTTTATATCATCATATAATTTAATTTTGATGTATAATAGTTATTGATGTTTATACTTTTTATTTTATCATCTCAAGATGTAGAAGAGTATAGACACGAGGACTAGTGAGTACACTCAAAAGACTACAACAACTACTACATCTCCATCGACGCAATGATCAAAGAAAACCTTGGATTTTATTTCTTCCCCTTGCAGGAAAGGACTAGATTAGGGATATACGTTGTACACCTATATTGCACTACTAGAAATTTCTTTTTATATTGTATCAGTGACATGTTCTACATCTATTTGGCTTTCAGGAAGCCAATTTAATTGTATTGGATACATTTGATGTATAACATTATTGGACATATATATTTGTCTTCATTCCCTACAAATATATTGTTAGCATGAATGTTAATGAATGTTGTTATCAGGGTAAATTGGATGTTGATTAGAGATGATTGAGTTCTTATATGTTACATTCATGACTAGGGTTGTAATTGATGTCAACATATATGCTTTCTGGATAGAGTTAATAAAGTTACATGCACAAATTTGGTTGGCGAGGTTTTATGCTAATGAATTAAGTTTTGTGAATATTTATTAGAATTTAGGAATCTGTTCTAATGATGTGGAATTGCAAGAATAGAAAAAGTTATGAAAATATGTTTGAGTTATGCAAAGTTTACTAAAGATTGTTCACAGTGAGAGTTTCTAGGAACTAGTGACAGTTATTCAAGATTTATTATTTCAGTGAGGTTAATGCTAATTCAAATAAGTTGATATGTCATTGAATCCATGTTCAGAATGTTTCGGCACCTTAATTTTCAAGCATGAAATTTTTCATTTTTTACAAAAAATTGAGACATTTACCGGTTGTTTTAAAATTGAAAAAAATTACTGCAAAAAACCTAGCAAAACCTTGCAAAATTATCAAAGTTTTCATTTGAATCGAGGAAGCCCTATTAAAAAAACTAGGCATGAAAAAACCCTAAGTGACTTTGCTTTTAAGAGAAAAACCTAGGTCACTCTTTTATGTTCTATTTGAGCGTTACTTTTTAGAAAGTCACTTAAGTTCCTAAAACACATGTGCTTTAATTATGTCATCGGGTGGGGTCATATTCGTAACATTACTTTTTACCTAGTCCTCTTTTAATTTTCCTAAGTCTGAAGCCCAGTGATATTATTAAATGTTCCTAAGTCCTTAATACTTTATTCCCTAATGTTTCGACATTATTTATGAGCTTTGAATCTTAATCAAGATCCAACAGTTGTTGCAAGACCGCAAGGAATCTTTTCAAGCCTTGCAAACATGCGACAACTGTTGATCTTACTTTATTGCCAGATATTCAAAAAGGTGGGTCCACTACCAGGTGTACACAAGTGTTCATTCCTGATTGGCTGCGGTGTTTGATGATGTGGAAACTATCATTGGGACTAGTGGAAAACAAGAAAAAAATAGCATGTCCACTTGCTAGATATTGTGACGTGGGCATTTCTGATTGGTCAAAGCTAGGTGGGGCCGATTACTTAAGAAGTTAGAAGTGAATGAAGAATCTAATGATTGTCGTATGTTCGCAAGGAATCTTTTCAAGCCTTGCAATCATGCAACAACTGTTGATTTAATATCAAGGCCACAGTGTCTTACTTTATGTCCACTCAGAAAAAGGAAATAATATTGACCGTTAGATGTAGAATCTAACGGTAGTGATGAATCCAAAGTGTCAAGTGGGTCCGGGGTGATGTGTTTAAAGGTTTACCATCGATGCATCTTGATCAAATGGTTGTCATATGTTTACAAGGAATCTTTTCAAGCCTTGCGATCATGAGACAACCATTAGATTATGTTCTAAAGAAGATCGACGGTCCAATTTCAAACTTGAAGCTAAATAGGTGCAAAATTGAATTTTCTCGTTGAGTGATGACAGTTCAATTTCTCAGAGAAGTAATGGCCAAATCATGTGGAGTAAATTACTGAAAAGATGGTCTTTGATTGCTAATATATTAAAAATTCATGCATTCTTAGAAACACAAAGAGATAGAATTTGCAGAAGCCTGGGCAAGGAAATTTGCAGAGTTGGTTGTCATTTCCTGAGAAATTTCTAAAGAAGGTTATGCTGGGTATATTTTAGGTTTTCTGAGACCTTGCTAGAAGTTGTTGTTTTTGCCTCTGCAGTGTCTTAGTCCGGTTTAGGGTTTCAATATTCCTCAAAATGTGTCATATTCATGTTGGTAAACCCTTTCCCTTTGTCTTTTTCCCTAGTTTGGTCATTTCCTCGGTCTATCTTAAGTGTGCCCTAATTCCTTATGTTTGCATGTTACTTTTTGGTCACTTAAGTCTATCAATCTGCACCTGGTCTTTATTTTCCTAGTCTTCACTGAATCACGCAATGCTTTTCCATCTCTTCAAGTCTTTCGGCAAACTAGCAAAAATGGTGGATCTTTTGTTATATTTTCCTCGGTCACTGAATCTCCCAATCTATGTCATGGTTAATATTCTTTCTAGCGATTTAGCAACTATCTTGTCTCCTATTCTCTTGATTCCTGGCAGTTTGCTCTTAACATTCAGTGAATGAGCGATGCAGTTATCTTTTGATCACTAAATCTTATGGTCTTCCTCCTTAGTATTTGGTAATTTGGAAAAGGTCATTGATCATTTTCAAGATCAACAACAAGGTTTTAATCTCATAGTGTATGGACCCTACGGTAGTTCATTTGGTGATTCAGTGATTGGTTCATAGTCATTAGTTATCAAATTTATCGGCTCCGACAAGTATTTTGGCAAAGGATAAAGTTCCTCTCGGTCGCTTGATCTCAAGAAAAGATATTGAAGCTCTAAATCATTAAGCGATTAAGCGAATCAATGTATTCACTGAATCTCAGAAATAGTTAGTAAGGCCCCAGGCTATTTGGTAGTCTGGCGAATAAAGAAAAGTTAAAAGGCATGTTCCCTTCAGTCATGCATTCTCAGAATGAAAAGATTAAAGTGTAAAATTTGGGAGATTAAGCCAAGGCCCATTTCGTTGAGTCTCATAATTAAGAGGCAAAGGTTAAATGGATTGGGTGATTTAGCGACAGCCACTGATTACCTCCAAGATCTATGGCCAACGTGTATTCTTAGGATATAACACAAGGATTAAAAGGTATTCAATGAATGCGAGATGTGAGTTAGTTGCTCAATCTCTAAGTTTGACTGTGGTTAGGATTTTCTTTTAGAGATTACAAGATATGCATGTTCGCTGAATCATGGGATGGAACTAGAGTTAAGAAATGGATTGCAAGAATTGATGAAGCCTTTGGTTATGTGTTCTCTGAGTTTAGCTATGATTAAGTCGAGCATTCCAAGAACTAGAGATCGCTCTCAATTGATTAATCTTTGATTTTGGTAGGATTATAATGGAATTTAAAGGATAGCTTATGGACTGTTGATCATCTTTGGGATTAACGGTAGTCGTGTGTTCTCCAAATCAGATCTAGTTAAGTTTTTTTCTTAATTAATATTATGAGCCACTACAACGTGGAGAAACTACTTTGCCAAGCTAGAAAAGGGTAGAAATCTATCCAATCAGGTTTTAATGATGGCTTTTTTTAGTAATTAAGGGTTTTAATGCAAAAAGATGTGATCATTCTTTTGGTGCTTTATTTTTTATTTTTGAAATCATACTATCAACATCCACGGCACGGCTAGCCTGATTTGAAAGTTGGTAATATGCAGAATTGAATGCCAAAGTGACTTAGCTAGGATTCGTTATGATTTAGTAAGTGTACGCATTCAATTCTTGAGGCTATATAGATAGGATATCATTGCTTTCTGTACTCAAAATCATTCTGAAGATTATTGAGAATTGTTGGTGCCAAAGCAGCGAGTGTGAAGAAGTGAAAGTTGCAAAACATAGGTGCTGTTTATTTCATTAAGATGAGTCATCTAAAGGCGAGTGCTACATCATCCAATGGTGGAGCAAAGGAGTAGGGTGGTGAAGATAGAGGGAAGCCAAATTACTCTAATGAATTCCTTAGGTTGCTTCCAGGCTCAAACCAGAATAAGAAGGCCATTGACATAGCCTTTGAATTTCTTATGGACAAATGTAGGGACCCTATCAGGCCTTTAGGTTCAGGTTACACCATGTTTTCATACTTCTATAATAACAAACATAAGGCAATTCCCATATGTAATGCTTGGACTTTAGGAATGGCAAAGTTAATTGTGCCAGATGTTTCCCTAGATTTTGATTTGATTATTGTGTTGGCTAGGCTTTATGACCCCATATCTAGATCCATTAGGTGTGAGGACTAGTCTATTTTTCTTACTTTGGATAGGGGGTCTGTTAGCTATTTTTCTTGCAAAGGTAAACAACTAGACCATAACCCGATCTCTCCCTTTTGATGCTCTTTTCTTGGCAAGAGAAATGCTAATTAACAAGGATGAATCCTTCTTCACTTCGGGCTCCATAGACCCAGGCGGGTGTACCTTACTTCTCTGCTTATGCAAACTGATATGAACTAATACAAACACCTAATAAGTAGATTCACTAATGGATTAAATAGAATAAATATGTCCTACAATAGGATTCATAATTGAGATGAATCTCTATTATGGGAAGCCTACCCACATGCTCAATCTATCTTTCAAACTCATCAACAGAAAGGGAAAGTTGATTGATTAAATTGATGCTTGTTTGGCAAATGACTTCTAACGGTAAAGATCAGTGCCTTCAATCTAGGCATGGAGTCAAAACCAATAGATATAAACCCAAATTGCAAACCATGTTTCATTGATTAATATTCCTACATTAATGCCTTACATTAACACATTTCCATCACTCAATATGAAGAATCATACAAATTCATAGTACTGATTAATTTCCAATTTGCATTTAAGGATTTTACAATCCTTCCTTGAAGGATACCCAAATACAAATAGATACATTCTCCCTTGGAGAAGACAAACTCAATATCCCTTGAATACTGAACTCATACTAAAATTGAAACTCAATACCATGAAGACAATTCTCTGAAAACCATACATGCCTTACATGTACTTCAATTTGCAATCAAATTTACAAATACTTGTATTAAATCTTTGACATAAAATGAAGAACGCAAACCATTACACTTAGATAATCATGAACCAAAATGGAATTTCATTTCGACCCTTCTCTTGGAGAACCCCTTGCTAGAATCACCACAGACCTAGAACCATTCAATGGATGTTTACCCAAAATCTGGAACCTAGACCAGAGTTCTTCCAAAATTGGAACCTCTTCAACTGAAAAGAAAGGACTATATGAAGAGAAAGGGGAAAATGCCAGCAAGAATCAAGAGAGGCCACTTGTCAGATCCTTCATCTGATGATTCATTGTTCTGAACTGAATGAACCATCTCTTTTCCCCTAAGAACACCTATCTTCATCTCCTCAAACTAACTATGAGTCACCAGATTCAACAACTCAGATATTTCCAAAATATCTCCTCGGCCCCTGTTTCATTCAACTGCAAATATCTTGAAATTAGCTATACTTGCATCAAATCTGATCTTAGAAATGGATTCCTCATTCTCTCACCTTTCCGGCGATATATAATACTTGACATTTGGCCCAAAAATGAAGCCCCCAGCCATTAAAATAGTCTCTCAACTCTGTAATTTTAATACTTGCATTTTCCATATAGTTCAAACTATATGAAAACATGTTTTTAAATTTGATTTTTCAAGTTTGAATGCACAAAAAGAAATAAAATATTAATTTTATTGCCCCTACCGGGACCCACCTGACACATGGCATGCCCGGATTGGCTAGCCTACCACCTCATTTGCCACATCATCTAGTGACCAGGTGACAATTCACATTCTCCAATTTGCTAAGTTAATTTTTACATACTTGTTTAATCTCACGAATTGGCGACTACCATTCTCCAAGTCACCAAGTATTTCATGCTGACCACCAATTAATCTCGTGAACTGGCGACTGGGTTCTCCAAGTCACCAAATTATTCAGGCTAACTGTCAACTAACTGGCGAACTGGCAGATGACGGTTTCGCTGAATCGCTAACATTTTTGGCTAACCGCTCCAGCATTTGGCGAATTCATGAACTCCTACCACGTGTCACCTTGTCGCATGATCACATGGGCCAAAAATGGCCCATGCAATCATGCGACCACTCTGCAAAATTTACTTCTATTTTGGCATGGGCACAAAAACTGAGGCATCTCATGAGCGGTCACACAGGCAGGCAGAGCCTCATCCATTTCAATTTATTTCATTTGTAAGTGGATTTGCATTTAAACATCTCATACACTTGTTTCCTGATCAATGTGGGACTATTGACTTCACAATTTTAAAGCCTTACCTGCTCTCCCCTTCAAAATTATGTGGGCCCACTGCCGCACAGAAGGCACTAAACAAGAGGGCCTGCTGAGAGTCCTTAGCTTTTCACTTACAACACAAGTTGAGTGCCAAGATATATAAATGTTTCAATATTCGCAGACCTAGTGCATGTGGGATAAATGGTTATAGAGGAAAACCCATTAAACTCTCCTCCAAACAAGGCATGACATCCCAAATCTCACGCAGGCTCCCCTCCATGCTATGCGCTGAACTCCACTGGTTTATTACACAGGCGCCTTCATTTCTTAGTCTGAAACTCACCATTGAAACCTCACAAGGAGTAAATATTTTTACTGTTTCTTTCTTAGAATTTTCTTCAGCTTCCTTTGATGTGAAGAACTTTTTAGCTTCCAAGCTCTCCTTTTGCTTTATTTTTATGAATTCAAGTAGTCGCAACTTCCTCATCTTGTCTATAGCACAAAAGTGATAGCTTGGTTTCTTTGTAACAATATTATCTAATGAATTCCCTTTTAGAGTGGGATGAAGTGAGGACCATGTGACTTTCAACTTTCTCCCATCTATCCCCATTCCCAATTTCCTTAGAAACTGTTTCTTAGCATTAGTGTGCTACCATTATATATTATACCCCATTTCTTTGAGATATCCCTGTCAAAGCCTTATCGTGCATCCCTTTTATAATTGCACTTTGTAAACATACCACCAAATGGAGTTGCAGTACCAACACCTGATTTGAACCACATTTTTCTAGAAGAACAAACAGTCATATACTTATCTCCGGAGATCCAAAATCAAACATGTTACCATATGCTCGAAGAACAATTGTGAACATGAGGTGATCCAGCTTCATACTTGTGAATTGACATCAGTGGACCAGAACACAACACTTTATCTCTGATCATTGTTTCTGTTAGCCCACTTCTCTCCACCATGTTTCATTATAGCAACAATTATAATCACACCATTTAAATTTCATAACCTTCGCAAAAATTGTCAAGTAAAACTAACTGACATCCAAAATTGGCTTCAAAAATGGATAGAATGCCATCACAGAGTCAGGTCAACAGGAGTACACACCGACTCCCAACAAAAAAATATGCTTGCCGAAGAAGAAAACTTGAAAAGACGCAAGCCACAAGATAACACTGACCAAAGTTTCCCATTTAAAAAACATTGCCTGTCTGCATTGTCCAAAATCACACAAATTAGCTCTGGAACTGGCTTCCAAAACTGACAGAATGACCTGATCGGACCCTGCCCTCTGACAGGCATATTCTCTGATCTATAAATTTTCATTCCCCAAAATGGCATCTCATGACTGTACCTGAGTCGAAAGATATTAACCTTTGAAGTTGCCCTTTTCATTTTGTTCATGCAAACACATTGTCAGAAGTAATAAAACTGCCTCCGGAATCACACTGGCAAAAATACCAAACAGAGCCCTGGAAAGCCACAAACTGGCACAGAAATTCATTGAGATACAAAAAACATGATCCAATCACTGATTTGAACTAGGCACCAGCGAGGAAAAAGATATGGCATCATAAAAATAGGTACGTGCAGAGATAGACCAAGAAAATGCAGAAAACAAAGGAAAGTTCAGTTTGGAAACACCTTTAAAAAGATATCAACTGGATTGGCAAAAGGCTCAAATCTGAACTAGAAGTAACATGTCAAATTTTCAATGTAGACCAACAAGAATTTCATTGATAGGTTTGACTGGTGAAAAGTTATAAGTAGGTAAAGTTGACCTCCGGCAAACTGGTGCACTTCACACTCTTTGCAAACAACAGAAACTGCAAATGGAATCGCATTGGGAAACTCATCCAATGGATTCGTCATGAGTTGCAAACTGACATGGATGAAGTAAAACTTGTTTATAATGTAGGTAAATGATCATCACTTCACTTCCAATCACCGGGCAAAAGATACATCTCCACAAACAGGGCCTCCAAGAGCAACTAAACAAGTGCACAAGTGCAAAACCAAGAAAACACCTCAGGAAGGGGATGAATAAATATGGTCAAAACTTATCACAGGGACCTGAAACCTGACACATAGAGAGTATGCAATGTGTACAACAAGACACTAGGCTCATATTTTCATGACACTCTCCAGGGCTCATATTATTCAACCTCAAAGTGACCCTTCCCAGTGATTTCTACACTCGGCAATTTTGTGATTTTGAGACCCCTTAGAACCAAATTGATGTAAACCCATTTCAACATGCAACTTTAGGACTTAGAATAAACCACTGAAACATATGAAAGGAAATGGACAAATGAATTTTATGAAACCACCCAGAAAACACCCGGTTTCCACATGCATCTTGAAAGCAAAACAGGATACATATGCATGCTAATGTGTCCCATTCCTCAAAAATTTAATGGTACCAACAGGGTCCTTCATGAAACCTTTTGATTTCTATTCCTCTTCTTCCATTGAAATTATTGAGTTGAAAAGGGAAAGGGATAGGTATGCAAGAAACATTGGGTCAGTAAAGAGTCAAATAGTTAAGCATATGCCCAAATGGGGTAAATATATTTCCCCTATCCCTACAACGATGACTGCTCCTTATCTATTTTCATCCCTGCATCATTACATGAATTTTTTGTGCCATGGGTTGTGTAGGGTTCTAGGTATAGATGGTGATGAAGAAAAATTACTTGCTAAGCTTTTAATGATAATTATAGATATTCAAAACTCTCACACCAACATTGACTATGATTACATCCAGTATGTGATCAATAGGATTCATGAGGGTCTGATATCTATAATAGAAAACAAAAGACCCATTAAGTTTTTGCATTATTCCTTCCTAATGCACCTGATTCTATATAAACATGTCAACTGTTTTGATGCAAGGATGTGAAAGTTGAGAACTACTTTTGAAGGCTGACCTCACCCTCTGCAATATTCGTTAAGGGCTTGGAATTACACATCCAATGAGTGTAATTTTTCTATTTTTCAGAATTACTTTGTTCATCTGCTTCTTGGGATGTTGGGCACAAATGTTGTAAGGCTACCAACTAAGGTTTTGAGGTTGTTGAGGAAAATGTAGTTTGAAGATAAGTGGGCAGGAAACCATGATTGGGGTGATTTATACCTTGGGGACTATTCCATAATTATTAGGGTTTATGATTGCCCACAACCCCCACACATGCTTCCTAAATGTGTACCTCCTAGGGTTTCTATGATGGAATTCATCTAGCAATTGATGTGGATTGAAAAAGAGCACATGGCACCTCATAGAAAGGGTACCTTCACACCGAGACAATTCAGAGTTGGGAGCTTCCTAATTGGTAAGAGGGCATTGGACCAGGTCAACATTTCGCTTAATCATTTCAAGATGATTTCAGGCACCTGCAAATATGTTGACTCTAAGGACTTTATTAGAAATACTAGGATGATGATGATCCCAATTATTGGGACAATTAGAGAACATGAAAGGTTGGATGAAGAAGATGTGATAAGAAATATCCTCGATTTTGATGAGGCTCAAATGAGGTGGACCAAATATTTCGATTTGCTTGACATAGAGGCCAAACTCAAGAAGGTCAAAGTTCTTTTTGCTGGTTATTTCCATAAGCTCCCACATTTGAAAAGGATGGAGAAGATGATATAAATGCATGGCACCCTGTCCAGTCATTTGGAAGGGTTTCATGAGGAAAAATTAGATGTCCCTAGGGACTATTCTACATTAGAACCTTTGGAGTCTGCTGATGACTCACAAGAAGGTAGTAGTCCACCTCAAGCAGGGGACTCACCAATTATTGATTTGACTCAGGATCACCCAGAGGAGGGAGCTACTTCAGAGCCCCAAATGAAAAAACAATGGCTTGTGGTTGATGAGCCTTCAAAAGAGAAAAAATAGAGGAAGGTGATTGACAAAGCTTCTGCTCTTGTGTCAGGTAATAGATCCTACCATCATTAGTTGAGAAAGGCCATCAGGGATGGAAAAAAGATTGTATCAAAAGAAGAAGTGGATTTACCCTTATTGTTGGGTAAGGATGAAAGAGAACTTTATCAAGAAGAGTTTCTCAGTGATGACCAATTCATCCAAAGCAAAGAATTCATGGACTTCCTCATTTGGAGGAAACAAAATGAAGTTGCAAAGACTCTACCTAAAGGAATGCAACCAAGTGAGGAGACTATGAGGGTCTGCACAACATATGACCCTAGTATTGAAAGAATTACTGTGGAGGAGGCAAGGGAGATGGTTAAATCAAGTGGTATGATTCTAACTTCTAGATGGGACTTGACTTCTGCCTTCATCATTGATCAAATAAGGAAGTAGCCAGAGGAGGGAATTCTATCTTATGAAGTGTAGATAGATGATATGATAAGAGGGAGTGGTTATGATCCCAAATCTCAAGTTGTTGCATTGGGGTCCTTGGCTCCTAGAACTAACAAGCCATCTATAGTGAGAATTGAAGATAAGATGGAGAGATACAAAACTATCTGGACTTTGTAGAACACTACTAATCTTGAGGTGTCCGAGGCAGTAATACACTTGGCCCACCTAAATGAGGCAAAAACCAACTAGCTGTCTAAGAGGTATGACAAATTGTTTGAAAATTCAATGTAAGTTGCTAAGGACAGGGATCTAAAGCTTATGTTAATAAAGAAAATGGAGGATGAACTTGAGGATTTGAAATTCAAACTTGAAGAAGCTTCAAACGTTGTCCCTCCTCTTTCTTTACAAATTGGGGCCCCTCCTCAGCCAGAAGTAGAGGTTCCTGATAGGCAAATTGTGGATTTAGAGAAGGTGAAATTGGATGCAGCCTTGAGTACCATGGAAAAGATTGTGCAACATAGGAAGAAAAAAATAAAGGAGAAGATGGAGTCAGTCCATCAATCATTCATCATGTTACACAATGAAAATGATAAGGTGAATTAGTCATTGGATATTCTGGAGCCACTTTACAGTATATGGTGGGGGAGGATTTTATTGTTTGAAAATCTTGATGCTTTGCGGGAGCATAAGCCTAATATCCCTGAAGTGGCAACATAGGTATATGAAAAGATTGGACTGGTTACTTTTGTTTAAAATTTTTTCAAAGGGAAGTCCAATCAAGTGAAGGCCAAGTTGGCCATGTTTGACAAGGATTATAGTATGTATTTTCCCTTTGTTTTTAATGATGATGGAAGTGTGGTAAATTTTGATGAGTGGAGGTCATCAATGGATCAATTGGTAATCAGACAAGAGGCCTTCGTCAATGGTGATAATGTTTTAGACTTGGATGGGTGCAATGGTATAATTGACAACTTGTTCAAAGTTGAAGGTGATTGCACATGGTTTTTTGTAGAGGCTAAAGGTATAATTTATTCCATGTGGGACCTACAAATCAAATCACTACAGGAATTGTAGTGCTACAATTGGCTATCTGATGATGATTTGGTAGCTTGGGATAGAATGACAAAGAAAAAAAGAAGAAGCCAACTGTCCAGGAGCTAGAGGCAAAGGAAGAAGAATAAAGTACACCCGACACCTGATCTAGAATTTAAGGGAGAGCATGTTTCAAACAAAGAGTGATGTAGGTTAGCCTATAATGGTGATCATCATTCATGCAACTACTTATGTTACTACTCTAAAATATCTTTAGACAAAGGTGCCACCTGTGAAGATGCTAGCATTTATGAACTACTTTCTATTTTTCTAGTCCTTGTCATTATGGTTTGTACTTTTTGTCTGTAGTGCAAGTCATTTTCCTAGCCATCCGAAGCTTGTTGCATCCTTTCAAGGATTGTAAGATGGCTAGTGTTATAAGTAGAAAGTTTTTCTCATTTTGTAAAGGTGGTCGAAGGTTTTTGTAAAGAAAGTACTAAATATAGGATCTGACTTCTTTTGAAGTTTTTGTAAAATTGTACTGATACAGTTAAGAATTAATACAAGTACACTACAATTTCATTGCTATCTCTGGTTGTCTTTGTGTATGGATACTTTGTTTTTCTTATGCATTAATTTGTAAGGCTTTTTAATGCTTTGTTCACAAGGTGAATATAGGGGTTGAACTTAAGTTTCTCTCAAGGAGAGAGTAAATCTTCAGGGAGGTCTCTCAGAATTAAATATCTATACATGAAATTGATGGTAGGGTTGGGAATTAGAAGAGTGAATTGTTAGGTATTTCATTTAAATTTCAGTATCTTTGTTTTGATAGGATTCTGTAGATGTTAGGTTTTGACTCTGACCTGATGGATAAGGCACTAGTTTTAGCTTGATTTGCATTTATTCACCACCAAAATATCAAAAACCTATTTCAATTTACTTTTATTTGTATGTTTTTGAATGGTATTGACTATGTCAAGTACATAGATCAAACTTGTAATGCTTTAAAGAAGCAATTGAAAGGTAAACCCGCCTGAGTTTCAAACTCAAAGTTAAGAAGGCTTAAAGCCTTAATACCTTAGCATTTAAATTATGCTAGATGCTGCTGTTGGGAATACATGAGTCTTATTTTCAGTAAATATTTTGAATATTTCAATCATCTACAGGTTTAAGTGATAACAAAACTGGTGACTCTGATGGGGATCTAACGAGAATATGTAGTAGATTTATGCAATAGTTGTCTATTGTGGTTGTTGCAGACTAGCATTATAATTTGATTCCCACTTGTTCATGGGTGGCGACTCTAAAAATATGTGTTTACCAGTTGCTGGTATTTGTAAAATTTTGTTATATGTTGTTGTGACATGCCATGAGTTAGCCGAGATTTATTAGGTCTTATTTTAGGGATCATCCAAAAAGAAATATGGGTGATAAGCTTCCTACACCTAGTAGATAATAGTGGTCTAGGAGAAGTCACATTACTACTAACTCCCCGGGACCTTCAAGAGAAAGAGCCCCTACACCACTTCCCCATGAAACTTTTTCTTCTTCTGATGACCCAGAACATGTTAAGAAAGTCATGCCCAGTGTTCATTTTCCCTCTCAGGAAGAGGAGATCATAGAAGTAGGTTTCTTCCCTGCAAGAGAAGCTCTAGATCAACCAAGAGAAACTTCTGCTGCAGAAATTGCCTTGTATGATTCTAAAAAATTAAGAGAGGAAGTAATTGCTTTAAGGAAAAAGGAACGTGAACAACTATTAGAAATTTCTAATAGGAGGAAGGCTAGGGAGAAACAAATTTATGAATTGCTTATTTAAAGGCAAGATCTAATTAGAAAAACTAAGAAAAATGAAGTCCAAGCTAGGGATCTAAGCCAAGATCTTCAGGGTTTAGATAAATAATTGTTTGGTGATATGGGGGTTTTAAGAAATTAGGATGAAGGTGGTAAACCAAACCAAGATGAATTTGAGGGAACTGATAATGTTCTCAGGAAATTACACTCATCTGAAATCTAGAGGAATGAGGATATTAAAAATGCCACAAAGGAAATCCCTGATAAGGGAAAACAAGATATGGTTGGCATAAATATTAATGATCCTAATAAAATTGTTGTTACATCTAGTGTACCCTCCCAAGCAAGCCTAGATTTAGAAAAGGTTAGAAAGGCCAAAGAATATTTGGCTCTCCATCTTGAGAAATTAGAATTGGAGGCTGTTGCAGATGAAATGAAGAGAAAGATTACTTTATTGGATGCCAACATAAATACATCTGCTAGTAGCTCAGTCCATGTTACTTCAGGAATGAATCCATTAAATTAGCCTCACAGTTCATTTCCAAATCCCCAAGCCTCACATCCTGGACAAAATGCACCTAGACCAAATCTAAATACCAATCAAGTCACCCCTATAACTAGTGGTACAATGGGAAATGTACCTTGTCAAAATGTTGGAGCAGCTCATCTAGTCCAGCCAAATTTCCAAAGAAGACCAGTCCATTTGGATAGGTATAGGCCTTTATTTTTTGGTGGTATCCTTGGTCAGCCTAATGTTGTCCCTAATGAGATCACAGAGAAAATCCCATCATTCATTGGTAACAATGTAATCACATGTGAAGAGCATCTAAAATTATTCACAGACAAACTCAATGACTATGAAATTGAGCATGAAGATGTGATAAGGAAGCTCTGTGTTCAATCATTGGTTGAAGATGCCAGTGATTGGTATAGAGGTCTACCTGAGAGCATTATTGCATCATGGGATGAGTTTGTCAGATTTTTTAAGGAACAATATGTAGAACATGTAAATTCAATTTACATGCTTAATGAATTTAACAATATCAAAAAGCACTACAATGAGAGCATGTCAGAATTCAATGGCAGATTCCAAAAGGCCATGTAAAAATTGTTCCAAGTGTTGAGGCTGGATAATGCAGTCTACCTGACCACATATTTTAATTCTATGGATGGTAAGATGTCTTATCTTCTAAGAGATAAGAATCCTCGTACCCTAAGGGATGCCTTTAAATTAGGCATAAATATTGAAAGCAACTAGAAGGCATCTAGTCAAATGTATAAGAGGGATGCGAGAAGATTGTGGAAGGAGACCAGGCCATAGCCCGCAAGGCTATCCAAGGATGATGATAAAATGGATAAACTGGCTAATGTTACCAAAGACTTCCCAACAAAGTTTGAAAAGGGTGGTAGAAATTTTCAAGATACAAGGCCACCTTATCAGAGATAGGATAGACTCCCTAATTTAAGAGATATGCCTTATAAGACAAATTGGAAATATGGGAGGCCTGTCCATGATAATAATGAGCCTTAAAAGGGGAGAGATACACTAGATCCTTTGAAAAAAAGCACAATACACAATGTGGAGAATACTCCTTGGTGTGTGGCTTGTAACATGTCTCATTCACCTTTTCAGTGTGTTGTGGCTTAGGCCTTGGGGGAAGAAGATGATAAATCATATGCAGGAGATTATGAAGAATCTAAAAATCCTACTATCAATACGTTTACCACTGAATTGATGGGGGATCTCTTATCTTTAGATGATGAAGAGATCTATTCTGATGTTGATCATAAGAGGAGGTTTCTCTATGATTATGAGAAGCAATTTTTTACTCACTCTGATCATGATGAGTCTGATAATGAAACATGTAAAGCTAATATGGTAGGATCAAGATCAGATGAAAAATAATGGAGAAATTCCAGTGAAGAGGAGATTAGAACTTTAGCTGTGGCTGCTATAACACAAGAAAAGTCCTCATACAATTTGAGGAGTAGGAGGGTGGATACTGATCAAGGAGTCCCGAGGTCAGTGTTTTTTAAGGATAACCCTCAGAATATGGATTCCCCAAAGCCCAATGTTGTAAATAATAAGAGGGAAGGGCTTGTAACTGAAAGGAAAAAGAATGAGGAAATTATTGTTGACAAGGTTCAAAAGAAAGTTGGTAGGCCAAAAGATTCTCCTGATCTTTCTACTGATCCTCCTACTTTTGATATGAGACATACCCTATCTCAAATGAAGGTTTCCATCCCTTTACTTGAAATGTTGAAGATTAAGGAACACAAGACAACAGCTCTGGCTCTCATAAGTGAACAAAGAGCGGCTCCTATTATGCAAGAGAAGGGGAATGCAGTAGAAGAGGCTATTTCAATTGATGATATTTTTTATGTATGTGTTGGAAGTATTGTGACACAAGAACCTTCCTCTTTTGATGTGTTGGAAGTATTGTGACACAAGAACCTTCCTCTTTTGACCCTTTCTATGTCACATTGATAGTGAATAATTTTTTGCTAAAAAATTGTATGATTGATTCTGATGCTGTTGCAACTATAATGCCCTATCATGTGATGAAAGAACTTGGATTATAGGTAGACACATCTAATGGTAGATGTTATGCTATGGATAATAGGCCAATGCCTATTGTAGGGACTCTAGTTGGAATTGAAGTGAAGATTGCTGCATTTCTAGAGGCCACATATAAAATGGATGTGGTTGTTGTTGATACAAAGCCTCATTATGGCATGCTACTATCAAGATAGTGGGCTGTAGCAGTGGGTGGAATGTTGCAACTGGATCTTTCATATGCTACTATTCCATTCAATGGGACTGAGGTAAATTTGTATAGGGATCCCCATTCTTCAGTTATGGTTGAAAAGGTTGCACCGAAGGACTTGAATTAAATTGTGGAAATTGACATAAATAATTTCATGGTTGAAGAGATAGTGCCTCAAATGAAGAACAAAAATCCAATAGTGGATGAATTAATATTGTAGCAAAATGGACTTTGGCAAATGTTTTTTGATGGTGGATTCTCCAAGGAAGGATTAGGAGCCAGTGTTGTTTTCATTTCCCCATCAGGTATTACATTTAAATACTCTTTGCTGTTAACCTTTGAATGCACTAATAATACTATTGAATATGAGGCTCTAATATTGGGATTAGATGTTGCTATAAAACATGGTATCAAATGTTTAAAAGTCCATGGTGATTCCCAATTAATTATAGCCCAAGTGAGATCTAAATATCCTGCTAACGATGAGAGATTGAAATTATACAAACATGTTGTTTGGGATAGACTAGAGTTCTTTGAGGCTTTCAATCTCCTTTGGGTAGAAAGGTCTAATAATATCATGGAAGATTTTCTTGCTAATGTTGCCCTAAAAAATAATGACATTACTCTTACTCATGTGTCCATGTTAGAAATCAAAAGTAGGCCTGCGGTGCCTAATAATGTATATAATTGGCAAGTTTTTGAGGATGACTTTGATATCCTTAGGTTTCTTTAGGGTCTAGATAAGTATGATGGGAAACAAATAGATTTCAATGAAACACAACAACATGGTGAAGGAAAAGAGTGCATTATGGGAAATGAGATAGTACAATTACCTTCAAATCATATACCAAAAGGGTTAGTTGAGTTAGAAGGAATGTTGAAGATAAATGATGGTTACTTGTCTCAAAAGTCTAACACAAAAATGGAACACTTAGAAGAAATAAACCTAGGATTTGAAACCTCCCCTCAGATGGTATACATTCGGAAGAAGTTGAGTAGAGAAGTTAGAGGAAATTTGATAAGATTATTGAAGAGACACAAGCATATATTTTCTTGGTCTTATGATGATCTCAAAGAATATAGAGATGATCTATTTCAACATGAGATTCCTCTAAAAGAAGACACCAAACCATTTAGATAGAAACAGAGACCTATCAACCCTTTACTAGCTACAAAGATGCAGGCCGAATTGACAAAATTGAGAGATGATAGTTTCATTGAGCCTATTAGGCATTCTTCTTGGGTCTCTAACCTTGTACTAGTAAGAAAAAGGAATGGTGACATTAGACTCTGTGTTGATTTCAAGAATTTAAATGTTGCATCACTCAAAGACAATTATGGATTTCCTAACATGGAGTCTATGTTGCATAGGGTAACTGGCAATGAATTGTTGTCTATTATTGAAGGATTCTCAGGGTAAAACCAGGTTCTAGTCAAAGAATCTAAAAAATTCAAGACAACATTCACTACCCCTTGGGGGACTTATGTATATCTTCACATGCGTTTTGGTCTGAAAAATGTTGGAGCAACCTTTCAAGGAGTAATGGATGTTGCTTTTAAAGAATTGATCAATGTCCTAATGGTTGTATATCAAGATGATCTAACTGCTTATTCTAAGAAAGTTGAGGATCACTGCAAGCATCTAAGAAGGTTATTGTCAAAGCTTTGGAGTTTGACATCTCACTAAATCCACAGAAATGTCAATTTTCTATAACTGAGGGAAAATTGTTGGGTCTCATAGTGTCAAAAGAAGGGGTTAGAATTGATCTAGAAATAGTGGAAGCAATTAAAAAGGTCCTTCCTCCCAAAAATGTCAAAGGTGTGTAGTCTTTTCTAGGGAAGATTAATTTTGTCAGGAGGTTTATTGCCAATTTTGCAAAGCTAGTCAAACCTATTGTGAAGCTTTTGAAGAAAGATGTTAAGTTTGATTGGAACTGTGAGACTCGGCAAGATTTTGCAAAAATTAAACAAGAAATTCAAGAGGCTCCTATTTTAATATCCCCTGACTATTCAAATCCTTTCTCTCTATTTTCTTTTGCATCTTTTCATACAATTGCAACTATTTTGTTACACAAGGATGAAGAGGGGTTTGAACATCCTATTGCTTTTTTCAGTAAATCACTGTAATCTACTGAGCTTAATTATGAATTAATGGAGAAATAGGCATATGCACTAGTAAAGGTGGTTAAGGCTTTCAGACCTTATCTAGCATGTGCAAAGGTAAATGCATATGTTCCCCATGCAACAGTAAAAAATATTTTGAGTCAAAGTGAGGTTACTAGAAGAGGTTTAAATGGATCAATAGGATTCAAGAGTTTGACATTGAAATCCACATAACCAAGCTTGTGAGAGGTCTAGGACTTGCTAAACTCATGACAGAGGAAAATATGGACCTTGTGTAAGTAAACAATGTAGCCATTGGTGGAGATGTGACGAGTATTGAAATGCAACCATGGTATACTAACATTGGTCACTTTCTCAAATATGTTGCTTGTCCATAGGATTTGAATGACAATCAAAGAAGGAGCTTGAGGTTGTAGGCTCAAAGGTATGTTTTGATACAAGGTGATCTATTTTGGAAAGATAATGATGGAATGTTGCTTTTTCTTTTAGACAAGTATCAATTCGAAAAGGTTTTAAAAGAGATGTTCTACAGGATGTGTGGAGGGCATCATTTAGCTAGGTCTACAACTCACAAAATTCTAAGAGTTGGATATTATTGGCCAGTCTTGTTTAAGGATACCCACTCATATGTTAGAAAATGTGAATCATGACAGAGATTTTCAAAGAAATTAAAATTTTTAGGTGCTTTGTTATTAAACCCTGTGATTGCAGAGGCCCCTTTTGTTGTGTGGGGCATGGATTTTATTGGGGAATTCTTAGAGAAGTCCAGTGGAGGGAATAGTCACATTTTGGTGGCCACTGATTATTTTACTAAATGGATAGAAGCCATTCCCCCTAAAAAGGCAACCAGTGCAGTAGTTATTGAATTCCTAATGAATAATATAGTTACTAGGTTTGGTGTACCCATGAAACTAGTAATGGACAATGCTATGAGTTTTAGGTCCCAGGAATTCACTGATTTTTGTTCTGAAATGGGAATAGTTTTGTCATATTCATCCTCATACCATCCACAGGCCAATGGGAAGGAAGAATCTAGTAACAAGAGTATTCTGCAAATTCTAAAAATGACCTTGGAAAAGAATAAAAGAATGTGGTAGGTGAAGTTGAAATTGGCACTATGGGCTGACAAAATTGTTGAAAAGAAAGCAACAGGAAAATCTCCTTTTGAAATGGTATATGGTGTAAAGTCTAGGCTTCCTATGAATAATTTGTTGCCTATCTACCAGTTCATAAGAGAAGAAGAGGTAGAAATCTATGATCCATTACAAGATAGGATGATTCAACTAGTGGATTTGGATGAGGTCAGAAGAGAAGGTGAAAAGGAGAATGTAAAATTGTAGCAGAAAATGAAATATCTCTTTGACAAAAGAGCTACTACTAGAAAGTTCCAACCCAATGATATGGTTCTACAGTGGAATTCCAAGGCTGAGGACAAAGGAAAGCATAAAAATTTTGAGTCCTTATGGTTAGGACCTTTCATTATTCATCAAATTCATGGAAAGGATTTATACTTCTTGAGAAATTTGAATGGTGAGGAACAAGAATTGCCAATGCATGGACAATTCCTGAAGTTTTTCTTCAATTAATTCTAAATATTTCCATGCATAGTAGTTTTGTATATATGTATAGGTGTGTTTGTTTCTTGCCTTAGCTTAAGGTTTTGTGGTCTACCACCTAGAGATTCATGGCTTCTTGTTATGACTTGCGTTCATGCATCCTCAGATAGAGCCACTGTTGGGTATATTTTAGGTTTTTTGAGACCTTGGTAGAAGTTGTTGTTTTTGCCTCTGTAGTGTCATAGTCTAGTTTAGGGTTTCAATATTCCTCAAAATCTATCATATTCATGTTGTTAAACCCTTTCCCTTTGTCTTTTTCCCCAGTTTGGTCATTTCCTTGGTCGATCTTAAGTGTGCCCTAATTCCTTATGTTTGTGTGTTACTTTTTGGTCACTTAAGTCCTTCAATCTGCACATGGTCTTTATTTTCCTAGTCCTCATTGAATCACACAATGCTTTTCCATCTCTTCAAGTCTTTCGGTGAACTAGCGACAATGGTGGGTATTTTTTTAGATTTTCCTCAATCACTAAATCTCCCAATCTATGTCATGGTTAATATTATTTCTAGTGATTCAACGACTGTGTTGTCTCCTGTTCTCTTGATTCTTGGTGGTTTGCTCTTTACATTCAGCGAATGAGCGATGTGGTTATCTTTTGATTGCTAAATCTTATGGTCTTCCTCCTTAGTATTTGGTGATTTGGAAAAGGTCATTGATCATTTTCAAGATCAATGGAAAGGTTTTAATCTCATAGTGTATGGACTCTATAGTAGTTCACTTGGCATTTCAGTGACTGGTTCACAGTCATAATTTATCAAATTTAGCAGCTCCAACAAGTATTTTGGAAAAGTATAAAGTTCCTCTCGGTCTCTTGATCTCAAGAAAAGATAGCGAATCTCCAAATAATTAAGTGATTAAGGAACTCAATGTATTCCCTGAATCTCGGAAACAGTTAGTAAGGCCCCAAGATGTCTGGTGGTCTAGCGAATAAAGAAAAGTTAAAAGGCATGTTCCCTTAAGTTGCGCATTCTCGGAATGAAAAGATTAAAGTCTAAAATTTGGGAGAATAAGCGAAGGCCTTGTTCATTGAGTCTCATAATTAAAAGGAAAAGGTTAAATGAATTGGTTGATTCATCGACAACCACTGATTACCTCCAAGATCTATGACCAATGTTTATTCTTAGGATATAACCCAAGGATTAAAAGGTATTCAACGAATGCGAGATTTGAGTTAGTCGCTCAATCTCTAAGTCTGACTATGGTTAGGCTTTTCTTTTAGAGATTACAAGATATGCATGTTCGCTGAATCACGAGATGGAACTAGAGTTAAGAAATGGATTGCAAGAATTGGCGAAGCCTTTGGTTGCATGTTCTTCAAGTTTAGCTATTATTAAGTCAAGCATTCTGAGAACTAGAGATCACTCTCAGTCGCTTAATCTCTAATTTTGGAAGGATTATAATGGAATTTAAATGATATCTTGTGGACCATTGATCATCTTTGGGATTAAGAGTAGTCATGAAATCTCCAAGTAAAGACATGAGTTAAGAGATCGTTCTGAGATTTCATGAATTGCCTTGTCGCTGGATCTCCAAACTTAACCCATGATTAAGGTTTGTTTCAGAGATCATGAGATCCTTTGTTCACTTGATCTCCAAATTAGGTCTAGTTAAGTCTTATTCTTAATTAATATTATGATCCACTGTGACATGGAGAAAGTACTTTGCCAAGATGGAAAAGGGTAGAAAGCCATCCAATCAAGTTTTAACGAGGGTTTTTGTCAGTAATTAATGGTTTTAATGCAAAAAGTTGTGATCATTATTATGGTGCTTTATTTTTTATTTTTGAAATCATCTAATCAACATCCATGCCATGGCTAGCCTGATTTGAAAGTTGGTATTATGCAGAATTGAATGTCGAAGTGACTTAGCCAGGATTCGTTGTGATTTAGCAAGTGTACGCATTCAATTCTCGAGGCTATATAGATAGGACATCATTGCTTTCTATGCTCAAAATTATTCTGAAGATTGTTGAGAATTGTTGGCGCCAAAGCAATGAGTGTGAAGAATTTAAAGTTACAAAATAGAGGTATTGTTTGTTTCATCAAGATGAGTCATCTAGAGGCGAGTGCTACATCATCCAGTGGTGGAGAAAAGGAGCAGGGTGGTGAAGATAGAGGGAAGCTGAATTACTCTGATGAATTCCTCAGGTTGCTTCTAGGCTCAAAGCAGAATGAGAAGGCCATTGACACAACCTTTGAAGATCTTATGAACAAATGTAGGGACCCTCTCACGCCTTCAAGTTTAGGTTACACCATCTTTTCATACTTCTATAATAATAGACATAAGGCAATTCCCATTTGTAATACTTGGACTTTATGAATGGCAAAGTTAATTATGCTAGATGTTTTCCTAGATGTTGATTTGATTATTGTGTTGGCTAGGCTTTATGACCCCATATCTACATCCATTAGGTGTGAGGACCAGTCTACTTTTCTTACTTTAGATAGGAGGTCCTCCATGAAATATTTTGATTTCTATTCCTCTTCTTCCACTGAAATTGACTTGAAAAGGGAAAGGGATACGTATGCAAGCAACATTGGGTCATTAATGAGTCAGATAGTTAAGCATATGCCCAAATGGGGTAAATATATTTCCCCTATCCCTGCAAAGATGAATGCTCCTTATTTGTTTTCATCCCTGCATCATTATATGAAGTTTTTATGCCATGGGTTGTGCAGGGTTTTAGGTATAGATGGTGATGAAGAAGAATTACCTATTGAGCTTTTAATGATAATTATAGATATCCAGAACTCACAGACCAATGTTGACCATGATTACATCAAGTTTGTGATTGATAGGATTCATGAGGGTATGATATCTATAAAAGAAAACAATAGACCCATTAAGTTTTTGCATTATTCCCTCCTAATGCACCTGATTCTGTATAAACATGTCAACTATTTTGATGCAAGGATGTTAAAGTTGAGAACTAGTTTTGAAGGCCAACCTAACCCTCTACAATATTGGTTAAGGGCTTGGAATTACACGTCCAATGAGTGTAATTTTTCTATTATTCAGAATTACTTTGTTCATCCACTTCTTGGGATGTTGGTCACAAATGTTGCAAGGCTACCAACTAAGGTTTTGAGGTTGTTGAGGCCAATGCAGCTTGAAGATAAGTGGCCAAGAAACCATGATTGGGGTGATTTATACCTTGGGGATGGTTCCACATTTATTAGGGTTTATGGTTTCCCACAACCCCCACACATGATTGCTAAATTTGTAGCTCCTAGGGTTGCTATGATGGAATTCATCTGGAAATTGATGTGGACTGACAAAGAGCACCTAGAACCTCATAGAAAGGGTACCTTCACACCGAGACAATTCAAAGTTGGGAGCTTCCTAATTGGTAAGAGGGCATTGGACCAGGTGAGCATTTGGCTTAATCATTTCAAGATGATTTCAGGCACCTGCAAATATGTTGACTCTGAGGACTCTATCAGAACTACCAAGATGACCTTGATCCCAAGTATTGGGACAATTAGAGAACATGAAACATTGGATGAAGAAGATGTGATAAGAAATATCCTAGATTTTGATGAGGCTCAAAGGAGGTGGACCAAATATTTTGATTTTCTTGACATAGAGGCCAAACTCAAGAAGGTCAAAGTTCCGTTTGATGGTTATTTCCCTAAGCTCCCACATTTGAAAAGGATGGAGAAGATGATAGAAATGCATCACACCTTGTTGAGTCAACTGGAAGGGTTGCTTGAGGAAAAATTAGATGTCCCTAGTGACTATTCTACATCAAAACTTGAGGAGGTTGATGATGAATCACAGGAAGGCAGTAGTCCACCTCAAGCAGGGGACTCACCAATTATTGATTTGACCTAGGATCCCCCAGAGGAGGGATCTACTTTAGAGGCCCAAATGAAAAAACAAAGGCTAGAGGTTGATGAGCCTTCAAAAGAGAAAAAATAGAGGAAGGTGATTGACAAAGATTTTTCTCTTGTGCTAGGTAATAGAGCCTACCATCATTAGTTGAGAAAGGCCATCAGGGATGGCAAAAATATTGTATCAAAAGAAGAAGGGGATTTACCCTTGTTTTTGGGTAAGGATGAAAGAGAAATTTATCAAGAAGAGTTTCTCAGTTATGACCAGTTCATCCAAAGGAATGAATTCAGGGACTTCTCCATTTGGAGGAAACAAAATGAATTTGAAAAGATGCTACCTCAAGGAATCCAACCAAGTCAGGAGACTATGAAGGCCTTGACATCATATGACCCTAGTCTTGAAAGAATTACTATGTAGAAGCCAAGGGAGATGGTTAAATCAAGTGGTATGCTTCTAACTCCTGGATGGGACTTGTCTTCTACCTTCATCATTGATCAAATAAGGAAGCAGCTAGAGGGTAGTCTAAGTTATGAAGTACAGATAGATTATATGATAAGAGGGAGTAGCTATGATCCCAAATCTCAAACTGTTGCATTGTCGTCCTTAGCTCCTAAAACTAACAAGCCATCTGTAGTGAGCATTGAAGATAAGATGGAGGGAGAGAAAATTGTCTGGACTATGCATAACACCACTGATCTTGAGGTGTCCAAGGGGGTAACACACTTGGCCCAAGTAAATGAGGCAAAAACCATCCAGCTATCTAAGAGGTATGACAAATTGTTTGAAAATTAAATGAAAGTTGCTAAGGACAGGGATCTAAAGCTTATGTTAATAAAGAAAATGGAGGATAAACTTGAGGATTTAAAAGCCAAACTTGAAGAAGCTTCAAAGGTTTTCCTTCCTCCTTCTTTACAAATCAAGGCCCCTCCTCAGCTAGAAGCAGAGGTTCCTGATAGGCAAATTATGGATTTAGAGAATGTGAAATTGGATGCAGCCCTGAGTACCATGGGAAAGATTGTGCAACATAGGCTGAACAAAATAAAGGAGAAGATGGAGTTAGTCCATCAGTCAGTCATCATGTTACACAAGGAAAATGATAAGGAGAATGAGTCATTGGCTATTCTAGAGCCACTTTACAGTATATGGTCTAGGAGGAGTTTATTGTTTGAAAAGCTTGATGCTTTGTACGAGCATAAGCCTGATATCCCTAAAGTGGTGACAGAGGTATATGAAAAGTTTGGATTGGTTACTACTGTTTAAAATTTTTTCAAAGGGAAGTCCAATCAAGTGAAGGAAAAGTTGGCCATGTTTGACAAGGATTACAGTATGTATTTTCCCTCTTTTTTTAATGACGATGGAAGTGTGGTAAATTTTGATGAGTGGAGGTCATCAATGGATCAATTGGTAATTAGACAAGAGGCCTTCCTCAATGGTGATAATGTTTTAGACTTAGATGGGTGCAATGGTATAACTGACACTTGTTCAAAGTTGAAGGTGATTGCACATAGTTTATTGCAGAGGCTAAAGGTATAACTGATTCCATGTGGGACCTACAAATCAAATCACTATAGGAACTATAGTGCTACAATTGGCCATCTGATGATGATGTGGCAGCTTGGGAATAAATGACAAAGAAAAATAAGAAGAAGCCAATTATACTAGAGCTAGAGGCAGAGGAAGAAGAATAAAGTACAGCTGACACCTAATCCAAAATTCAAGGGAGAGCATGTTTCAAACAAAGAATGATGTAGGTTAGCCTATAATGGCAGTCATCATTCATGAAACTACTTATGTAACTACTCTGAAATATCTTTAGACAAAGGTGCCACCTTTGAAAATGCCGGTAGTTATGAACTACTTTCTATTTTTCTAGTCCTTGTCATTATGGTTTGTACTTTTTGTCTGTAATGCAAATCATTTTCCTAGCCATCCGAAGCATGTTGTGTCCTTTGGAGGATTCCAATATGGCTAGTGGTATAAGTAGAAAGTTTTTCTCATTTTGTAAAGGTGGTTGAAGTTTTTTGTAAAGAAAGTACTAAATACAGGATCTGACTTCTTTTGAAGTTTTTGTTAAAATTGTACTGATACAGTTAAGAATTAATACAAGTACATTGGAGTTTCATTGCTATCTCTAGTTGTCTTTGTGTATGGATACTTTTTTTTTCTTATGCATTAATTTGTAAGGCTTTTTAATGATTTGTTCATAAGGTGAATATAGGGGTTGAACTTAAGCTTCTCTCAAGGAGAGAGTAAATCTTTAGGGAGGTCTTTGGGAATTAAATATCTATACATGAAATTGATGGCAGGGTTGGGAATTAGTAGAGTGAATTGTTAGGCATTTTATTTAAATTTCAATATCTTTGTGTTGATAGGATTCTTTAGATGTTAGGTTTTAACTCTGACCCGATGGATAAGACACTGGTTTTAGCTTGATTTGCATTTATTCACCACCAAAATATCAAAAACCTATTTCAATTTACTTTTATTTGTATATTTTTGAATGGTATTGACTATGTTAAGTACATAGATCAAACTTGTAATGCTTTAAAGAAGAAATTGAAAGGTAAACCCGTTTGAGTTTCAAACTCAAAGTGAAGAAGGCTTAAAGCCTTAATACCTTAGCATTTAAATTATGCTAGATGTAGCTATTGGGAATACATGAGTCTTATTTTCAGTAAATGTTCTGAATATTTCAATCAACTACAGGTTTAATTGCTAACAAGTTGGTAAATTTCTACGCAATTCTTATTCTTGTTACAAGCATAATAATTCTACCATATTTCTTTTGCAAAAATTATAAATAATTTGCAAACCCTAGAATGGCGGCAAGAAAAGAATTAACCGGTGAAGTTGAGTACAATGATAGAGGTTTACATGAAGATTTGTTAGAAATATTACCACATTCAATGACTGATACAGTGAAAGCCAAAGGTCTAGTACCAAAGAGCCCTAGGGTAAAAGTAGAAGATGACTTATATGATACGGGTAATTATATAAGGATGCAAAAATTGGCACAATTAATGCAAGTGGCACCTCTGATATCACTGGCCTAGGGTTGTTCAAAATAGGTTTTAGTCAAAGAAATGCCCCTCCTCCTACTAGCAATGTATGGCAGTTCAACCTAGGAAAACTTGTTGTACCCAACATCTTCATAGATGTTGATTTGATGATTCAAATTGCAAAAAATTATGACCCCTCTCTTAACAACGTCTTCATAAACATCTCTACTAAAGAAATTAGGAAAGTCTTTAAATTAAGTGAACCCTCCAATGACCTAGAAAAAAATGATTTTGAGGAGTTGAGGCAAGTGTACAATTCTTAGAGAGATTATCCCAAAAGTGGTCCTGTGAAGGAGTTCTACAAAAAAATTGGGGGAAGCATCACCTTGGGACCAAGTACATAGGAGCCCTTCAAAATAGAATATTTTAATTTAAGAGCAAGGGGTGCATATTGGTCACTGTTTCAGATTTTTGAAGAAGATGTTGAAGAGAGAATGCTATTACATTTACATGATGGTCCAAATTATACACCCATACCTATCAGTTACATTTGAATTTTCCCTTTCATTGCTGATTTGATTCATAATGGATTGGTAGGAATCCAGAAGAGCAAAGTTGATAAGAATTTATGGTGGTACTCTTTCATGATGTGTATGTTCTTGTTTAAAGGTGCAAGTTATTTTGAGAAGGACATGGATTTTTTGAAATAGAAGGATGGTGAAGATATGTCAGTCCAATTGTGGAGCCTAAGCATGACATGGGATAGGGAGGAAAAAAGTTTCATTAATTTTGATAGATGTTTTGCAGCTAGGCTTGGGCTTTTGTTTGTCCTTGAGAACCCAAGAATCCCAAAGGCCTTGGTTGAACTTGTCAGGCCAAAACAATTTGCCAAGACCCTTAAAATTGTGCATAATTGGGGGGATTTCATTTTCTATCTTGTTTCTACTATAATTAGACTATATGGTTTTAGAGGGGCCCCTTTCATATTGCCATATCAGATACCCCTCAAAATTGATGTTGCAAAATTCATAAGACAATTGGGGGAAATTGAAAAGAACACTCTCACAGGTAAAGCCAAAGGAACTTTGTTCCCAAATGTTATAATTCCCACCAATTTATAATTACAATGGGTGGATGGCTTCATATGGATAAAGTCCTAGCACCATATCATATGAATACTTTAGTTGTAAGGACAGTAGACCTAGCTGATTTTTATAATGAAATGTTGAAGAAGAAGGTCAGATGCTCCCTCATAGATCATGTTTTCAATTTCCCCAAGGATATCATCAAAAATATCCCTAATATACAAGAGGAAGAAATCAGAAAGGAAAAATGGTTGGTGTTCAAGTAGTTTGATAGAGGATATGATCCCCTAAAGAGCATCAATCATGTTGGGAAGAAGATAGACACTCTTATGGATCCTTTTCAGGGTATTTTTCAAACCCTAAATGATAAAAAGGAGAAAGCCATTAAAGATGACCTAGAGAAGGCTCAGTCACTATTGAATAAACCTTCATTTACTAAAGTATTGCCCTTGGGAAAATACATGGTACAAAAGAAAACTAGTTATAATGTGGTGGTACCAAGACCTAACAAGAAGGAACAACCAAAAAGAAAAGAGGATATCCCTTCCACATCACATCAGGTGGAAAAACAAAAAGAAGTTGTAGAGATTGCTGACTCACTGAAGGTTCAAATAGATGAAGATGTTCTTGATTCCCCACCTCCCTCAAAGAGAAAAACTCTAGAAGAGAGGTTTGAACATGTTGAAGGGGATTACTCTCCATCCCCATCACCTCTGAATATCATGGATGATCAAGAGGTCATAGAGCAATAACAACAGTTGGGAGCTCTAGGTAAAATTTTTATGACCTATGAGGAGATAAATGAGGGGGTGCCTGAGCCACCAAAAGAACCTGAATTGGATTTGATAGTGGGACATATGGTAAGTATAGGGCTAGACCCAATAATCAAACAAGCCTATGATGATTTCTTAGCTGATGATGCCTTTGTAAATTCTAGGGCCTTCATAAAATTTCTATGGAAGTTACACATGAGTTAGTTTGAAGAAACATGTGAGAAGAGACATGAGGAGAATCTAGATAAGGATCTAAAAATCATAGAAAGTGAGGTAAGGAGGGAAATGACTTCTTGATTGCATCCTTAGCTGATGTCGTGGTCTTAGATGTAGTTAGGAAATAGACCACACCAATTCACAAGACCAAGGAGGAGGTAGAACAAGCAATTAAAGGAGTCACTTTTAGTGATGACCATCAAGCCTTGGTCATGTGGTCCTTAAAGAAAAATGAAAATAACAAGGGGGAATAGATTACGAAGGGTGATCTTTTAGGTAGCCTAATAGTCAAGAGGGTCACTGATACTTCTTTGGTTGAGGCACTAGGCATGGTAGTAGCAATAACTCAACTTACAGCAAGGGTGGCAAAAAAAGAAGCCAAGGAAAAAGAGGAGCTCACACTAAGGCTGGAAACAGTGTTGAAGGCTTATGGGGAGTTAAGACAGGGGATATATGAAAAGGATATATTAATTGCAGACTTAAAGAAGAGGTTGGGTGAATAGGGCCCAATTTAAGCATCAGGACAATTGTTGATTGCTTCTTCCCCTACTATGCCTTCTTCTTCAAGCCCTATCATTGAGTACCCCCTTTCCCCTCTTCTCCCTTCCATAGGTGATGAAGACATAGAGGAAAGAGAGAAGCAAAGATATGAGAAAACAATAAAGGATACAATTCGGCATTTTGTTGCAAATGTAAAACCCAAGGAAACTTACATGATGGGTAAGCAATTATTTGACATTTTGATCACTTTTAGGAAAGAAAGGGCCACTGTCAACCCAATTTTGGATAGGTGGGTTGTTAGACAAAATAAATTAAAATATTTCGTTTCTACAATTAAGAGTCAGCATATTGTGGATGCACATTTGACAAATACTTTTGAATTTGTTAAAGACCTAATTGATTTTTAAATCAGAAGGGAAAGTTTGAAAAGAAGGGAAGAGATCCTAAGGGAAAGGTACTTCCAGGATAACTTTAAAATGTTTCCTATCTTTATCAAGATAGATGAAACTATAAAGGATAGGGATCAATGGTTAGAAAAAATTAATGGTGAGGTATCAGCTAGAATTGATACTATTTTGAATACAGAAGACAATTCCTCTTTTGTACAATTAATTGTAATATTGCAAGACATCATAATGCATTTCACTAATGTAAGGAATGAGGTACACCAGGTAGTTGTGGAGTGGGACAAATTACTACCTAAAAGGGATGAAGTTCTATCCTTTCAATGGACAAGAAAAGATGTTTATGCATCTTGGGAAACATCATATCCTTCAAAGATTACCAAAGTAGAAGAAACATCCACTAAGGAGGCAACAGATGGCAGTGCCCCAACTCCTTAAAAGAAAGAAAATAGTGCAAAGACTTCAAACAGTTAAAGCAATCATGGAGGCTACACCTGGCAGAAGTTAAATTGCCCTTGAGAATTGTTGCAAATTTTGGCACTCATATCTACGAGCCATTTTGTAAAATTGTAACAAGAAGGTGTTATATTTACCTTCTTTGTCTTATATGGTGGACACTTTTTGTCTTTTCTAAGAAAGATCTAAAGCTTGTATGCAATCCTTATTTCTATAAAAGGATTACCAGGATCATTGTGTAAGGATCGAAACATGGATATTCTTACTGACAAGTTTTGAGTCTAGGATATGGTAGACTGTATTAGGCAAATTTTGGTAAAGAGCAATATTGCTGGTTCAAGTTAAATATCTAGATGGTTTGTATTTTAAAGAATTTTGTATACATTATATTGATATAGCATTTGAATAAAATCCAAAGTTTATATATTTCGTTTGTGTATTTCTCTTTGAGTTATGAATTGATAAAATTCATTGCATGGATAATCTCTCAGTGTATGTTTATATTCTTTAGCTCTGATCCAGGATTAGATTAAATAAGCTTTAGATATGACATAAATTATTTAAATTTTTACATAAGGATTTAAGTAAGTAGTATAAATCTGGGATTCCTTTGATAAAATCCACCACAGGGTGATAGTATTTTCAAAGGACAAGGTCATCTAAGTTTAGTATATTTGTTTGTGTATCACAATTTTGTAGTGAGGGTGTTACCTAGTGGATAAGGCACTGGCCAATAGTGGAGTTATTTTATAGAGATCATTTTTTGAAAAGTTTCTATGTGTATTCCTAACATTTTCATATAAATTTGTTGAATTCTGTAAGTACAGTGACTTGCAAAGTAGTATTCCACTAGATGATAATGGAGAATCAATGAATGAATGGTCATCATTTAGCATTTTCTTATCATTTATCTATTATTATTGAATCTAGTCTATTATTATTGAAGTAAGGCTTGTTGTTACTAGATTAGGTGTACCCTCCTTGGTTTTGTAGATCCAGAAGTGTAGAGGGTAGTCTTGTCCCTATATTTGGTCTAATGATCATAGAATTCCTTATTTGGATCTAACCCATCCTAAAACCCTATAGATGTATTGGTTTCTTCTAAAAGCATAAAGTCCAGTTTGAGGAACCAACATAATGTTTGAATAAACATGATAAAATGTACTTTGCATTCCACGAAGACTTGTGGACAATGTGAAGCATGTTACTTCTTTGAGAACCAACTAAAAATTAATAATTCTATGGAAGTGTATAGATGTATTCAAATGTGTATTGTAAATTCTTATTGATGTCCTATATTATTAATTATAGATTGAGAAATCCTTTTGGCCAAATCAATAATCATTAGGACTTGGTATAAAGGAAAGAAAGTTTATTTGATAAAGAGATATCATGTGGTCATGAGATGTTGTGTGAGGTTTGAATGTGAAATATTTATGAATAGAGAATAAGATTATGTTGTTGGTTTATTGAGGACTTCAAAGGAACTGTATAGGAAAAGAGAGTTGATGTTTTAGTCAGTTCACAATTGGATGTGTTATCCTGAAGATTATTTAGTGAAGATAGTCTTGAAGCAATTTGGACAATGGGTTTAGTTATCTTTGTTGTGGTTCTCATCAACTCTTTATAGGGTTGGGATCTTTTAGTAAGATTCCAAAGTCTCCTAACAGGGACTTATATGTACTGATTTCATTTTAACATACTTCTAACAAGGTATATCCTTTCACAAGGAACTTTTATATTAGCACATAATCTTGTGGGCATCATTCCCACTGGGGTTTTCTCTTTGATCAAGGGTTTCCCTAGTTAAAAAATCTAGTTTTATTGTGTATGTTTATTATCTTATGGTTATTGTTGTTATTGATTACAAGATTAAGATTTGATAGAGTTGAATTTAAGTTAATTAATCTCATAACTGATTCATCCCCCCTCTAAGTTGTGTTGGAAGACTTTTCTTTCTAACAATTGGTATCAAAGCATCAAGTCCTTGAAGGAAAGTTTTAACAGCTTAAGGAGATCCATAGCTACTACATTTTTAGGAAAGAAAGCCCAAAGTTTGATGGAGTAAATTTTGACAATTGGAAGGAAAGAATGGAGACACATTTTCTATGCACGAGAATTGACTACTGGCTGGCTATCAAGATGAAGAAGAAAATTGTAGAAGAAGAAAAACTTGATTCATGTATAGATGAAGAAAAGAACTAATACATGTACAATATGCTTACTCGAGAGGCTATTTTATCAGTTCTTACAGATACATAATATACTAAGGTAAAATATAAAAGACTTTCTATTGAGATTTGGACTAAATTGGAAAATTTTTTTGAAGGAGATGAAACTTTGAAGAAAGCTAAATTTCATAATTATATTAGTATGTTTGAAAGTGCTAAGATGTAGGAAGATGAAACTATAAGAGGTTGCTTTAATAGGATTACTAATATTGTTTTAGGAATTAAGAGTTGTGGTGGAAGGAAATCAGATAATGAAGTCATATGGAAGAGAGTGAAATCTCTAACACCGGCCTATGAATACAAACCATAGATCATTGATAAAATTATTACACCTGACTTTACAAAATAATTTCTACTTGGAAAGTTATAGCCACATGAGAAATGGATGAAACAAAATGAAGGATCACCTAGAGTAGAAATAACTTTTAGCGTAAAAAAAGACAGACCTATGTTGACAAAAAGTGAAAGTACCAATGTAGATTATGCTAGAGATTGGGAAGCTAAGCAAGAAGAGGAAAGGAAGTTTGATGATGCAATGAAATTGATTGCAAGGAGAGAACCTAAAGGTAGGAAATATTTTTCTTGTTGGACATGCAAATAATTTAGTCATTTTTCATCTAAATTTCCTAAGAGAGAAAAGAAGATGAGATATAAAAAACCTTATAAACCTAAGAATGCAAATTTTTGTTATGTTGATGAAGAAGGGGAAATTGCATGTAAAGTTGTAAACTTTTTAGAAGTGATGATGAAAATAAATATTATATAGGATTTGTTGCTATTAAAGATAAAAATTTTGATGAAGAAGAACAAAAAATGTCTAATTGGATTATTGATAGTGGATGTTCTCATAATATGACTGGAGATATGAATAAATTTGTTGAACTTGATAGATATGAAGGAGGAATAGTTAGAGTTGGGAATAATGCACCATGTCAGATTAAGGGAAAAGGATCTATTACTCTTGATGGATAGACTAATAATAAAAATTTCTATTTTTTTGATGGATTGAAACATAATTTTTTGAGTGTTGGATAGCTTATGGACAAAGGATACATGTTATATTTCATGGAGAAGACTTGTTTTATTAAAGAAAATAATGGAAAACTTATTGGAACGGGTATAAAGACAAAAGGTAATGTATTTCAGTTGTCTCCTACTAAAATGACATGTTTGATTGTTAAAGTGGACGATACTTGGCTATCACATAAGAGATTTTGTCATATCGACTTTCCTAAGATTGTGAAGCCTTCTAACATGGTTTGCAAGGAATGTGTTATGGCTTTAAACAAAGAAAGAATTCATTTCCAAGAAAAATATTTACAATATCAGTCAAGTTGGAGATTGTGCACATAGACTTGTGTGGACATATAAGGACAAATGTATTCTATGGTGAAATTCACTTCAAGATTTTTATTAATGATTGTGCAAGAATGATGTGGGTAGCATTTCTTAAAGAAAAATATGAAGAATTTGAGAAATTTAAGTTATTGAACAATAGAGTTGAGAACATGAATCTAGCTTAAAGATTAAATGTTTGAGATATGATAGAGGAGGAGAGTTTACTTAAAATGAGTTTAATAAATTTTATGAAGATAATGGAATTAAGAGACAACTTTCAGCACCTAGAACACCATAGTAGAATGGTATAGTAGAAAGGAGAAACAAACCATTTAATGAGGCAGATAGAGCTATGATGCTTAAAGGTAATGCATATCACATATATTTTGGAGAGAAGCATTGAAAACCATTGTTTACACAATGAAAAAAGTTCAGATTAGATAAGGTATTGGTAAGAAATCTTATGAACTTTGGTTTGGACATACACCTACTGTGAAATATTTTAGAATCTTTTGATGTAAATGTAATATCAAAAGAGATGATGATATTGGAAATTTTGATGCTAGAACTAATGAAGGACTTTTTCTTGGTTATTCATTGAAAAGTGAAGCATACAAATTTTTTAATCAAGGATTAAGGACTATTGTTGAGAGTACTAATGTGAAGGTTGATTAAAAGTTCAAAATTCAGGAGAGAATTCTTGATTATGATTCTGATGAAGATAAAAGACAAAGGAATAACATTAATTAGAATGATGAACAAGAATTATTTTATGAAACTAACAATGATTTGTAGATTGAAGAGATTAGATTAGAAATGATAGTTGAAGCTGAATCAACACCTAGAGAAGAAGTTAGAGATGAAACAAGAACACCTAAATATGTTGCAAAAAATCACCCTACAAATCAAATCATTGGAAGCATAAATAAAGGAGTTATGACAAGAAACAAGGTAAATGAAGAACTATGTTTCAGATCTCAAGTTGAACTAAAGACTGCAGATGAAGCATGTAAAGATGAATATTGGATGGAAGTAATGAAATAAAAACTTGAATAGATTGAAAAGAACATGACTTGGGAATTGGTCCCTAGACCTAAAGACAAGAATGTTATTGGAAAAAAATGAGTTTTCAGAAACAAGATGAATGACAAAGGTGAAGTGGTAAGAAACAAAGAAAGATTGGTATGTAAAGGATACTCACAACAAGAAGCTATTGATTTTGAAGAAATCTTTGCAGCTGTGGCTAGACTTGAAGTAGTGCAAATATTTTTGGCATATGCTTGTAGTAAAAACTTCAAGGTATATCAAATGGATGTAAAATCATCTTTTATTAATGGAGAACTTGAGGAAGAACTCTACAATGAACAACCTAATGGTTTTTCTCTAATAGAAGACAAGGATATGGTTTTCAAATTGAGGAAGGCATTGTACGCATTGAAGTATGCTCCTAGAGCTTGGTATGCTAGGTTATACAAACACTTGATCAGTTTGGGATTCAAGAAAGGTAATGTAGAGAATAATATGTACTTAAGAAAAAATGATGATGGATTATTGATTGTTGAAGTATTTTTTATGATATTATTCTTGGAGGCAATGATGAAGCAAGTAATAAATTTTTAGATGAATTTGAAATGAGCATGATTGGTGAGATGAAATAATTTTTTGGATAGTAGATTACACAAAATAAGGATGGCATTTTTATATCACAAACAAAATATCTTAAGGACTTATTGACAAAATTTGGAATGGAGAATTGTAAACCAATTGGAACTCCTATGGTAATTGGATGTAAATTATCAAGCAAGGATGAATCATCGAATGTAACATAGACAAGATATAATTATATGATTGGAGGACTATAATACTTAACTTACACAAGACCTGATGTAGCTAATGCAGTTGGGATTGTAGCTAGATTTCAAGAAGAACCTAAAGAGACACATATTGTAGTAGTGAAAAGGATTTTTAGATCCTTGAAGGGTTCATCAAAATATGTGCTATGGTATGATAGATCACATGATTTTATACTATGTGCATATATTGATGCAGATTGGGGAGGAAATGTTGATGAAAAAAAGAGTACAAGTGGTTGATCATTCTTCTTGGGAGGAATATTGGTCTCCTGGTTGTACAAGAAATAGAATTGTATATCATAGAGTACAATAGAAGCAAAATATGTTGCAATAGAAAATAATCATAATCAAATCACTTGGATGAGGTAGATGTTGATGGATATTGGTATTGAATTCACTGAGCCTATTATCATATATTGTGATAATACAAGTAAAATTAGAATGTCAAATAATCTAGTATTACATTCAAAGACCAAAGATATTGCAATAAAGTATCATGTCGTGAGAGAGAATGTTGCAGAAAAAGGAATTAGATTGGAGTATATTAGTATAAAGGAGTAGATAGCATATATATTCAAAAAACATTTAGCTAAGGATACTTTTGAGTATCTGAGAGGTATGCTTGGGGTTATTCCTCAAGTCTCTTCAGAGTACTAGATGCAAGAATGCATTAGTCCATCATGATTAAAGCACTAAACCTATCTAGATTAGATTCTTGATGCTTCTCCTATGGGGGAGTATCTTTACTTGAGATGAGTCATTAAGGACTCTTAGACATGAGTTTTCTATAGTATCTCTTGATACTTCAGAAATTTATGTAGATTGAATTGGAGATGATTGAACTTTGAGAATTGATGTATTGACACCTTTGTCATTCATGTCAATGGGGGTGAGATATACATGAAAAATCTTATGGTAAAAATGTAACCACGAGCAGATGAGGAAGAAATATATTACTAATCTATAATGACTGGATGGGACTAGATGGTTTTTCATCTATGTTACCATTAATGTCAAAGGAGGATATTGTTAGCATGAATGTTAATGAATGTTCTTAGTAGGGAAGATTGGATATTGATTAGAGATGATTGAGTTCTTATATGTTACATTCATGAATGGGTTTGTCATTGATGTCAACATATATGCTTTCAGGAAAGAGTTAACAGAGTTATAAGCACATATTTGGTTAGTGAGGTTTTATGCCAATGAATTAAGTTTTGTGAATATTTATTAGAATTCAAGAATATGTTTTGATGATGTGGTTGCAAGCCCAAAAAATTTTATGAAGATATGTTTGAGTTATGCAAAGTTTATTGAAGACTGTTCACAGTGAGAGTTTCCAAGAACTGGTGATAGTTATTCAAGATTTATTATTTCAGCAAGGGTGAAGCTAATTTAGTGAGGTTGATATGTTGTTGAAGACATGTTCAAAATTCTTGAATAAACACAACAAAATCTATTTTTCATTTTGTGAAGACTTGTGGATGATGTGAAGTGTGTTACTTCTTTGAGAGTAGACTAAAGATTAATAATTATATAGAAGTTTTTAGATGTATTGAAACATGTATTATAAATTATTATTGATATCCTATATTATTAATTGTAAATTGAGAAATCCGATTGGCCGAATCAATAATCATTAGGACTTGGTATAAAGGAAAGAAATTTTATTTGATAAAGAGATATCATGTGGTCATGAGATGTTGTGTGAGATTTGAATGTAAAATCTTTATGATTAGAATCAAAGATGATGATGTTGGTTTGTTGAGGCTTCAATGGAACTGTACAGGAATAGACATTTATTGTTTTAGTTAGTTCACCCTTGGATGTGTTATCCCGAAGATTGTTTAGTGAAGATGATCTTGAAGCAATTTGGATAGTGGGTTCAGTTGTCTTTGTTGTGGTTCTCATCAACTTCTCATAGGGTTGGGATCTTTTAGTAGGGATCCAAAGTCTCCTAACAAGGAATCATATGTACTAATTGTATTGTAACAAACTTCTAAAAAGGTCTATCCTTTTACAAGGAACTTTTATATTAGTACATTATCTTGTGGGTATCACTCCTACTAGGGTTTTCCCTCTGATCAAGGGTTTCCCTAGCTAACAAATCTCATGTTATTGTTTATGTTTATTATCTTATGGTTATTGTTGTTATTGATTACAAGATTAAGATTTGATAGAGTTGAAACTTCAATAAGATTTGATAGAGTTGAAAATTCAATAATAATGTTCAATTAGAAGTGGACTATGTTAGGAGTCACCCAGTTAAGGGATTTACCTCTAGCCATGTTAGGAGCTTTACCACTAATAATTTTCACTCTTCTAAAATGTGCAGATTATTAGTGGGTACTAGTTCCCATTGCAATTTTCACCCTTGATTAGGGTTTCCATGATAAAATAACGGTGTCACTTTATTTCATGTTTTTATGGTTCTATGGCTAATTTTTTATTGCATTCATAAATTTTAAAGTTAATGAATGAGGTTGATATTGTTGAAAGGATTATGAAGTGTCTGATTTGATAGATTATTAATTCTTCCCCCCTCTTAGTAATCTTAGACCTTATATTATTAGCAACCTAGATTCATAATTTCCATTCCAACACCTCAAAAAGGATTAAATAGGTCATATTGTGAACCAAAAAGTGTGGTCATTTCTATAAAGCCTTATATCTAAGAGATCCAATGAATTTGGAATCTTAGAAGGAAGCTTATAGCCTCCTATCCATAATGTGTGAGAATCATGTAAATAAAGATGGTGGCTCTGAAATGAACTCAATAACCAAGATACATGCAAGGTGTACTATAATATGGAAGATTCAAGTAGATATCAAGAAATAAGAGTGCAAGTAGCCAAGATTTCCATGATGAATGCAAATGCAAATTAGTCAGTGTATTAGAAAGCACATTGAGTCAAAGAAAATGATGACATGAAGACAATTGATATGAAGGAATGAACTTTCCTGAGAGACAATGTATTTGAACCTGATCAAACGAAGCACAAAAAGGTAGCAAGAGTTTCAATTTATAGTTTGATGTGAAGTGATGAAATTGAAGATTGAGACTAAGGTTAAAAGATAAGACAATACTAGAACTAATATGATGTGATGAGAATTGATATGTCCAACATCAGATTAATGAAAATTGAAGAGTCTCAACTTGATGTGAAGCGATGAAGCTAAGATACCCCTAGTGATGATAGCATGGTCAATTTACATTGTTGAAAGAATGATGATAGATTATTGCTACCCCCTCAGGATCAAAATCAAAATGATGTTGAATAGATGCAGAAATGAGATAAGTTTGATCAAATCAAGGTTAGATAGGGTCCAAGATGATTGATGATCAATTCAAAGAGATTAGAAAAACATTTGGATGAAGTCTGACCACTTAGAAATGAGAATTTACCCTAGTTTCAATATGTTTGATCAGAAAGGTATAGAATTAGAATTAGGTCAAAGAAAGTGATTATGAAGAAATATGATCAATTTTTGCCTCAAAGGATAAAAAGATAAGCCTCAAAAGAAAAATAAAATGAACTCAGATTTTGATTTCGATCTCAAAAATGAATCGAAGACATTGAAAAAGGATCATCAAAGTTGGCTGATAATGATGAGACAAAGACTCTCTCCTTACTCAATGCAAGATGAAAAGAATAAGATGCAACCTAGGATGAAAATTCAATTTCAAAGTGTAGGGATCTTACTCGATCTGTATATTCATCATCAAGCCTTATTAAGGGACATCAAAAGATCATATAACTATCACTAGTGCAAGTGCAACTATGAAGATATGAATATGATCTATATCGAACATAATGTAGGAAACTAATGTATGCATCAAAGACATAAACACAAAGATGACTTAGGTTAAATTTATAGTTAATGTTGCAAGATTACACTAGCATCAAAGTAGAAGCACCAATATAACCATGAGTACCATCTTGCATAAAACAAACACATTGAAGATAGTCAAGGATATAGTTTAGAATCACCTAAGTGTTCAAATGAATTAGGTTGAGGTATATGTGGCATTCTTATTGTGATGGAAGCACTTATCATAGACACCTGACACATCAAACATATATGATCATCGAAACCACACCCACAAGAAGAAAACAAAGAAAATATACCCCATGCCCCTAGTCCTCTAGTCAAGTCAAATCCCAGAGAGACTAAGGAAAGAAAATAAGAAAAAATCATCAATAATAGATAGCATAAAAATAAAATATTATTAATCATGTGGCTCATTCATTTCAGTTTAAGCTCAGTGTAAATATTTTCACTAATATTTGTAAGACTTATGCCTGGAAGTGTGATAGAAATATACGAATTGGACTGCTTACAAGGTTTGAGTTCAAGATAAGCTATCTGACAAGTCTTGAGAAAAAATTGATGTCCAAATGGGGTGGTGTTGAGAAGAACTGCATATAATTTCCTCCTCATGAGACTTAGACAGAGACTGGTTCTAGACCATAGAGACAAGTGTTGTGAAAGTTAACTAGTCCATGGCCAAAGCCACAAGATGATAGATGGAGAACATAGGTACAAGTAGCACCTATTTACAGGATTTCACCACTTGGAAGGACTATTTTTGCTACCATGATACCTATTTTCAGGTATTCACCAAGGCACTTTTTTCTTTTTTTTAAATTTTTTTTTATACATCAAAGTGCTTATTTGCCAGGTTTTCACTAAGATGATCATTATTTTAGGACATTTTATGATTTTATTGATTTTCTTAGGACCATATATCAATTTTTTTGAATTTTTTTAGGATCATATATCAATTTTTTTTAATTTTCCAGGATCGTATATCAATTTTTTAAAAAAAATTTAGGATCATTTTTTATGTACAAGAACTTTGGATGAAGAGAATGTCATGCATAAAAATTCTTAAAGTGGAGAGTATTGATAGACTTGGGGAGTTGTTATCCCATTGGGGTTGAGAGTGATAAAGACCAAATTCAAAGGAAGTTGTAATTATATAAGGACCCATCCAGTTAGGTTCAAACTTTCCTTTTTGTTTGCGATTCTATTGATTCTTAGGATTCTTTCTTAAAATTAGATCACCAACCTCAAAATCTCTATGGTGTACTTTCTTGTTGTAGATTTTTGATATTATTATTTTATATACTCTTATGTGATCAAACTTGGCTTGTCTACGTTCATCTAGTAGTTCTAGTTCTTGGATGCATGATATGCAATAGTCTTCATCTATTACAAGCCCTTTCAGGGAGACTCTAAGTGAAGGTATTTATACCTGACTAGGTAAGATAACTTTATCCCCATAGGAAAGGAAAAAAGTCATAGCTCCTATTGGTGTGCGTATTCTTTTTCGATAAGCCCATAAAGCAGGATTGATTTGAAGATTCCAATCCCTTCCAGACCTACTAATAGTCCTTTGTAAGATTCTTAGAATAGTCTTATTTGATGCTTCAACTTGTCCATTTCCTTGAGGATAATAGATGGATGAAGAAAGTTGTTTGATCTTAAATATCTTACACAATTATTTTAGATCTTTATTCTTGAATTGTCCTCCATGATCAGTAACTATAGATGATGACACACCATAGCGTCAACTTATGTAGTTCAGGATAAACATGGACACCTTTTTTCCTATAGCAGCAGAAAGTGGTACAGATTCAACAGACTTACTGAAATACTTAGTAGTAGTGATGATGAATTTGTGTCTTGATGAGTTTAGATATATCTTACCTACTAAGTCAAAGGCCCACTACATAGAAGGCTAATGTGTGATAGATGAAATAAGATCCCTTTTTGGAGCATGTATCATTTTTCCATGCATTTGACACTTCTTATAGGATTTAGAATATCTGAGAGCATTAGTTTGCATAGTAGGCCAGTAGTAACCAGCCCTAAGTAGTTTTTGAGCTAGCGCAAGGCCATTAGAGTGAGACCCACATACACCCTCATGTACTTTAGCTAATGAACATTTGGATTTGTCTCTCTTTAGACATTGAAGAAGTGTCTCATCTAGATCCTTCCTAAATAAGTCACCAGAAATGATGGTATAGCGGGAGGTATTATGAATACGTTGGTATTTTTTAAATTACAGGTAAGGTTATTAGGTATAATTTGATCATGTAGGAAAGAATAGATTTTAGCATATCAGGAGGATTTTTGACCAACAATGGTATGAATGACATGGTTATTAGGAGATTCATATGCGGGGAACTGTAGCTCTTCCACTAGGAATTTATATCCAGATTCATGTTCTTGCGACTGTAGAATGGAAGCAAGTGTAGCCATAACATCAATAGCTTGTTCTCAACTCTAAGAATTTGTTGAAAGGTCACTAAAACAAAGTAGTTCTTAAGATCATCAACCATTTTATTATGGGTAATCAACTTATCATCCTTGTTTTGATATTCCTTTTTTTAGTGATGATGAGATGACAATATCCAAAGATATGTAATTTAGTAATCCTCCACTCAATAGCCAATTTGATCCCATTCGTTAAAGACTCATATTTAGAAATATTATTTAGGCAAGGGAAAAAAACTTGTATGATTTAGGTACATGTTGTATCATTGAGGTGTGACAAAGAAAAATCCATCACCCAAACCATTTTTTCTATATGGTCCATCAAAGAACATTTTCTAGGTGTGCTCAATCACATACATTATAGATGAATCAGGAAAATCAATCTACATAGGTGATTTATCCTTTAAATAGAAGTCAAATAATTTATCAGAAATTACTTGTCCTTTGATGGACTTATGATCAACCTACTCAATGTCAAATTCATAAATAATCATCATTCATTTAGCTATTCGACCAGTAAGGGTAGCTTTATTTAGTAGATATTTCAATGGATCAATTTTTTCTACAAGCTGTGTAGTATGTGCCAACATATAATGTCTGAGTTTGTAGGACACAAACACCACTATGAGGAAATATTTTCAACATTATTGTAATTGATCTCATAAGATAATAATGTTCTACTGATGTAGTAGATAGCTCTTTATTTTCTTGACTCATTTTGTTGTACCAATAATGCTCCTAAGGATATAGTTATAGCTGAAATGTATAGAATAAGAGGTCTTCAAGGAATATGAGGCATCAAGATAGGTGGATTAGCCAAATATTCCTTAATCTAATTCAATATTATATCACATTGTTCATTCTATACACACTTAACTCCTTCATATAAGTCCTTGTTAAATGGTTTTGATCTATCAACAAGTTGAGAGATGAACCTCCTAATAGACTATAAGTGTCCTTATAGACTTCTCATTTGACTAATGTTTCTTGATGGTATCATATCCATGATAGATTGAAATTTTTTAGGGTCAACCTCAATTCCTTTAGCTGATATGATATAACTAATTAGTATTCTAGAGGTAACCCCAAATGCACACTTTTTAGGATTTAGTCATAGCTTAAACTATTCCATGTGATCTAGGATTAATATCAAATCTCTAAGACATGTATTTCTCTTATAAGACCCAGCCAGCATGTCATCCACATAATCCACCATATTTTTATGCATCATGTCATGAAATATTATAGTCATAGCTCATTGATATGTATCTCCAACATTTTAAGTCCAAATGGAATAACATTCCAATAGAAAATTCCCCATGCACAAGTGAAAGCTATTTTCTCTTGATCTTCACGAGCGATTTTGAGCTAGTTATATTGTGAGAATCCATCCATTAAATAATATATCTCATAGCCCACCATCATGTCCACTATCATGTTAATATTAAGGAGTGTAACATCATCCTTAGGGCATGCTTTTTGTAGATCTAAAAAATTAGTGCATACTCGTATGGATTTATCTCATTTAGACACATGTACAATGTTGGATATCCATTCAATGTAATCAATAGCCCTTATGAATCCATCTTGAAGGAGATTTTATAGTTCATCTTTGATAAGGAGTGCTACACATGGATTCATTTTTCATAGCTTTTGTTTTACAGGTTTAAAACTAGGAGATATAGATAAGTAATGCATGATAAGATTATTATCAACACATTGCATGTTTGAATAAGTCCAAAAAAAAATTATCTTTTTTTTCAAGAAGAAATCTATGAATTTCCTCTTCTCTTTCTCTAACAAAGACTGAGCTAAGTGTATGACATGAGGTAATTTATTCATCCCAATGTTGTGTTGGGTATCTTCTTAATTTTCTAAATTTCTTGTCCAACTTTCGGTTCTTGCTTCCTTTTTCTAATCTTGTGGTTATAGATGTCAGAATGTTTTCAAAATTTTGTCACAAACTTGTTAGAATTTCTTGTCTTAGGTCTTGTTCTTGAGAAGGCACAAATTCTTCAAAATATAAAACCCTAAAACTTGGCCATTTTTAAATAAGCCCTAAGCTGTTCTCTTAGCTTTCTATTTGAAGGTTACTTTTTGAAAGTTCACTTAAGTTCATGTTGAGAGCACGTGCTTTAAATATCCTTTTCTTTGAGTCAAGAAGCCCATTGATTTAATTATTTTATCCTATGTCCTTGGTGTTTAAAAATTTTGCAAAATGGCGGTGTTTTAAAGTCTTGTCGTATGGTCGCATAGGCTTGTTAAAGCCTTATGCGACTATGCGACTAAGTCTTAATCTTGTGATTAATGAAGTGGCAAGTGGTGGGACCATGGGTGAAGGTGCTCAGCCAATAGTATTTTAATGGCTGGCGGTTTCTTAAATGTTGGCGGTGTTTTAAAACATAGTCGCATGGTCACATAAGCCTTCAACAAGCTTATGCGACCATACGACTGAGCTTCGTGCTTAACTTTGAGTGCTAGCGGATAAAGTTTGGAGGCTAGTCACATGGTCATGTTAGCCTCCAATAAGCCTATGCGACCATGCGACTAAATTATGCGATCGTCTGTCAAGAAAAATCTACGGCCAGATTTCAAATTGAAGGTGAAGTGGGTGGCAAGTCTAGGCTACCAATAGTTTCATCTCCCACATAATTAATGACTAAATCATGTGAGGTAAAGTGCCGAAATAATTGTGAAGTGATTGCAAATATTTCAGAATCTAGTTTCACTCAGAGAACTGTAAAGATATAAGAGATTTCTAGAGAGCTCGGTGAATTGAGTTGTAGAAATTAATTCTCATGTTCTTGGGTTGATAAAACAAGGCTGGTTACTTCTGTGCTTTCTTGTTTGATTAAAACGAGTTGCTTTGTCACTATTTTTCTTTTGCGCTGAAGTACGTTAAAAGTTTCAAATCCCAAAATGCCACCAAGAAAAGAGCTCTCCGGTGAAACTGATTATTTGAAAAGGGGTCTTATGAAGATTTGTTACAAATGTTTCCCAGTTCAAAAGTAAATTTGACCAGTGTGAAACAACTAACACCAAGAGAGCCTAGGGTGAAAGTGGCGGACGGGTTGTATGACATAGGAAATTACATTAAGGATGCTAAGGTCAGTTTTCTTAATGCAAGTGGTGTTTCCAACTTTACTGGGCTCACATTATTTACAGTTGGATTTAGTCAAAGAAATACTCCTGTTCCCGCTTGTAACATATGGGAAAATGACTTGGGTAAGCTTGTAGTGCCAGGAGTTTTTATGGATGAAGATTTAATGACTGAAATTGCTAAGAATTATGACCCTATCACAAAAGAGATTAGAGGTATTAGAGGGCAAAAACTGTTAAGAATTTCAGCTGATGAAATTAGAACTGTTTTCAAATTAAAAGACCCTTCACCTATCTTGGAGCTGATTGATTTCAAAGAATTAGGCGAGGTTTATGAGGCACAGAAGCATGTCTTTAGAATTGGCCCGGTAAAGGATTTTTGTACCCGAATTGGGAGAATGATTGTCACAGGATTAGGTGCACAGGAGCCGTTTAAAATGGAGTATTTTGATGTTTTGGCAAGAGGTGCTTACTGGTCTTTGTGTCAAGTCCTTGGGGAAGATGCAAGTGAGAAAATGCCACAACACTTGATGTATATGGTAATCCAGGTGTTGCACCCACATTTGTCAGTTACTTTTGATTATGCCTCTGTCATTGCTGATTTAATCCATGATGGATTAATAGGGATTCAAAAGGGCAAAGTTAGTAGATTCTTCTGCTGGTACTCTTTTATGATGTACATGTTTTTGTTTAAAGGTTCTGATTATTTTGAAAAGGAAATGGAACTATCTAAGAAGAGAAATGGAGAAGATATGCCCGTGTAGTTGTTGAATTCAAACATGACATGGGACAGAAAGGATAGCAGTTACATACAATTTAACAAGTATTTTGCAGCAAGATTAAAATGATTCTTTGTGCATGACAGTCCTAGAGTCCCTGCTGCCCTAGCTGAAATTGTCAGGCCACTCCAATTTTCAAAGGACTTCAACATTGTGCATAATTGGGGTGATTTTATTTTCTATCCTTATTCAACTGTTATTAGATTATATGGCTATAAAGGAACTCCTTTTATTTTTCCTTTCCAAGTTCCTCTCAAGATTGGTATTGCAGAATTTTTCAGGCAATTGGGGGACATTGAGGAAAATAGTATTGCTAAGGGTAGAGGAACTTTGTTCCCAAATATCACAATTGCTCATCAATTTATAATCACAAAAGGTGGATGGCTCAATATGCACAAGATCTTGGAGCCTTATCATTTGACTACTACAATTGCTAGGACAATAGACCCAGAGGGCTTTTACAATGATATGTTTAGAAGAAAGGTCAGAAGTTCAGCAGTGAACCACATTTTCAATTTCCCTGAAGACATCATCAGGAATACCCCAGGATTACAAGATCAAGAAGTTAGGAAGGAAAAGTGGTTAGTGTATAAGAAAACTTTTGATTTTGTAAAACAATTCGATCCTACATATGACCCTATAGGCAGTATAAGTCCTATGGGGAAGAGAATAAACACTCTAATGGGTTGTTTCCAAGATATTTTTAAAACTATGGAAGAAAAGAAGAGAAGAGCCATAGAGGAAAACCCTAAGAAGGCTAAGGCATTGTTGGGAAAAAATGTATTTACAAAGATTTTGCCTCCTGGCAAGTATATGGTGCAAGAAAAGACTGGCTATGGTATAGTTGTCCCTGAATCTGAAATAAAAGAGCAGAGGAAAGAAAAGGCAGATATCCCTTCTTCATCAAAGCAGGGTAAGGAAATTATAGATTTAACACAGGATCAGCCAAATGAGGACATCTTGGATTTTTCACCTCCCACAAAGAAACAAAGGATAGAGGAGAGGCCACAGGATCCAGAGGATCAATACTCTCCTTCACAATCACCTTTAAGTATTAAAGATGATTGAGAAATCATAGAGCAGGTGCAACAAATGGGATCTCAGGGTCAAATATTCATGACTCGTGATGAAATAAATGAAGGAATTCCTGAGCAACCAAAATAGCCTGAATTAGGCTTAACAGCAGGGCAACTTGTAGGAACAGAGTTGGATCCCATCATCAAGTTAGCATGTGAAGAATTTTTGGCTGATGATGCTTTTGTGAAATCCAGGGCCTTTTTGCAATTTTTATGGAAGATGAATATCAATAAATTTGAAGAAACCTGTGAGAGGAAACATAAAGAAAACCCTGATGTTGATATTAAGGTTATTGAAGATGAAACCAGGAAGGAAATGATAGATAATTTTGAAAAGATTACTCCAGAACAGGGAAGAATAATGGTAAAGAATGCAGGAGTATTAGTCCTCCCTGAATGGGATATAGCTGATGCAAATATCCTTGATGCAATCAGAAAACAAGTTACACCTGCATACCAAACCAGGGAAGAGGCAGAGCAGGCTGTCAAAGGAGTTGCATTTAGCAATGACCATCAAGCTTTGGTTATATGGTCACTGAAAAGGGATGAGAAAAATAAAGGAAAGCAATTGATTAAAGATAATGTTTCCGGTGGTCTTATAGTCAAGAGAGTAATGGATACTTCAGCAATAGAAGCATCAAAAATGGTTGTAGCAACAGCTCATCTTGCGGAGAAGGTGGTTGAAAGGGAAGCTAAAGAGAAAGAGGAGTTAACAAGAAAATTTGAAGAAATAATGAGGGCATATGGAGAGTTGAGACAAGGAATGTTTGAAAAGGACAAAATAATTGATGACTTAAGGAAAAGGTTGGGTGAAGGAAGTCCAGTCCATATACAACAACAATTGCAAATTTCTTCCTCTGCTACTGGTCCTTCCTCATCAAGTCCCATCATTGAGTTTCCTATGTCTCCTCTTCCCCCTTCCCTAAGTGGTGATGATGCAGAGATGAAAGGACAGAAAAAGTTTGAGAAAAGAGTACAAGATACTATTCATCATCTTGTTAGAAATGTAAGACCCAAAGAAATTTATAAGTGTGCAGAGCAATTGTCTGACATTTTGCTTTCTTTTGATAAAGAAGAGAATACAGTAGGCCAAATTTTGGATACATGGGTACCTAGGGAGAATATTTTGAAAACTTTAATTGGATCAATTAAAGACCATGATTCCAAGTACCCCGAATTAGCTAGTACTTACAAAATTGTTAAGGCCCTCCTGGATTTTGAAGTAGAAAGAGAGGAGGTCAAAAGGAAGGTAGCTCTTCTAAGGGTGAGATATTTTCAAAGTGATTTCTAGATATTTACTGGTCTAGTTAGATCAGATGGAACAATAAAAGAAAAGGGAAAATGGTTTGAGCAAATTGAACATGAAATGTTGACCAAAATAGAAGATGCTATACACACTGAGGATACTCTTCCTTTTGTACAAACAATGGAAATGCTACAGGATGCTAGGGTACATTTTACCAAGGTAATGACTGAAGTACATCCAGTAGTGACCAAATGGAAGAAAATCTTACCGAAAAGGGATGAAATTCTAGCTTTTGATTGGCCTACCGAGGATTTTTTTCAGTTTGGGAAACAACACTTTTGTCAGAAGAAAGTAGAGAAGAAGACACATCGTCTGAGGATGCAATGGATGCCACCACCCTAGCTCTTTAAAGAAACAAGCATTTATGTAACATGTGGCAGAGGGCAAACAGTTTGGAAAATGGTAACAAGAAAATATCCACTCTAGCATTTTGTCCTTTCAGAAGAAGAAGATGAGTAAGATGCAGTCAGCCCCTGATCCAGAATATGAGGGAGAGCATGTCCAGACAAAGGATGATGTAGGTTAGCCTGTAATGGCGGTCATCATTCATGTAACAAATTTAGTAACTGCTTTGAAGTATCTACAGACAAAGGGGCCACCTGTGAAAGTTGTTAAGGACAGTTGAAATTGTGCCTTACTATTTTTATCTTCTTTCTTTCTGTTTGTACTGTCTTTTGTTTTTAGTACAAGATCTTTTGATATCCATCCGAAGCTTGTTGCATCCTTTCAAGGATTCCAGGATGGCTGATCAGTATATATAGGAATTCTTGCTCATTCTTAAGGGTTGGAAAATGTTTTTTGTAAAGGAGAGGTCCGGAATATAGAACCTTATTTTCTTGAAATCAAGGAAGACTGTATCAATGCATTTGATCAATTAATACAATACACTGGAGCTTTGTTACTATCATTTGATTTTCTTTATATGTGGAGTGTTTTAGTTTTCTTATGTATTTAGATTGTAAGGCAGTTTAAGTACATCTTTCACAAGGTGAATGTAGGGGTTGAGCTTAAGTTTCTTTCAAGGAAAGAGTAAAATCTTAGGGGAGGTCTCTGGGAATTAAATATCTATATGTGGATTTGATGACAGGTGTAGGAATGGGAACAATGATATGTTAGGCATATCATTTGAGTTTCATTGTATTTGTTTTAATAGATATATGTGAAGGTAGAGTTCGACTCTCATGCCCAGCGGATAAGGGACTAGTTTTAGATCCATTTACATTGGTTTACCATCCAAGATATAATTGACTAAAATTTTACTTTATATGCATAATTTCTAGACTTGAGTCATTTTATGACAAGTTCATAAATATGCATTTCAATGCTTTGAAGAAGCAATAAATGAGGTTAACCTTTCCCTGAGTTTAACTCTAAAAGGAAGAAGGATGAATATCCTTAAACCATTGTTTCATGTTGCTGTTTATATAGTCCACATCATGATGTTGTGTATCAGGATAATTTGGGTTATACTCAGAGTTTTAGCAACTTATTGAGTTGAATTTTGAAGGCAGTAACAAAGAAGTGAAGGAGCAAGTTCTCAATTCAGAGCTCAGTTGAACATTGAATTGATAGAGGTACACCCGCTTGAGTATATATTACTCAAAGTGAAGAAGGTCTTAACCTTAATACCTTAGTAGTTTGTAACTTGCTAGGTTATAGCCATTGGGATTATTTGAGTAATTGACTAATCTGCAGGTTCAAACACTAACATGTTGATTGGCTGAGTAGGTTCTATCAAAACTAATGATCTTTATTTAAAGTAGCTAGGTAGACTACCAAGTATCTCATCCGTAGACACCTCAGAGAGGTTTTCACCCTTAGGTACGTCTTTTCTTTTTACTATTTTTGGCTCTGACACCACCACAATGTGGTTTTTTCCATCAGAGTAGATATTCTTATTTATTTTTCTTTTTATTTTGTGACTAAGATACTTGATGTCTGACTCAATCATATGTGTTGGTGGTTCACTGGTGGAAGAGACTACAGGCTCAAGAGCATTTAAGTAGTAGGAAATCTCATAGTCATTTTGAAAGTTCAAGAGGTTAGGCTGTTAATTTTTTTGTGACCAGTCAATAAAAAAATGGATTCAGAAGGTTCTAAAGTATTGATGTGGTGGGAATCATTTCCAGTGACAATTAATTCAAAATCTATAACATCCCCTTTAGAAATATCTAAATTGATAAGACTCCTAGAGTTGTCAAGTTCGTAAAAAATGAAGATATGCATATTTGAATCGCCAAACCCTATGGGTGACTCATATTCTACCTTAGGTTGATTAGTGTAGTAGTGAATGACATCAAATCCTACCTCCGTAGATTCAACCAAGAGAGAATACCACTCATATTCCCTATAGTCATTTCTTTCAGTCCTATGTACCAAAAATAGTTGCATGTATGTGTTCTTCCTTAGGATCTTCAATATCTCAAGCATAGTCCTAGTGAGAAGTAAAAGATTTAGAGGTGTGATCAATATGTTGTTCAACTTCTCCCCAAAGAAATAGTAGGGAAAAAATCTTCTCTCTCATGAGAAATAGTGTTAATGGGTTCAACTTCCTTTTCAGACTCTTCTGTGTCATCTGATTCTTCTTCCAAAGAGGGTCCATTATCAATAGTATAAAAATCCCAAACCATTTTTGTCTTTAGACTTGTGTTGCTCAATAGTACTTATTAGCTAAGCAAGAGCATGTTTCTGATCACTCAAAGAACCATGACTTGAATATCCCATTTTAGCTAGAAACTCATATCCATTTACTTGTTTTTATGGATTAATTTTAGTAGTATATGTAGAGCTCTTAGTTTCCTCTCCATGGTATATCCAATTCCCTAATAGCTCTTTCTTTGTTTTCATCTTCCATAGGAATTGAGGATTGAGCAAAAGTGTCATAGATAGTCATAAGAGAGGAAGATGATTTTATATCCTCATAAGGTTTACCATAATACTAAGGAGAAATTGGAAGTGATGTAATAGAGTCCAACCAATATTCCCCCATCCCAGTATTCAACAGTGTCATTTTCCTTTCACATTTAACTAGTGTTCTTTTGGTTTCTTTAGGTGATCTATTATGTAGTACAAAAGTTTTAGCAATGAGAAAATTGACTGACATAGTTTTATCCCCTAGAATAGAAACCTAGTACCATTATAAGGAAAATTAATACATTAGTGATATGTAGACAATACTTATTACATGGCATATATCTAAGGTCTTCCTAGAAAGTTGTCATATGCAAGAGGTATATCTAGAACTTGGAAGACAATGTCTTTCTCAACTGGACCTACTCGAATATGAAGTACAAAAAGGCCCTTAGAAGATATTTCTTCTTCATAAAAATATTTAATTGTGATCTTTCTCCTAGGATTGATGGTGTCTTCAGAAAAACCCAACTATTGCAACAATTTGTATGTACAAATATTCAACCCTGTGCCTCCATCTATCAACTTGCGGTTGACATAGGTTTTATGGATTTTGAACTCAATTTGTAGAGCTAGATTGTACAGATGGTTGAGTTAATTTTCATACTCCTTAGAAAAGGAGAGGTAATGAGGTGCATTGAGATTGTTAACCATGGTCTAGAGTCAATCAACATCAATGTCCTTAGGAACATTTTCCATGAGTAATGTTTTCTCTAGGATCTCCTTATGAACATGGGAAAGTTGTAACAACTCAAATATAGATATCTTTGTGGGAGTAAATTGCAATTGGTCCACTAGACTTTAGTTTGACTTGATTGATGAGAATGTGTTCTTAGAAGATGAGATCCCTAACTGTCTAGAATGTGGCTCATTAAACATTATTTTTGATTGATTTCAAGTCACAACATTCAAGTTCTCAGTATATGTATTTGTTGGGTATTCAAATCATTTGAGGATAATCATAGGATGTTGCATTTGTAAGTTATTAGTTTCAAAGTCATAAGATCATGATCATGTGTAAGAAGAACCAATACCCCTAAGGATAATCTAAGGTGATTCATCAATATCCAAGTCATATCCTTCATTCTTACCCTTGAACCTAATCATGTTTATGCTCTCATAAGTTGGTTCAAGTATGTGTATGACATTTTCACTATCCATGTAAGTTTAGTTGATCATAGAACCTCCATCCTTCATTTTAGATCATTCTCCTTATTTGTACTTGGGTAGTGTTTCAGTATAGACCTTGTGATCAGCATTAGTCATGTGCCCATCTACCCCAACTTTCTTATTATAAATAAGGTCTTGAATGAGGTGTTTAAGTCTCATATAATAGTCAGTTTTATGACCTTTGTTCCTATGATAGTTGCAATAATGTTCATCATTCCACCACTTAGGATTAACTTCAGGTTCATAAGGTTTTAAATTATCTGGTAATATGATGATCTTGTTTGATACCAAAGTTTTCAATACCACTTCAAGTGAGTCTCCTAGAGGTGTAAAAGTGTGGTTAGGTTTGGGCATCTATGATGATTTAAACTTGCTAAAGTCATTGGACCTATTTAAATTATAAGGTTTCGAAGTCTATTGTTTCTTGGTAGTGTGAAGGGCACTAGTAAAATTAAAGATAGGTTCTTTGGGCTTGTTTGTAGGTGTGTCAACTATACCATCATTCACTACATGATTTTTTTGTCCCATGATTGTGATTTACCCTTGTATTTTCGATTGTTATTATTGTGATTGTAGTTTTTTTTAGACTTGTCCTTGTTCAAACTAAGTTCACCCTTCTTGACTAGAACATCATCAATTCATAGGGCACTTTCTATCATCATGTCTAATTTGGAAAACAGTTACTTTCTAAGATCATAGTGTAATTCAAGAATAAGGTTATTAACTAAAATATAAATCATCTCAGTGTCAAGAATTTGTCTAGGGTAACGTGAATAAATCTTCATCACTGAAGTAAAGCCACAAAGGATTCCTCTTGGCATTGTTTGATATTGCATAGATCTACCATGGTGACAACATGTCGAGTGTTGTAAGAGTATTGTTGAATAAATATTTTCACTAGTTGGTCAAATAACTTAAGCAAAGGAGATATTTTAGTAAATCACTCCATAGATTGACCACTAAGGCACCTAGGAAAGAGTCTCATTAGATAAGTGGGTTCATGCAAGAATTCCATACTTAGCGTGCAAAACTCCCTTACTTGGTTATGAGGATCTCCACTACCATCATACTTGTCATATTTTGGAAATTCAACCTTACAAGGAAAAGGAGGCATGTATAAATATTTGACAAAAGGAAAAGAACATATAGCATCAAGTGAAAAGGACGTCCTTGGTGTTTCTTTGTCCTTTGTCAAGTGTAGCATTTCTTTCTTCATCTCTTCCATTTGTTTCTTCATAATCTCTAATTTAGATGGTTCCTCTTTTTTTATCAAGTTGTCAACATCAAAGATGTGAGGTAACTTAACTCCTTGTGAGGATAAGTGCATGAAGTATTTGTCTTTGTCTTGATTTAAGGTCAATTTCACAAGTTTTTGCAAATGTTTGTCTTGTTGGAATTGTACGATGTCTTTTTTAGTTATCTTAATGTCTGAATCATCACTCTGTGAAGCATGTAAAACATGTCAAGTGTGTTTAGAGGCATGTTGTGAGCCATGTCTAAAGGTGTGATGATCAAAGTCTTGGTCCAAATGTTCTTGATTTAGTTTTACAAAGTGTTTGTCTCCTAATTACTTAAAAAATTTATCAATCTTCCTATTTCACTCTTCCATGGTTAGAGTATAAGAAACACTATTTTTGGACCTAGGTGAGGATAGTGTAGACTCAATAAGTTTTTTAGTAAAGGGATCAAAACCCCAAGGTTCAAGTTCTCCTCTAGGTGAATTGTCATAGTTTACCTTGGGTTTCTTTCCTTGGTGGATCTGATATCTAGTTGTAACTAGCATGAAAGAATATTGTCAAGAGATAAATAGGAGGACTTAGTGTTAACCTAAAACTAATTGAACATCTTGATGAAGATTAAGGAGGTCACTGAGCTATTAAAGTAATATGTAAGATGATTAAATCAATCAATATGTTATCATTGATGTCAACTAGTTCTGACTATACTTATCATGATATTTACAAATATCTGAACATCTATAGAAGGAAGAAATTGTGAAGAAATCAGATATCTACATAAGGACAAAATGAATATGACAGATATGGATAAGGTATACATTGGGTAACTTATTGATGAGTCTATGGAATTACATTGTTGACTTGAGCATGTTACATTATTCTATTATAAAGATGACATCAGAATTGAACAAGTTAATGTGGTTGGTAATTGAAGAGTTTTATATACACCGAATCAATCTTGTGTATAACGAGTGATCGTAATAACTAAGTTAGTTATCACCGATGCATTCTATATTAACTGAGTAGGATGAAAAAATTAAATATTTATAACAGACGACTGAAATTGATGAGCTGAAAGATGCTTATGATTTCAAGGTAAGAGATAGAGTTTGTGATAAGATCAACAACTTACAAAATTCAAATAAAATTGAAGGGAAGAGATTGAAACGTGTTATTGATACAACTACTGAGGAAGCTTGAAGAGGCAAAATGAACGATGGAGATTAAGAGGCAAAATATAATGGATTAGATGAAAATGGTTTACATGTTTATTTAAGAGACATTAGATTCATTGTTGAATCTTATAGATGAACTGAGACTACAGGAGAATTCATGTGAAGACATTTTTCATGCACCATTGATCAAATTGGTCACAAAAATAATTGAGCTGGACTACAGGTATTACCGAGCATTGGATAATTATACACCAAGTCAAGTAAGTTGAGGATATAATGGAGTGAATTGATTATTGATCAGAAGACTTATATTGAGCTTAGCATAGATCATAATACTTGCAAATTGAGTTGTATTTGAATCAAATCACTAATATATCAGTTTAACCATTGTTAAGCTAAATCTCTTAACCGAGTGGACTTAACAGTTTTTTGTATTTCAATATGACATTCAAGGAATGTTAATTATTGTCTTGTTGACCCCATAGTGAATGTTGTTAGTTATAAATCCTCTAACAAGGTCACACCTTATAGTGTATTTTTTAACCTTTAATAGGGTTGGCTCCTAACCGAGCTCACTTCAGAAGAGTGAAATATTTTGGGTTATTGGTCACAAGTTTTTTTTGCCTTAGCAGGGTTTTCATGTTAAATCTTTGTGTTATGTGTTATTTATTATGATTGGATTACTATCATACTTTACATATTTCATATTTGATTAATCGGTAAACACAATTTTGGGAATTATTGGCAATAGGTAAATGAATAGAAATATTGTTGTTAATATCTTACCGAGTTAATTATTTTATTGAAAAGTTTGAAAAAGTACATCTGAGAGTTTGGGACTATAGGATAACTAATTTAACTAATTCACCCCCTCCCTCTCAGTTATCTAACAATTGGTATTAGAGCTTATGTGCTTGAAAAGAAAGTTTGAAGGACTTGAGCTATAGATCACAAGATTTATAAGAGAGAGGTGCCAAAGCTAAACAAAGACAACTTCTCAACATGGAAAAGAAGAATGAGGTTGCACATATCTATAATTGGGGAATCTTCTCTACAAATCCTAGACAATGGTTACATACAACTGACTATTGGACCTTTGACAGTTGATTAGCTGAGAGACAGACATGAACACAACATGAAAATGATAGAGATTGATGCTGCCCCATCTGATGTAGAATTTGAAGATGTCAAAACATGTACTACATCAAAAGAAATGTGGGACAAGCTTGCACTAGTTCATGGAGGAGATGCAAATGTACTGAGGGCCAGAGAAGAAAGCCTTAGAGGTAGATTTGATGATATGAAGATGAAAGAAGGTAAAAACATTACATAATATAGTAACCAAATCAAGGAGGTTGTCAATGTTATCTGAGGAGTAGGAGGTGTTATTGATGAAAACACTATTGTGAGTAAAATTCTTAGAACCTTTCTCCTTGTCTATGCTATTAGAATCTCTGCTATTCATGAAATGAGATCTACACTAGGTAATGTTCTTACACTTGATAGCCTAATCTGTAAATTGACTACTTTTGAGCTGAATAACTATAATAACAATATTGTACCGAGTGTTGAGTCTAAATTTATGTCATCCTTAAAGATTGGTAAGTCTAGCAGTAAACACAACATAAGGAATGCAAGTGATAGTGACAATGAAGATGGACTTGATGAGCTTGAAGTACTTATGGCTAGGAGACTTCAGAAAGGTAAAGGAAGGTTTAAAGGAAAGTTACCTTTCACATGTTTTAACTATAAATAAATTGACCATATTATAGCTAGATGTCCTAACATGAAAGATGGTGATAAAGATAATCTGGTGAAAGAAAGTCTGGCAGAAGAGATAACCAAGAATAGAGAGGAAACTGATAGTATGACAAAAGAAACAACCAAGACTACAAAGATAAAGGAAAGAAGGCTTGTTACCTAGTTGGAGATGATGATGTTGATACTGACACCGATAGTAATGAAGACATTGAGGTGGTATTCATAGCTATGGAAAAAGATTCATAAGAAGAAAGGTATGTTGATACAACACTTATATCTAAAGTTAGCAAGAATAATACATGGATTATTGATAGTGGTTGTACACATCATATGATTGGTGATAAGGAAAATTTTGAATATCCTAAACACTATAATGGAGGATCTGTTAAAATGGGAAATGATACACCTTATTTAGTGAAAGGAAAGGGATCTATCTATTTGAACAATAAGATTAGTTGTGAGAATGCATATTGGGTAACGGACTTAACTTTATTTTGTTGAGTATAGCACAATTGAATAATTCAGGTCATCGAGTTGCATTTAAAAGTAGAAAGGTGAAGATAGACCAAAAATTTGTTGGTACTGGTGAACAATCCAAAGGTAATCTATTTTATCTTTATAATGCTGAAGCTTCTTGTTTGTTGGATAGAAATGAAGATGTGTGGTTGTGGCATAAGAGACTATGTCATGTGAATTTTGATAAAATGGTTAAGATCAGTAAGAAAAGAAGAATTAGAGGTTTATCGAGTCTAACTAAACCTGACCATGTCATGTGCAATCAATGTCAAAAAGGGAAAATGACTAAATCTAGTTTTAAGAGAAAGGACTATTCTTCTAAAGGTATTTTGGAGTTGGTGCATACCGACTTATGTGGTCCTATGAGAACTCATAGTTATTATGGTGACAAATATTTCATTTTATTTGTTGATGACTACTCTAGGATGATGACAGTTATGTTTTTGAAAGAGAAATTTGAAGCTTTCAAAATGTTTAAGTGGTATAAAGATAAAGTGGAAAAGGAAATCGGGAAACATTTAAATTCTTAAGATCTAATAGAGGAGGTGAGTTTAATTATGATGAATTCACTAACTTTTGTAATGAGAATGGAATTAAAAGATAGGTTTTTGTACTGAGGACACCACAATAGAATGGTATTGCAAAAAGAAGGAATAGATCTATAGTTAACTATGCCAAAACACCAATGATTGAAAAGGATGTTACAAAAATATACTAGAGAGAAGTTGTTAGCACTGTTGTATACATCTTGAATTGAGTTCAACTGAAGAAAGATAAAAATAAGACACCTTTTGAGTTATGGTTTAGCTACACACCTAATGTAAGTTATTTCAGAATTTTTGGAAGTAGATGTTACATTCTGAAAGATGATGGAAATGAAAATTTTGATTCTAAAGGTGATGAAGGAATATTTATAGGATATTCTACTAAGAGAAAAGCATACACATGTTTGAACAAGGCTACTAACAAAATGATTGAAAGTGCTAATGTGAAAGTTGATGAGTTTCCTCAGAAAAATGATGAAGAATGTTGGAAGGAACTAGAAGACTATGGTAGATTTGCATATATTGAGCATCCAAACTATCTACTGAAGCCACAAGCTGAGTTTACTAAGAGATAGGAAAATGCTACCGAGGGTCAGAAAATGCAATCCGAAAATCTAAGAAAATGTTACTGAGGAAGAAATTGAGCTTGCATCGATTGATGAACAAAGAAGAGAGAAAGTGTTGGAGAAATTTGTGAGAAGAAACCATCCCTAGAACCAGATTATTGGAGACAAACAAGCTTGCATAATGACACGAAGTAAGTTAAGACATAACACATGTTTAGTTTGTGAATTTGAGCCTAAAAATGTTAAATTTGCATTTCTAAATGGGATACTTGAGGAAGAGGTTTACATAGAACAACCTGAAGGTTTTGTTGATCAGAATAAGAAGAAACCTGGTTTGAAAATTTTACAAAGCACTATATGGACTAAAACAAGCACTAAGAGCATGGTATGAAAGATTGAATGCTGATATTATTAGTATCAAGGCTTTGTGAGAACATGTGACAACAACAATTTATATTTGAAAGATGGAACTGATGACAATATACTTATTGCTGAATTTTTTGTTGATGATATAATATTTGGAGGACACTATAATCTTTGCAAATCTTTTATTGTTGAAATGAGAAAATAGTTTGAAATGTCAATGTTTGGAGGGATTAAGTTCTTTCTTGGATTACAAATACTACAAAAAAATGAAGGCATATTCATCACATTAAAATACATCAAGGAAGTATTGAAGACATTTGGAATGGAAGATTCAAAACTAGTTGGAACACCTATGGTTACTAGATGCAAACCAACAAAAGATGATGAATCAACTAAGGTAAATCAGACACTGCATAGATCAATGATTGGCAAATTGATATAGGTTGTACACAGTAGACCTGATATAGCACATGTAGTTGGGATTATAGCAAGATTTTCTACTAATCCTAAGGAATCACATATGACTACTATGAAAAGAATTTTGACATATCTAAAGAACACAAAGCATTACAGGTTATGGTACAAGAATGAAGGCAATTTTGAACTATAGGTTTGTACTGATGTAGATTGGGCTGGAAATATTGATGACCAAAAGAGTACTACCAATGGAGAATTCTTTTTGGAAGAAAGAATTGTAACATGGATAAGTAAGAAACAAGCATGTATTTCTTAGTCAACTATTGAAGAAGAGTATGTTTCTATTGCTGCTAATTGTTCAAATATTGCATGAATAAAAAAATTGTTGAAAGGAATGAATGAGGATATCACTGATCTAGTGATTATATGTTATGATAACACAAGTGCCATAAACATTTCAAAGAATATGGTGATGCATGCAAAGAAAAAGTACATATCAATTAAGTGTCACTATTTGTAGGAATAAGTACACAATAAAAGCAAGTGAAACTGGAGTTTTTAAAGTCTAAAGAACAACTTGCAGATATATTTACTAAACCCTTCCCGAAGGATACTTTTGGGCACTTCAGGACTAGACTAGGGGCCCATCCCCTATCTATTGGTCACTAAGGTGATCAGGAGGTTGCATCAACCTATACTTCATTAGAAAATATAAAATGTTGATGCATGTAGCTCACACTTTAGGATTCCTAAGGTTGTGAAGGAAGTGAATATTGTAGAAGCTTGAATAGAGAACTATATATTAGTACATGAAAGTACTTGATCTGGATTGAACAATAGAAATAATATTTGGCTACTAGAGAGCTATTTATTTTCTTTTGGCATTGTTTTCAAATGGAGAGATATTTCTATGAAATATCATTTGGGAGAGAAGGATTTAAAGAACATAGGGAGATAGATATCTTTCAGCAAGAGAACAGAAGAAGATCAAACCTGTAGGGAGAGTTTGCATGAAATATTGTTGTAGTGATTAAACATATTAAATATCAAGCTAGGGAGAGCTTACTAAGCTACAACATTTATCTATATAGTTGTAGAGTAGATATTTGGTATTCTATGGCATATTTCATATTGTGTTGCCATCAATGCCAAAGGGAGAGATTGTTAACCTACAACTGATTGAATATCTTGATGAAGATTAAGGAGTTCACTGATGGTGCAGGAGCACCTAGGCTAGCCTCCTAGTCCTTTATAATTTTGGCTTGTATCTGACCTTTGCCAATTTAGAAGTGTGTTTAATTTGGACCTTAGAAGGTCTTGCATGTGTGTGACTAGGTGGATTGATAGTTAGTATCTAATCCAACCTAGTCTAGTTAGGTTTCGTTATTGCTAAATTTTGACTTGATTAGAGAAATGAGTCTAAATGTGTCTTAAACCTTGGCATAGTAAAGAAGATGACTTATTAGTCTTAAATGAGGTTAGTTCTTTGAACTAAGTGGTATAGAGGCCCAAGAATATAGGTTACCTCATTATTACAAAAGATGCTAAAAATTGTCATGACAACATTTGCAACTTTGTGCAAATGTTGCATGCAACTCGACCACATTGGATCCCCACCATTCTAGGAGTGGGAATTAAATTCCAAGGCCTAAAAAGATGGAGAAAGTATCTTATGATACCAAATGGCTCATGTTTAGAGGTAGATGTGATTGTAAAGAAGTTTTTGAGTTGAATAGAAGCTCTGTAATATTGGTTTTTAGAGGATATCTGGGCATTCTTGTGTGACAGTGCACTCATATGGATTTAACTCTTTGATTTAGCTTTATATCTATATAGATAGGATAGTTTTAAGACTTTCTCTTTCTTTGTGCAAGTAGTTTAGAGATTTTTTAGTGAATTCAATAAATTGTCACTACAAGGAAAGATTCAATCAATAAGGAGATTTATCTCTCAATTAGCAGAAAAGTGTCACTCCTTCACCAGATTGTTACACAAGGACACTACATTTATGTGGGATGAAGAATGTGATAAGGCCTTTGCTACTTTGAAGACTTATTTGATAAACCTACCTATTCTTATGTCACCTATCAAAGGTAAAGAACTGTTGTTATACATATCAGCCACAGAAAGGTCTCTAGGCATATTGTTGGCACAAGAAGATGAGCAAGGAAAAGAAAGGGCAATCTACTATCTTAGTAGAACCTTAATAAAATATGAACTCAATTATTCATTCATGGAAAGAGCATGTCTAGTAGTGGTTTTTGCATCTCAAAAACTAAGACATTATATGTTGATGCATAAGATCAAATTAATTGCCAAGATTGATCCTCTCAAATACTTGCTAAGTAAAACTGCCTTAACAGGAAGAATAGCAAAATGGGTCATGATCCTAAGTGAATTTGACATTGAATATGTTGATAGAAGAGAAATTAAAGGACAAGTGATAGCAGATCACTTAGCAGATAACCCAATGGAGTCTACACAAACCATGCAAATTGAATTTCCAGATGCAGAAATTGTCAACATAGAAGCAAAGACATGGAAATTATATTTTGATGGATCTTACACACAAGGAGGTTCTGGAGTAGGTATATTATTGGTTACTCCTCAAGGATACACCATTCCAAAGTCCTATAAACTCTTATTTCCATGCACCAATAACATAGCGAAATATGAGGCATTAGTCATTGGCATCAAAATGGCTTTAGAATGGAGTATTGCAGAATTACAAGTGTATGGAGATTCCCAACTCATAATCAATCAGGTTAATAATGAATACAATACCAAGGACATAACATTGATGAAATATAAAACCTTGATTGATGGATGGAAGAAGTACTTTGCTTTGATCACATTTGAACAGATTCCAAGAGAAAAGAATAGAGCAGCAGATGCCATGGCTACCTTGGCTTCATTGTTACAAAAACCAGATCAAAATGAGAAGTATGAGTTCTTGGTGGAAGAGTTGGTAAAACTGGCATTTAACCTTCCTGACACCCAAATTGTTGCTCTTTTACATGGACATGACTCTCCTTGGTATGGACCCATCTATACTTACCTTAAAGACCAAGTACTCCCCATAGACCAAACTCGTGCCCAAAAACGTAAGTTCATACGCCAAGCCACCCGTTACCTAATCCTTTCAGACACATTGTATCGTAAGGGTCTTGATGGGATGTTACTTAGATGTCTAGAGGAAGAAGAGTCTAAGTTAGCTTTACGCGAGGTCCACGAAGGCATTTGCGGGTCACACTCAAGCGGTCTTAATCTAGCTAAGAAAATCCTTCATCTAGGGTACTTTTGGACAACATTAGAAAAGGATGCTTGTCAATTTGTGAAGACATGTAGCAAATGTCAATATCATGGTAATATGATACATGCACCGGCTCAAGAATTACACCCATTCATTACACCATGGCCTTTTTATCAATGGGGTTTTGACTTGATTGGAATCATATATCCTCCATCTTCAAATGGACACAAGTATATCATCATAGCAACAGAATACTTCACCAAATGGGTGGAAGCAGTTCCATTAACAACAGAAACCGGCAAACAAATTTCAATGTTCATTTTGAACCACATAATTTGTCGCTATGGTATTCCACATGCCATTATCATGGATAATGGGAAACAATTCAAAAATTAGGATATTGATGAACTTTGCATGACATTTCACATTACACATCATTCATCATCTATTTATTATCCACAAGGCAATGGACAAGCTGAAGCAACAAACAAAAATATCCTCAAAATATTAAAAAGATCAGTTAACAAATCAGGAAGAGATTGGCACATGCAAATAAATCCCGCACTATGGGCTTACAGAACTAGTATCAGAACACCTACAGGAGCCACCCCATTCTCTTTGGTCTATGGAACAGAAGCAGTTCTACCATTAGAAGTTGAAATTCCATCTGTACGGGTTTCATTAAGAGGATTGATCACTGATGAGGATTATAGGATTGCCAGACTACAACAATTGGAATTGTTAGAGGAACATCAGACTGAAGCTTATGAGCATTTAAAAGTTTATCAAAATAGGATTGCACACAATTACAACAAACACATCAAACCAAGAACTTTTCAAGTAGGAGACTTGGTACTAAGAGAAAATCCCAAAAATCAAGTTGAAAGGGAAAAGAAAGGAAAGTGGGAAGCTAATTGGATAGGCCCATTTGTGATAGTGTCATCCTTTGGAACTGGAACATATAAGTTATCAGATTGTAATGGTGAAGAATTACAAGAACCCATAAATAGCATTCATTTGAAGAGATTCTACACCTAAAGCAGATGAAAGAGTATAAAGAGTATCAGATGAGAGAGCATCATAATTATTGTACATAGTTGAAAAGGGATCTTGAAAATACCAAAAACATTTGAAAATGGAAAATCCAAAAAACATTGGAAAAGAAGAAAGATAAAAAAAATAGTGGAAAATTGAGCCTGAAGAAAGCAAAAACATTTGAAAAACTATCTCTTGGTGAAAACCTAGCAAATAGGCGCCAAGGTGATAATGAAAAATACAAAAAAAAAGAAAAAAAAGAAAAATACAAAAAAATGAAAAATACAAAAAAAAAATGGAAAAAAGAGAAAAAGTGCCTTGGTGAAAACCTAGCAAATAGGTGCCTCGGTAGCAAAAAAAAAAAAAAAGAGAATACCCAAAGGTGAAAACTTGGTAACAAGCACTTTTGGTTCCCTTAAGTCATTTCCTTCCTAGTCACATGTGTACATAATGCATCTCATCATCCCATTTGTCTAAACCTTCATTGCATCCGTCATTTGTACATAGTCATAATAACAGTTTGTAGCATCATCCATTGCATTGCCTAATGTTGTCAAAATTGATACATCAAAATACTTGGGGGCAGCATAAACGGATTGGAAAGTGGGTACCTCAAAAAGGATTCATATGAACAACATTCAGTTACAAGCAGAAAGGGATCAACATTTTTAGAAGAGAGATCAGATTTTTGTAAACCTTTGATTGATAACCAAGCAGTTGACTACCACAACAAAATCCTTGAGCCTAAATTGACTTATTATTCAGGATTAAAAATCAAAAATCATGTCATGATCAAACACTTGGAAATATATTTTGTTGAAGATCAGAAAACAATGCAAAACACTTAGATAGATTCTTTTGAAAAGTTGGTTAAAAATCTATTTACTTACATTCATTCAATTTGTATCAAGTCTTTTTAGCTCATCAATGATGTTTCAACTAGATTGGCAATGATGGAGACATGATATTTTTCTTGACTATGAAGTGACTGTTTGGAGGAAGATTCATTGCCTTATGAGAATTCATCTAAAGACATGGTCATCAAAGAACCATCGAGGATTATCTTATAAAACAATGAGTTAACCTTTGTTTGTTTACGCAACCGGATACCTTGGATATTTAGATTCTTCATATCTAAATGACAAAATCCACTTGCAACATAGAATCCGACAAAATCGGTATTCGTACTCTCATGATTGTTTGAAATCAGTGATAGTCATATCGATGAGACCGATGGGAAAGCAAAACGAAGGTTACCATATGAGCAGTAAATAAAAAGCGATATTCATATCATCATGTCAGTGGGCAGTGGTGATTGTATCGACTTTCCGGTCCCAAGTGCTCAATGATGAAAATATATCGTCAAGGCATTTATTTGCTAAATGCTAGTGACACTTAGCTGCATTCATAAAAAGGTTAAATGCATTCTCATGTTAGATTAATTGCATGTGCATTTTTCCCAAGGGTTTTTATTTTCGCATCAAAAAGGGGGTACATGACATCATTAACAGGGTTAAATCAGCAAGGACAACATCATTTCAACAATAAAAAAACATGAGATTATACTTTTTGCATTCATTCCATATCATTAATCATTACATAGATATTATCAAAGAAAAGAAGGAAATAATCATTTACATGTGCATACATACAGATTGCATACATGAGAAATAACATATCAAAACTACATCCATACATGAAGAAGAAATGCATTCATCTATCTATATCATACATAAGATACGTTGCATCCATAGCCAATATCCATCCAAAAACAAATGCATTAGATAAACACATATAGCAGCATCTAAAGAAAATCTCTAAAGGAAATCTCATATATCATCAAGTAAAAGCAGGAAAGATCATAAATGTCCTCATGTCACACATCTACTCATAACTCAATACATCAAGTATAACAATGATATCATGAAAATCAACTCTATAATCGCCCATCAACAAGGGCATCAATGTCAAATAAGTGTCAAAGTACAACTGGAAAGGTGACATCAAGGTCACAAGACTATGGTACAATATCAAGTATCTCAGCATTAGTACATAAATGATCAATAAGAGCACTCATAGCTCAACTCTCGTCACCACTGGGAGGAGGTCCTGGAGGAGGCTGTGGAGGAGGCTGTGATGGAGGCTGCTGAGGAGGCGTCTGACCAACCATAGCAACAAGGAGAGGAACCAAGGGAGCCAAACCTGATACTAACTGTTGAATCATAGATGACATCTGTGACACCTCTGTCCATAATGCTCCCACATCTGCTCATAGCTGGGTAGTACTAGACCTCTCTCCAACCTCATAGGTACTCTGAGGATCACTTGTATCTATAGGAGCTTTTCCCCAATCACAGGAAAAAGCTGCTGGCATCTGCTGTGCACCTGTATCCTGACCATCCACGGTAGCCTGCTGTAATCCTGCTCCCATATCCTGTCCTATACCTGGATCCTGTCTAGCAGCCCTCACATGATCCTGACGATCTATCCTCTATCTCTGTGCTACTGCAAGATGAGGAGGAGGAGGTGGTTCCTGTACCTATGCATCTCTCGCTCGTCCTCTGAGCCTAATCACTACCCTACCTCGGGGTCTACCTCTGCATCTCCTCCCACCACCGACATCATCACCATCATCATCTCACCCAGGCACTGGCTCTGCAGGGTCTGTAAATCGAGGCATCAGATGCTCCATCAACCAAGCTAGATACTCTTGCGTAACTCCAGCATCTTTGATGTGTAACCTCATGTCCCAATCCATATAACCCAGTAGTGATATCTGCTCTATAGCATCATCATATGAAGGCATGTGACCCCAAGTAGCATGCTCCGCACTAGAACGAGCATATACTGTAGATCCCTGAGGCATAGGCTGAATCCACCCAAACTGTCGTAGCACTCTCCCTACCAAGAATCTCTCAAGAACAGAGTCGATCTTACCGATCATCCATCGAGGAGAAAACATATATGGTAACTCCAAGCTATCCTCTCTCCAATCCTCGACCTCAACATATGGTCTCCAATAGACCTCATCCATGTCATCAATCTGACGTCGCCAATACTCCAAGTGACCCAAGTGATGCTGTGTCACCATACCAGTATACTACCATGCAAAAGGATATCCTAGAGGACGATCTCGATCTGATATAGGATGACTGACTGGTAAGTGCTCCCATATCCACAACTGCAAAATATGAATCCCAGTAGATAATGAGGCTGATCTCCTGTAAACCACCTCATGAAGATCATGATAAAGCTGTGCCAGCACACATGATTCCCAGTCAAAGCATCAAGGATGATGTAGCAAATCCTCGATAATCCTACCCCATCCCATTGAAAATCCGCGACCTCGCTGATCAGGTAATAAAACACCACCAATGATAGCACCTAATAATACTGGTAAAATAGGAAATGAGGCAAACTGAGGCCATAAGATACAATCATCACCTATAGACGGATCTCTGAATACTCATCGACAATATGTCCTGTCATAGACTGCATCATAATATACTATCTCTCCATGAGTCAGGATCCATAGCAATCTGTAAACATCCTCAGGTGTAATAGTCATCTCACCCTGTGGTAGCCAAAATGTGTTTGTCTCAGAGTGCCAACGCTCTGCGACAGCGGTAATCAAACCTCGGTTCATCTGGAACCGAGGAAGCTCTAGTATGCATAGTAAATCGCAGTGCCTAATCACTCGCCTCTCGGTGTCAGTCAACTATGTCATAAGCTCCATCACCCAGTGTGGTACAGTCCGAAGGTACAGCACAGGGACATCCTCCTGTTTAATCAAAGCAAGGGAATCACATGAGTAACTTACTATCAGGAAATCAAACAATCAATCATAGTCATCAATTTAAATATACTTATCAGACTTATCAATCCTAACTCTAAGCATTGAGGAAGGACGATCCTAGTTTTATGTCTCTAACCATTTGAGCATAAAATGAATGGACGTTTAGATCCATGATCTATCATTTGTGATGAAGATTGATTAACCTTATTCTTTGATATTATAGTTACCTATGTCCTAATTCGTTGTTGAAATCAAACAAAGGGAATACCCTAACTAAACATTCGATTGAATTCATTGACGTGATCGATATCAATCAAGTTGACGCAATCGAGCAATCAGACATCCTAGAAAAGTCTCAAATAAACAAAATTTTTTTTACTTACGTGACTTTTCTTTCTGGCATCATTTCTTTTACCAGAGGTGACATTTCTTTATTCATACGTGTGATTTTATTCATCCGCGTGACTTAATTTCACGGAGGCGGTATAAGATTTTCCGCAGGCGACATTTTATTATCACGTGACACATGATTAAAATGATTAAACCCTAAGCGACATTAAATTATCCTTAGGTGATACAAGATTTTCTAAATGCGTGAGAAAACCTAAGGGAGGCGACATCAAATTTACTGAAGGTGACATTTTAAATTTTCAGGCGATATTAAAATGCACGGAGGTGACATTTCTTTTCACGAACGCAGAATTAAAATTTTTAAAAGCATTAAATAAGGTCATAAATGCAACTTTAAAGACATGAGGAAAATTTGAATGACATACCGGAGGACCATCAGTCGCTCTCCGACTGAACCGGTGCGCTCTCTCAAACCAATGCTCGCGATGTGGGACCACCATCGTCTCAAAAAAGGCTAAAATCAGAGCTCAAATCTCAAGAAGGAACGGTGGAAATGAATAGTAAAATGAGGGGTTTTACCCTATTTAAGGTGAAATTGGCCTTCATAAACACTTAAAAATGCACTTTGGACCTATTATAGGACATTTTCATTAATCGGGGCATGAATCAAACTTGATTGTTTCTTTCAAACGGTATCAGAAATCAAAACATATTCCAACTACTTAAAATCTTTCAAATCAAGGAATCAATATGTTTTATTTCTGAGGGGGCATCAGAGTATCAAATTGGCATCACATCAAAAATAGTTATCAGTGGGGCATATCATATCATATCGTATCATATCAAGATATTAGTATCATATCAGTATCATATCATATCGTTATCATATCAGGAGGCAAATCAATTGCATATCAGTTTCATATCAAATCTGTCATCATATCAAATCTATCAACATATCAGCAATCAATCAACCTAGGACCTTTATCAATCAACCTAGGATCTTTATCAGTGAACCCAAGACCTATCATCAAATCAGGACCCATATCATATCAGAGGCATCAGAATCATATCAGCACCATCATCAGAGGTACATCAGAATCATATTAGGACGTACATCAATCAGAATGATCAGAGGCATATCAGAATCAAGAACTGAATCAGATCATCATACCAATAAAATCTTTGAATCAGTGTTCTTCGCACATCGACTCAAAGAGGGGCATTTGTAGACATGGAAAATTGGTAAAGGCTTAAATCAATCAAAAGGTGCAATCAAATCATCAAAATAGCATAAATGGAACAAAGGCAATTCAAATCAAAGGAAAATTCAATTAAATGATTAAATGATTAAATAAAGCTTGAAAAGGGGAAAAACACTAAGAAATTGATTAAATTCAATTAATGACATAGTTGTTGAAAGAAAAAATCAAAATGAACCTCTTACCCTTCATGGCTAAATTTAATTGCTTTAATTAATTAATAAATATGAATTTCCCTCAACAAAGCAAAAAGGAGACAAAATAGACACAAATCACTCACTTTTGTTGAAATGGTCCAGCCTTTTGAAACCATTTAAATGTTTGTCCCCCAATTTAGGGACAAAGCAAAGCCAATTGACCTTACCCAAGCCTAACCATGGTTATCTCACTCTACCCCCTACCCTTGGGAAAATCCTATAAATAGAAGGCATTTTGAGGCATTATTCATCCACTCCATATCTTTGAATTGCAGCAAAGCTCTTGCAATTTGCATTCACACCACTCACTTAGCATTTTCATTGATATTTAGCTTAAATTGTTGATCATTTTAGAGATTTTCTTATCAAATAGAGCTAGAATTTGATAATTAGATCTATTTTGCATATCATTCTTAGTTCAATTCTCATAATTAGAGTGTCACTAGTGAGGATTTGTAGCTGAGAGCCTCACTTACTACTTCAATTTAGAGAACCATGAGATATTTAGATTAATTTGTGCATTATTTAGATTAGTTTGCTTTGAATAGTGTAAATTCTCTTTAAATCTTGTTATTTCATGAAGGTGTAAATCACTCACACACAACTAGTAAGATCCTAAAAGAGAATACGATCCTTTGGAGAGGACAAGAAAGGTCCTAGTTGCACTTGTGTGAGAACATCAAGAAGAACATACATCATATTGGTATCAGAGCTTAAAGTGATTAGGCTTGTGGTTAATGTTCCAGCCAGCTGAATTAGTAGGAGAGTCAAGAATGGTGACTAACGCTAAGTTAGCAAACAAAGTGGAAGATCAAGAAGAGGAGAATGGAATACTACGAGAGAGACTGGCACAATTAGAGAAAAAGGTAGATGAAGTGGATGTAAAGGCTGAAGAGGTGAAAGGTAAGATAGATGGAAAGCAAAAGGAAATCCTTTTGGAGGATGAGGTCCTTGAACCAGATCTAGTGCTAGTTGAAGAACCATTCTTGAAGGCATTTAAAGCCTTGAGTGGGAAATCATTGGAAGGCATTCCAATACTCAATGGGAAGATGGAACTAGAGGTATTACTATATTGGATAGAAAGAATAGAGAACTATTAGGAATGGGACACTGAGAGGGGGGGGGGGGGGGTGAATCAATGTTCACTATATTTTATCTTTTCTCTTAATCTTTAAACTGAACTTAAATACTTAAGTACTAAAATGAACATCCAAATAAACATGAAACATGAAATCAAAACATAACACTAATATGGCTATGGGGTAAATCAAATAGGTAAAAACCCTGGTTGGAATTGACACCCACTAATATTCTATACTAGTGTTTTATGATCCTTGTTAGAAAATCCTTAACCCTATTAGGAGTTTCTTTATAATGCATTAAGTATAGTAGACCTTGTCAAGGGTTGGACCCTATTAGGATTCTTTTAAAATAGTCCCTATTAGGGGAGTGGATGCACTGTCCTAGAGCTCACTGCTCAAGTGGTGAAGGATACAACCTTCTGATCTCAGATACACACTATATCTACTGGATGAACTGTCACTGTGACACTGCTTGTCTGATCAGTTCCTCTGATGTGCTGATGCTTTGACCTCTTGAAAAGCTCTAATACATCCTATAGAATCATTGCACACTTCTTCTCTAATTATCACAACTCTATATCAATGTCCATACAAATTACAATGGGCGCATCTCATATTTATATGTGCATACAAAATAAACAACTAGGTCGGCCCTTAAACCTATTACATACAACACTTCCAAATGAATTGGATCAAGCATGTTTACAAAAAAACATATATACATGTCAAAAACTGAATTACAATAGGTGCATAGCCTTTACATCATTAGAATATAACTACAACTCAAAATGATAAGAGTCGGCTGCTTACTTTGTTCTTCACTGGCACACACTGACCGTGTAACTTCAACTATTTGTATCTTTCTCCTACTTGCATATCTGATCATGCGCTCATAAGATAAGCATGAATATAGTCTAACCAACTTAATTTATAGGGTGCACACCATAACTTGGTCATACACATGTGCGCTTATGCTCTGAGCTTCAGGAACTCTATACACTGGACCCAGTCTTCAACACTTAGCTGATTTCTGATCTTCTCATTAAGTGCGCTGACTCCAAACTACTATATGACTTTGTTGCCATAATGAAAACACTATACCAAGTCATATACACTAGTATAGTCAACTTTTTAATAATCTCCCCTTTTATCATTGATGGCAACAAAGGAATATGGCCAAGTTGCTAATTGTCCTTAATACAAAATTTTTTGTCTTATATCTCCCTATACATATCTTTCTATCTTATATCTTCTTATACATATATATAATCCATATTATACACATACTCCCCCTTTGACATTAATGACAAAGGTGTGTCAAAATTGAATCTACAAAAACTTACTGTGATAGAACATCTGGATATGAAATCTGCAGATTTTGGATCTCCTTCTTCCAAAATGTGATCAGTGAATTTACAATCTATAGATGGGCACATAAAGCATACTGTAGCTTCTCCATCTTCTCCATATCAGTGCTAGGACCTTAATCATATGTCACCATGGTGGCATTCATCTCCTTGATATTCTGATTTAGTATGTCTAATGAGGGCACAAGAGCATTCCTTAGCTGAGTCTATCTAGCCCTTATCTTTGTCATCTCTTTTTCTACCTTTCAATCTTGTCTAACTATCCTTGGTAGACATTGTTGCACATGTTCACATCAACAGATGGATCCTCTACTTATTTCCTTATGCTTTCTATCTTGACTTCTTCCTCTTGTACCTTTTTGTACAGATCACCAGTCAACTTGTCTTGGTTCATACATTCAACAATGATCTTCCCTTTGCTGAAAACTCCTTCATGGATGCTTGAACAACCTTTAGTGAGCTCAGGTCAAGTGTATATGGTGCAGGGGCACCTTGACATTTGATTATGTTAGACTATTGTTATATTTAAGTCATTGGGAATTTAATGGCATCATGTATTAAATTGTTTTTAAAAATATCCAATGTATTCAAAATCCATTAGATGTCATTTGTAACTAAAAGGCCAAATGAGAATACTAAGGGATATGAGAAGATTTATGGTTTGTAACTGTAAAGCTTGCCTTTAAATAGGAAGCATTATGTAATCAATAGGGAGTGAACAAAGAGTGAATTAAGAGAGAGAGAAGAATTGTGGAATGAGTTGGGCTCTTTGGCCTCCAGCTAGAGAGCCATCTTACATGTATTTATTTGGATTTTAATGTAATCTATTTGAATAGAGTTGATTTGGAGTTTTGTTGTGAAAGATGTTAATTCATGTTCTTTATTATCACTATTTAATCCAATTCATGTTTCATTTTTATGTGATTAAGATTTCCATATATTTTATAAACCAATGCATTGTTGTTTTAGTGTCATTGTTATCACCCAATTTGGGTTGATGGTAATCAGTTGTTTGTGACAGAGAAATGATTTTAAAATTTGAGTGTTAGTTCAAGAATATATATATATATATATATATATATATATATATATATTAAAACAATTTTTCCAAGAACCATCTTCCATTTTATTGGTTTTGGTTCTTATTTATCTATTTAAATTGTGCCCATCAATTTGTTCATATTGGGAATGATGGGAGTTATCCTATTTGGCAAAGAGTTTATTAATGGATATGTTTTTAGGCTTTACACTATCGATAAAGGAATGTTAAGTGGTCAGTTTGTTAAGGCATTGGCTTTTGTGGCCACCCCATATAGAATGAAAAGAAACGGTTTCATTTTGAAAGAGAATTGATTTCAAAACTTAAGGTTCCTTATCAAATGTATTAGGGATAGTTTCAAGGTCCGTTATACTATTAATGTTAATGTGATGATGAAGCTGCAGTTTGGGACTTGAAGATGATCTATATGCACAACAGTTTGGGATAGTCGATTTATATTAATGGTCACTCTGAAGTGACATTGCATATTGACAACTTGACATCTGAAGTGAAGAAGAGGTGGCAGACATGCTACCACATATATGTTCCTACTGTGACAGACCCATGTGGTGGAGAAGCCATAAGACTTCTACCAATCATCAAATAATGGTGAGGTGAATCATATGTTAGTATCAAGTTTAAGATATGGTTGATGTTATTATATTATGGTGAATACTATTAGTTTTCAGAATATCAAAAGATAGTGAGCCTCAGATAGATGTTTATATAGAAATAAAGGATGATATGTAGATTTTAGATATCTTCCATAAGGTTTGAGAAAGATAACAATGTACCTAAAGATGTTATGAATGCCATCGATTCCCTTTGCATTAGTATAGTTTCTAACCAATTCACTGAGCCTTTTCTTCATATACTTCTCCTCTACAACTAAGGATGCAGATTCTTCTAGGCTAGAGAAATTTACCTTGAACTGTGAGATCACTGAACTGACATCATCAACTGAGTGAACCTTGGACACCTTCTTGTCTGCAGGTAACAATTTTTTCAAAATTTTCATTGACTCTACAAGGAGGGGATTAGTCATCACTTGTTTCTCCTTGGCCTTCTCCATAGCTAAGACACTGAACTTAATCAGGTCTCATGAATCCAAACTGGTTGTGTCAGGTGTCAAACTTGACAATAATGCTGATGAAGGAAGTGGAGTGATAGGAGTACTATCCATAACTTCCTCTTTTACCTTGATTACTTCATCTGATGGTTCATTTCTCTCTACTTCTTTTTCTATTTCCTTCTTTTCTTCCATCTTTTCTTTTTCTATTCTTTCTTTTTCTTCTTCTTTCTTTTCTTCCATCTTTTCTTTTTCTTTCTTTTCTTCTTCTTTTTCTATTTTTTCTTTTTCTTCTTCCATAATTGTCATATCTTCAATCATTACTTCTTCTTAATGAGTAGGAGTGTTACTACATAATATTTTAGCTTCTTGTGTGCTCAAAAAAGCTTCTTCAAACTTGTCCAATTCAGTATCAGTGGCCGCCATGGCTATCTCTACATTATCAATGATAATGGTGCTATCCTTTAGTGACTCTGTCATGTGTGTAGACTTATCTACCTCTATTTGTGTTTCAACTACAAGCTCTAAGCTATGAGTACTTGTCATTGATGCATTAGTGGGCTCTACCACCTTGACTTCCTTTAAGGGTACTTGTGTTGTGGGCACGGTAGCTGGATACATGTGCCTATTCATAAAGACTTTTTCAAATGCCTTCTCTATTTCTTTTGTAACCAACTCATAGTTCTTGTCCATAATGTAAAAAGTCATTGAGTTTGTTTTGAGATGTGGCTTCACCAAGTCTAACAACAAGGATTTTTCTTCTAAGGTACATACAAGAAGGGTATCATCAAGAATCTTTTCCCTTATCCTTAGATCTTCTTCAATAGCTTGTCTCTTTTGAAATTCTAAGATATTCCATACATTTTTAGGTTTCATGGTCTTTAGTTCCAAGAATGTCTTCTTGAACTTCAACATGTGTTTGACTATCATCCCATGTTTCTCAAATTTTCTAATCTCACTATATTTTACATAAAAATTTCCTACTAGATCAATTATTCCCTCATAAATTATTCTTGCACTTAGCACGCTGAGACTAGGTTTGAAACTTACTTCAAGAGGTGCTTGTGAGTTCTTTCTATTCCTTGTTACTCTTGAGGATGGATGACCAATGTTGATCTCTTTCTTCAACATTTCGTTATGCCCAGGAGAAGTAGTAAGATCAATGGTTTCTTTGGGTACAGAAGGAGTAACATGAATTTTCAAGATCTCCGAAGTAACCTTAGCAACATTTCTTTTTTTTACTGCGTTGTTCAAGACTACATCAATTTCTCTTATTTTCTCATCATAGGTTCCCCATCCTGGCTCATTAGGGTCTTTAGGGGCTGAAAGTGATACTTGAGCATATGCTTCTAAGACTTGTTCATCAAATTCATATCCGAGTGGATGAATCCACTTTGTTCTAGGTTCAACTACCTCCATGAATGTTGTGTCTGTTTCAACCATAAAACAAATAGTATCCTTATACTTCTCAACTATCTTCTCTGGTATCCTATAGCTCATCTACATCTTAGCTCTAAATGTCTTCAATTCTAGAGTCATGTATTATTTTAGAGTGCTCTCAGTAGATGCTTGAAGGATATATGTGGCATAGTGGGAATAGTCATGTCAAGGTATGAATCTGACACCTTTCCAATAATATGGAAGTACATATAAATGATCAAAGACCCAAATTTGAATATTTTGGTCTTATTATGCTTGATTTCCTTAATGTTATCAATCATCTACATGCACAAGATTTCACATAGGTTGAACTCTCCATTCTCATTTATAATTCTTATGGCTACAAGAATTGTGGCCGCAGACACATTGTTTACCCTACTAGTGTGTTGAAACTTGTATCCAAGTATCATAGACATCAATTTGATGTCGTCTTGCTCAATAGGCTCAATATTCATACCACATCTATCACTTCTTGATTTGCAAGTCTGTTCAACAATCTTCCTCCTATCTTTTCCCACTAGAAGGACAACGCCTATATTTTCTAGGCTTTATATCTCATGAATTAGGTCACCAGTAATTTTGACTGACACTTCACCTATCCAAAATAGGTCATCATGAATTATGCTTAGTAGAATCTTGATCCATTATAATTCATAGAGCTTATATGTCGTAGCATACTCCACTATAGGGTGATTATTCTATTAGAAATATGGAATACTGAGAGGAGGGGGTGAATCAGTGTTCTACAAACTTTATCTTTTGCCCAATTATGGATATAACAGATTATCTATACACATGCATAACATAAGAAGCTAAAAAACATGCATAGCAATAAAAATAAAGAACTCATAACACATGATTTGTTCTCCAGGAAACCCTAGCCAAGGGAAAACCCCAATGGGGATGGTACCCACAAAGATCCACTAATCAAAAGTATCTTGTTAAGGATGTTGACCCTGTTAGGAGTCTATTACAATAATATAGTGTATCAATCCTGATTAAGGGACTATAGGCCTTGTTAGAAGCCTCAACCCTATTAGGAGTTGGTAGTACAAAATGTGATTACCAGCTGAGCCCACTGCCCAAACAAGTAATGTACAATATACACTAATTACAAAAAGAGGTCAAGGTACATAACCTTATACTACTTGCATCAATATCTCTTAGCTACTCTTTCACTATCGCTATTACATATACATCATAGATCTCGCATATTACACATCTTTCTTACATTTTACAATTACATTTATAGAAGTTATGAAGGCTAATAACTTTACTTGGTCGGCTCCCATATTACAAAATAACTTTATCCAAGGGTAAAAATCTAGGATTTCATCCCTTTATATTGTTAAGACATTATTTTGATAAACAAAATAATCCCTTAACTCTTTACCAATTCTGCCTTCATATTCTATCTTGTCGACTTCCTACTGTCTTCAGTAAAACTATCATAACTTCTTCTGTACATGTTGTACTAACTTGCACTCTAAGATGGGTCATCATTAGTCACCATAGAGTCTATGTTCAAGTGCACAAGCACTGAACTTACTCCAGTCAATGTCGCAAACAAAAACTATGTCCAGGTGCATTGGTGAAAATACTATCTCACACTTAGACAAATTTGCAATGCGCTCTGTCATACTTTCTCTCTGACTTGTGTGATCTTCATGTGGGTCATATGTTTCCATAATGAAAACATCTATGCAATCAACTCAGCCAAATTTCCAACAATCTCCCCCTTTGTCATTGGTGGCAACATATGAGAAAATTGGCTAAGTGTGCAACTCCAAAATCTCAAAATTGTCAAAATTGTGGCCATAATATAACATATATATACTATCCTCATAACTCCTCAAAAAATATTATCTCTAATACAATACTCCCCCTAAGAGTATCGATCCTTATCGTATACAATCAATTTTCTACTAAATATCTCTCCCCCTTTGACAATAATGACAAAATAAAGGTAGGGAGGGCTACAAAACTGTATCTCAAAAAGATTATACCTTAATCCATTATTGCAAAGCCAGTAGGCTTGCAACACAATCTACAAAATCAATCTTCATAGCTACTATCTCCTTCTCCCATGATTTCTTAATGGAATCTGCCACATTGAGTAGTGTGCTCAATCCATAAGATGCTATTTGACATGCTTGGAGGGTCTCAAAGTTAAACTTCTGAAAAGAAATCTTAGTTGTAAGACATTCTTCCAATTGCTCTTCAATAATGTTTAAATTCATAGAAATATGCTCTCTCAAAAGAGTTAGTCTTCTCATTTTTCTATCTCTCTCATCCTACAAAACTCTGATTTCATCATAAAGCTTCTGAACTTTCTTCTCAACATCACATACCTTCACATTAGGGCCAAAAAGAAGGCTAGATTCATTCTGAATTTCTACTTCCTTCAACTTGATCTTCTAATCTTCTTCTATTGTCAAAGTCTCTAGTTTTGTACACTGTATGTACAAAGATTTTCCTATTCCCAAATGCTTCCTTGAGTCCTTGATATAGATATCAAGACTATTGATATCATTTCTAATATTCTAGATGATGTTCAAAAGTATTTCAGCCTCACAGTTTGCCCGTGCTTTTATCTTTGCAATCTCAAATAAGTTAGTGAACTCATCATCAAAAGTGCTCATCACTTTCTTTTCTTTCTCTAGAGGGTCTGCTTCTATAATCTGTGTAGTTACAATACCTTGTAACATTTCAGTAAGGTCCTTTAGACATCCTTCTAGACTTTTAACTTTCTTATTCTTCCCAATGATTATGTTCAAAGATGTGATCAATTCCATCTGATCATCATCATCTACTTCTTTTCCCAAATCCTCAAACAAAGATCCAATTTGCTTCTTCTTTCCAGTCTTAGGAGTAAGACTGATTTCTACTTTAGAGGGTATAGGTGCTTGTTCTTCTATCACTTTAGGTTCTTCAACAATAGATTGGGTCTGCTTTGCTTCTACAGTTCTATCTGGTTCATCAAGAGTCGAATTGTCAACAATGTTCTCCATATTCTTGAATACATTATCATCAGCATCCAAAATAATCTTTATACCTTCAACATTCATAGATTCTTCTTCAATGTTTATAGCTTGTGGAGAGGGAATATCCTCTTGTTCTACTTCTTCTTCTTGTTCTGCTACAACTGATGTCTTTCCAGCAATTTCTGCCATAACTTTAACTATTGCTTGTTCTGTCTTTGTATTCACTTCTTCATATTGTCTTGCCATGATCTGAATGGTTCTCCTTTTAGTCCTTAAATGAGTGTTAAGGGGTTTCAAATTTTTTTAAAGATGTTCATCATCTCTCACATCACATAGTTTCTTCACAATCTCTGATAGGTTTGTCTTCCTCTTGTGCTCTCTTCTTCCTGTTGAAAATTTTCTTGAATAAATCATCAGGTATCTTACCCTGAATAGTGTCAAACTTATTATTAGCTAGAATCAAGTGCTTGACCAGTGCATTTTCAAGATTCAATCTCTCTGAGTAGTCATAGAGGTCATAGTATTTATTCATCTTAGTAAAGTCTCCATCTTTTATAATCTCTTCATTCACTCTCTCAACTCTAGGTTTCCATGCTTTCTTCTTCATAGTAGTGTCATCATCTTGAATTTCTACAACTTTCCTAGGAACTAGTGGTACCAAAGTTTTCTGCCTCTTACTAGGTCTAGTAGGAATTTCTTTCACTCTCTTGACTTGTGTAGCTTCCTATTGTACTGCACTAGATGACAAGGGAGGTACAGACAAAATCTCTTTCTATCCAATATCTCTGATTGCTGATGTTGTTTTCTTTGCCACTAAGAATTCTTCCTCTTTCATTCTTGAATCTTTTAGTATTCTCTTAATAGTGCTCTCAACTCTTTTCTTGGACTGCTTCTCCTCAAGTATAGTCTTTGCAGAGTTGAAAATCTCTTCAAAAGTTCCAAATCTGTTACTGTGAGTGTCAACCTTACACTTAAGTAGCCTATTCACATATTCTTCTATCTCAGTTTTAGATATTTCATAGCCAAGAGGGTCTATGAACTCAATTATAGGTTCTACTACTTCAATGTAGCTAAAGTCAATATCAACCATAAAACATACTTCATTTTTGTATTTCTCCACAAGAGAATGTGGGATCCTTGATCTGCTAGTTACCAAGTTCTGAAAAGTCTTCATAACCAACTTTGCACTCTCATTTACTTTGTCAATAACATGCCTCATATTACACTTTATTGATCCTTTCCATTGTATTTTGTCCATCATTCCAGTCATTTGCAATGGTGTAAGGAAATCTTCTTAATAAGAGGAAAAACATGCAAGTGATCAAAGATGAAAATCTAAATTGTGCATACTTTGCCTTCTTAATCTTCTCCATGTTCTCAAACAATTGAATTCTTACAATTTCACACATATCAACTGGCACTTTGTCAACACACATCAAATAAGCTATGTGTACCATTCCAGTTGCCATGTCATCTTCTCTTGAATTTGCACAAAACTTAGTTGTTAGGATCTTGCATAAGTATCTAACATCATGTTGTTGGATCTTACTAATTACAATTCCTCTGCCATTATAGGATGAACTTGTGTTATCAATGACTATTTTTCTCATGTTCTTCTCATTTAAAAGAATAGCTCTAGATTTAGATAGTCTTGTGACTTCATGAATCAAATTAGTTGTAATGTCTATCACTCTATCTTCTAGCCAAAACTTCCCATTATGAATTCAGCTAAGGATTATCTTAGTGCATTCTTCACTATCAAGCTCATACTGCAACGCATACTTAACAATTTCATTGTCTTTTAGATAATCATATCCTTCTTTTAATCTCATGTCTAGGTTGTAAATCTTCTGATACTCATTGGTAAAATCACTATCACTGATGGTTTCTAACTTGCATCCAAGATAACTTCTTACATTCTCTAAATGCAAAACTCCATCTGGTACGGATGATAAAACTAAACTAGGGTCTTCTTCCAAGGGTTCTACTAGTTCCTTCTTCATTCTAGGTCTATTTTTGCCTCTGACATTGTGAATTAAAGATACATCCATGATTACTTCAAATTCCTTTTACTAATTCAAAGATCTGCCAAGTAAAATACCTCAATTTCATGATTTTAGGGCTTGCGTAGATTCGGTGCTCAAATCCTTCACCAAATCATTGCAAAATGCTTCCAATCACTACTCTTTGATCTCCTTAACACTTGTAATTTCTTTGATGATCAAATAGCACCAATCATAACCTTTTATTACTTCAATCTCACTTAAGTCTGACATCACATTCAATTCTTTTGCCACTTCTTTCCAAAAAGTTTCTTCTGCTAACCTGCAAAACTTAAAACTTCTTGCGATCTCGCAAAACATAATATTTTTCTTTGCGCTCTTAACCATAGGATTAGAACATCATAAAATACCTTGCATTAATTGCACAAGACTCAATTCATCATTAATCTACTCCTACACTAGTCTAAGTTCCTAATCTACTATAATTTTCATGAATTATGTTCTTTGAGATAGGTCAGGCAAGGATTCATTCTTACCACTTGCTACTTCACTTTTATGATTACCTTCAATGTTGATTATGTCTCCTTAATCTGTGCCTTTAACAAACTTCACTTCATCTATATTGCTATAGCAACCTTTCTGTCTATTTCTTGCATCTTCATTTCTTCTTTCATGATTTATGGGGTTAGGGTTAGGATGAAAAAATCCATTGTTCATTCTTCAAAACCTTGTTGTATGTCCAATCTTGTTTCATATCTGACAAACAATTCCATTGTTTCCATATCTTGGTTTAGGTGGATTAATCTGTGATCTGTAGTTTCTAGCAATGTGTCCAAGGTTGTTGCATCTATAACATATTACTCCATTTCTTTTGTTCATATCTTCAGTAGGTTTCTTATCTGCATTGTTAGTATTCCTAAACATTCTACTATTATTATTATTCTCAATAAACTTAGGTTTTCTACATTCAATAGCTCTATGTCCAAAACCATGACAATTATAACAATAACCATTAAGAGTTTTAAATTTCTTACCTGTGCAATCTCTCTTCATATGACCAATAGTATTACAAGAAGAACATCTACCTTTGAATTCTCTTTGCATACCTTTGGGCGATTCCTCTTACTTCGATGATTCTTCTTCTTTAGGTGTATCTTCAGATTTGTTGATCTCATCAGACTTATTCTCATCTATGCTTTCAGATACTTTTAGATCTAGTTCCTTGCTTTCATCATTTGCTTTAAGAGTGTTAAATCCAAAACCAGTCTTATCATAGAATGGTTTTTGAAAAGATGCTTGTTCATCAATCTTCTCACTAGTTGAATATAGCTTTTCAAGTTGTTTCTTGGATTGAGTCAGTTCACCTTTCACAATCTTGTTGTATTTTTCAAGTTTAGCATATTGCAAATTGACTTTCTCAAGTTTAGATGTTACATTTCCAAGTTTAGATTTCAATCCTTCATTTTCATTCTTTAGACTTTCATTCTCAGATTTCAGACTTGTTTAATTCTTTCTATTTCCATCTTTCAAGGTAAGCTTCAAATTTTCTATCTTTAGTTCATGCTTAAGGATCTCATTTTCTTTTAAATTGTCATCACAATCTTCAATAAGAACTTAAGATTCCTTTTCAGATTTCAGATCTTCCAACTTGTTTTTTAGTTTCTCAATGAGGTTCTTTGCATCATCATATTTCCCTTTTAGAGTGTCTCTTTCATAAGTAAGTATATCAATCTGTTCAAGAGCTTCTTCAAGATTCTTCTCTAGTTGATCCATATCCATAGAGATCTTACTCAAGATGTTAGGCTTTCCTTGAATGATTCTTCTCCAAGTAACTAAGCTCTGATACCAATTGTTAGAAATAGGGAATACTGAGAGGGGGGGGGGGGTGAATCAGTATTCTACAAACTTTATCTTTTGCCCAATTATGGATATAATAGATTATCTTTACACATGCATAACATAAGAAGCAAAAAAACATGCATAGCAATAAAACTAAAGAACTCATAACACATGATTTGTTCTCGAGGAAACCCTGGCCAAGGGAAAACCCCAGTGGGGATGGTACCCACAAAGATCCACTAATCAAAAGTATCTTGTTAAGGATGTTGACCTTGTTAGGAATCTATTACTGGCATATAGTGTATCAGCCCTGATTAAGGGACTATAGGCCTTGTTAGAAGCCTCAACCCTGTTAAGAGTTGGTAGTACAAAATGTGATTACCAACTGAGCCCACTGCCCAAACAAGTAATGTAAAATATACACTAATTACAAAAAGAGGTCAAGGTACATAACCTTATACTGCTTGCATCAATATCTCTTCGCTGCTCTTTCACTATCACTATTACATATACATCATAGATCTCGCATATTACACATCTTTCTTACATTTTACAATTACATTTATAGAAGTTATTAAGGCTAATAACTTTGCTTGGTCGGCTGTGATATGAAAAAATAACTTTATCCAAGGGTAAACATCTAGGATTTCATCCCTTTATATTGTTAAGACATTATTTTGATAAACAAAATAATCCCTTAACTCTTTACCAATTCTGCCTTCATATTTTGTCCCGTCGGCTTCATACTGTCTTCAGTAAAACTATCATAACTTCTTCTGTACATGTCATACTAACTTGCACTCTGAGATGGATCATCATTAGTCACCATAGAGTCTATGTTCAAGTGCACAAGCACTAAACTTACTCTAGTCAACGTTGCAAACAAAAACTGTGTCCAGGTGCACTGGTGAAAATATTGTCTCACACTTAGACAAATTTGCAATGTGCTATGTCATACTTGCTCTCTGACTTGTGCAATATTCATGTGGATCATATGTTTCCATAATGACAACATCTATGCAATAAAATCAGCCAAATTACCAACATATTCCAGCGCACATACTCATCCATGAAGGTTTTGTCTAGTTTTAGCATAGTTTCCATGTGCGCCCTTAATCTGTCAAATCCTACTGGTTCTTTCTTATAGTAGATGTATGCCCTAATGTCCTCAACATGCATAATGACCATAGGTGTATGGGAGAATTCCCCTTTTAGGTGATCTAGTGTTAATTTAAATGGATGCTTCTTAAAAACATATCTTTTCTTCTCTACAACATAAAATACTATAGGAGTAGCCATCACTTACTTGTATAATGTTTTTTCAAAGGTTTCCAAGAGTTTATGAATCAGTGTGATGAACTAGGGTTTCCGCAATGGATCAACTGCACAGCAAGTCACTTGATGAATCAAACTTCAATGCTTCTGAATCAACTGTGATGAACTACAATTGACTTAGAACCTAATTGAAGATCAATGATTAGAAATCAATGAGTTGTTGATTAGATATGTAAGATGATTAAATCAGTAATATGTTGACATTGATGTCAATTAGTTTGATGACACTTATCTTGTAAGTTACAATACCTAAACATCTGTAGAAAGGAGGAAAAGATGAAGAACATAAATATCTACATGAGAAAGATGTATATGATAGATGAGGATAAGGAATACATTAGGTAACTTGTTGATGAGTCTATGACCTTATGTTATTGACTTAATTATGTTGCATTCATCTATGATGAGGAAAAGAGTTGAAAAACACAAGGCAATGTTGTTGGTTGATGAAGCATCACAATATATACCGAGAAGTGTAGTGTATACCAAGCACGGTATAAACTAAGCTTGTGTTCACCAACACATTTATTTGTTAACTGAATAAGAACAAAGGAACTAAATGATCAGTTTAGCCAATAAGGATTGATGAGTTGGAAAGTGTATAAGTTTGAGGTTAGAGATAAAGTTTTTTATAAAGATTGAAGGCTAACAAAATTCAAGGAAGATCTAAAGGATGGAAGCAAAATGTGTTACTGCCACATTAGTCAAGGAAGTTTTAAGTGACAAAATGGATGAAGGAGAATAAGCGGCAAAATTTGATGAATAAGAAGAAAACGGTTTCATATTTATTTAAGAGACTAGAGTTTCATTATGAAAAATATGCCAGAAGAAGGAGACTACAAAATTATCCTATGAACAAGCTTCATGCATGCTTGATCAAATTGGTTAATGAGAACCAAACTACAGAGTTTACCGAGCATCAGAAAGCTATTACCGAGAGATAGTAAGTCATTGATTATTGTTGAAACAAAATTGATATATTGATCAGAGGATTTGAATGAGCGTAATATAGATCTAAACATCTGCAATAGAAGTTGTATTGTAATCATATCACCTACTATTAAATTTTAACCATTGTAATCAAATAAATCTCTTAACCGAATGGACTTGAAAGTCTTGTAATGTCATTCATAGAATGTACATTTGTTATCCTATCAACGCCATAGTGAATGTTGGTTAGACAATAACTATTGGTCTAAAATCCTCTAACAAGGTTACACCTTACAGTGTGTTTTGTAACCTTTAACAAGGTTGGGTCTTCACTGATCTCACTTTAGAAGAGTGAACAATTTTTGGGTTGTGGGTCCCAGTTGGTTTTTCCCTTAACAGGGTTTCCACATTAAATCTTTAGTATTATGTGTTCATTGTGGTGGCTATTTGATTGACATACTTTACATATTGCATATTGGATTTGATCGGTAATCATTATATGTTATTGACTACTAATCGGTAAAAGCACAGACAGTATAATATTTTATGTTACCGAGCTGCAAAAGTTTTAGTAAATTGTTTTTGGTTATACATTTTGAATTGGGACTGTGGATAACTGATTCACCCCGCTCTCAATTATTCTAACAATTGGTATCAGAGCATTGGTTGCTTGGAACATAGTTTTAAGGACTTCAGCACAAAGATCTCAAAATGTATAAGAGGGAAGTGCCAAAGCTAAACAAGGATAACTTCACAATATGACAAAGCTAAATGAAGTTGTACATATCTAGAATTGGGAATTCTGTCCTTACTCTAATGGAGAATGGCTACATTGCACCACCCACTAGACCTTTGACCATTGATTAGTTAAGAGATAGACATGAGCATAATGTCACTATGATGGAGATTGTTGTTGTACTAACAGATGTCGAATTTGAAGATATCAAAGGATGCACTACTACTAAAGATATGTGGGATAAACTTGCTGAAATCTACAGTGGAGATGTAAATGTCAAGAGAGCCAGAGCTAAAAGCTTAAGAGGAAGATTCAATGACATGAAGATGAAAAAAGGTGAAAACATTGTGCAGTATGTTGGTATACAGATTTGTCCTTCAACAAGAATTACAATATATAACTCAAAATACCCAAATAGAAGAACAAAAAGATACTAATAGTTGGATGGAATATCATTAATTGATAACTCTCCTCTAAATAAAGAGGTACAACTCCCTCATAAAAGATGTTCAATGAATGTGATAACTGATTATGTCATTAACTTGAAGACAAGAAAGGTTTCTAACATCCACCCATCAACATGGAATGAATGCGATTATCAAATTTACGAACTAAGTGAGAAGAAAAATAAATGACCCTATGATCACCTATTCAACCTTTCGCATAACAAAAGATATAAGAATAAGAAGAGTTACAAATATCATTATGCAAAATGTGATTGCATGTACCAAAAGATTACATACATTACATATTTGTTATAATAATGCAAGACTGTATCTAAAATATGAAATAAAATTCCACAAGATCCTTTTAAACCAAGAATATGATTGCACAGACCATAGTATCTAACACATGCATATTCCTCTTTATTTCAGAAACATAGCAAAACAACCTCAAGACCACTTTGCCCCTGCTATTACAATCAAATTGTAGAAAATAAACTAATTTCCCCTTCTTATTACAAACAGAGATGTCTTCTTCCCTACCACAGTCTCAAGACTTGCAGACCAGAAAAAGAAGAACCCCCTCCTATATTTCCCTGTTATAATTAAAATGATGTTTCCCCTCTCCGCCTACAGCTACAGAATTCTAGCCCGAAAAAGAAGAACCATTTCAAGTCTAAAATGTTTACAATAAATAATGCTTCTCCCTTCACTTTCGGTTCCAATTACCATTTCGTGAAATTCCCTTTATTCTTATATTTCCACTATTCTGGGCTTCATTATTCTCATCCTGACTCTTACACATTTCCAACATGTGGCTTCTCCCTTTTGATGAGTTGATGTTTTCTATAACATTAGTGCTTAGCAGTAGAATTGACAGACAGGTGTCTTCAAATGACACTTACATTAGGATACTAGACATTTTGTATAGAATCAGGCCACTCTATCATTAGTTTTGGATGATGAGTCTTTGTTTTCCCATTTTGATGAAATCATGTTTCACGGATCCTCACCATATAACTGAGTATATTTTTTCCGTATTACTTTACGCTGAGTTGCAGTCCTGTGTCTCAATCTTCATATCTTCAACTCAAGTTTTGGGATTGGTGTATGAACACATCTCGGCCTTTGGGATTTCATCATTCAGGTCAGTGATGGCAAAGATTCATCACACATTGAGCTACAAAAACCATTTCCTTCTTGTCACAATCATCGATGAAATATGCTCAGATGATGCTCGTAAGACTCAAGCATTCTGTCAAATAGATAAACTACAACTTTAGATATCTACCAGGAGGGCTGAGGCTTTGATGCGCACTGGTCTGTATGAGAATCTATACCTAATAATGAATCTATTATTCTTGCATCATTCACAGAATGACAATATCACCATGCTTTTGAGGCTTCATAATTGCAAGTCTAGTTTTGGATGAGCTACAAACTTATTGATGAGTCTCATATTACCATTGAGATATCTCAATCAAGACTTGAATATTTTTGGGTTCTTCATAACTTAGTATGAGTTATGATTCCATTCAGACTTTAGTCTTCTATTTTGCAACTATATTGGGCAACGCTTGTGAAATAGACAGGGCATCATAAATATCTTGACCAATGTTGGTCCATGGATGTTTCAATCGCTCTCTCCATACCCATGATCAAACTTCCATCTACTACTCTCACATGACAGATTCTAGTTTGCATTGACCCACTATAGAAATAATCTGAGCCTTTGGTGAATCAATCTTCAATTTCTTTATGACTGTAGACTCCATCATTCCTAACACTGCATCATATGTATTTTATAGCTTGATGATTGCACTTAGTGTTGAATGCATGAATTATGTGAAGTCTGTGTCATGGAGTTGATCATGATGATTGGTGGGAAATTTGTCACATAGATAATAGTCATTCTCTCATGCCTTTTTTGTTGGGTTCAAACATTATGTTCCTTTGGCACTTCACAGGATCCCATGTCGGTGCTTTGAGCATTTTCTAACTTACATTACATTAGACAATTTGCACACATCCTCAATGTTTCTCTCTTGAATAGCGCCCATGCATAAGAGTACCCATGAAGATTGATTGCTTTCTCCATGTGTTCGTAGCAGTGACTTTAGTGGTGAAAGCATATTCAATAACATGAAGCCGAGCTTCACTTATTTTTCTTTCCAAGCTATGAATTGGTTTTGCAACTATGATATAAACCATATACGCAACTGTCGATGATGTAGCAAGACCGCGACTAAGTGTCAATGTATGGTAAAGACAATTTTAACACCTGTTGTTTGCCGAGTATCATCAATAGTCTTCTATACTAGCATATAGTTCCCAATGCACATTCAAGATACATGATTATCCCACTTGGGTTTTTTTGTTGCTAAATATGGGATAAGTCTTCTTCGCTGTTCCAAATTTGTGAAATTGATACTTTCTATACACTTTGGATTGTGAGCTAAACATTCAGCTCTGTAGCCTTCTAAGGTGACAACAACCTGATTTCATATACGGGTCCCCCCCATTGATATTTTGTATTGTGGAATGATAGATAGAATGGACCATTACCATGGTTGAGGTATCCTTCATATTCACTAGCATGTTATCAAAACAATTCGCTGCCACTTTTATGGGATTTCCATCACAACTTGCAGATTACAACAATTGCCTGATGCCTTAAGCTTCTAGTTTGATGAGGAAGTTATTGCCACTACTGTGACATTGGAGGAGGCCCCCTTTTTGGTGTTCTGATATTTTGTAATAAAGGCTGGATGATATCTCAAGGCACATGTAGACATTCGATCCAAATTATTTATGACTTGGAGAATGACCTTCATGGGAATCAAACTTGGACTTGACTTTCCATCTTTGAATCAATAAAAATTAGACCTCCTATTGGATCTGCACACTTAGAATTGAAGTATTGAACTATACCTTTGAACTAGACCTTTGAAAATTTGCATCTTGAATAGGTGGGACCACATTTTGGGCTATTGATCCTGAACCCGGATTTCAAACTTGAATCTGGAATTTGAGCCATTAAAATTGTGTAGATAGCTTTGAACTTTCATACTTTGGACTGAGCTTTGAAACTCTCTTTGAACTGAACTTGAACTTGCAAACTTGATTTCAAACTTTGAACTTGAATTTGAACTTTAACTTTGAGGTTCAAAGTTCAAGTTCAACAGATCCTCAAAACACTGTCTTCTTCACAAGATCAAACCTTACAAGGCATCATTAGCAATAAAAACCAACCAAGATTCTCTTTATGGGTTGATTTTATAGTTTTAAAATGTGGGTGCTAAAGCATGCTTACAACTGGCTCTGACTGGGGATGTGCACTACAAAGTGCATGAAGAAGTTAGAAATTTTTGGTTAAAAGCCAGAGCCTTGTACCATTGGACAACAGAGTCATGAGGTAATAAAGAATCTTAGGGCTACTTGTAGAGAGGAAAATAGGGTAGGGAAACACACCAAACAACTACACTACCAGCACCACAAAAGCAAACTAAGCCTAAGCACAACAAAAATCTTATGTACAAAGGATAGGGTGAGCAACCCATACCTTGAAGAATGTACCTGGTTGCTTATGGAAAGCCATTAACCAGTTGTGAGAAGTAAGTACCAGTGTGAAAAAGAGGTTGGAAAATGAGATGCATCACTCTAAGAAACCATCGGGCAATGACTATGAGAAAGGATCTGATCACCAAGTGTCGAGCAATCCTTTGAATCAATGTGTTAGGCCCAAAAAGCAATTAAGCTCCATAGAATTCTAGTTGCAACATTTTGACATGGTTTTTAATGATCTAGTTAGTATCCCGCACACCTGTATGACCAGCCTGGTAATACTCTATCTTTGGCTTCGCCCATGGAATCATCATGGGAGAGAAAGGAGTCCCCATAATTTGCACCTTAGTTTTGTCAAGACCCTTTGGCATTTTAAGCTATGGCAGCTTTTCATTAATTTCCATGTGACCAAACTGAAAAAATTCGTAATCAGCATGCAAGAAATTTTCTATTTCAGTATTACCACCCTTAAGCATTTCTTGGTCTTGATGATCCATTACACTTTCTTGATCAAAGTCACTAGCCAAATATATACCAGAAGTATCAAATCTAAAAGATTCTAATTCTCAAAAAGAAGCATCTGATAGCAAGATCCCACCTAATTTGACATCAACAATGCCTTTTAGAGGGTCTACTTGTTCCTCTAATACTCTAGGATTCAACTTTTCTTCTTGTGATGTATAATCAAAATAGCAGATTTTGTATTCCCTCTATGTATTAAGACAATGGGTGTCTTGTTGTCCATGTTGATTCACCACACTTCCCTCGATGATCATTTGGAAATCATAGATCAAGTCTTCTTTAGTTGCTTCTAATAGCCAAGGATGGTTTGATGAGGAGCCTTCTAACTAGCTGTTGTGCTTTGGATGCACTTCCACCTTCTTGCTTGGTTGTAGCATGGTCATGCCACCATGGTTTTCAAGATGACCTTCCTTTTGTTCGTTCTCGTCACATAGATCATAAGGGATGAAGAGGGGATTATCTTGAACTACAAAATCTTTGATAAACTCAATAGGTGAGTATAATGCATTCATGCTGCCCAAACAATGTCATCATCTATAGTCTTTAATTGATTCTCTACTACTATTACATCAGCCACATTCTTTCTTTGACATGCAAAAGAAAAATCATAATTCACAGTTTCTTCATGCATGTTACAAACTGAACTATCCTGGGGATATATAGCTAAGGGAAATGGTTTTTCAAAACTACTTTCAATGACCATGGGATCAAACTTACCAGGAAAAACCTCTCCTTGCTGCATGTGATTAAAATCTTCATTGAATGAAAATAAAGGTTGGAAATCATAAGTTTTTATCTCTTTATCATCACTTACCAACAACTCTTCTATGGCATGAGGGTCTTCTTGAAAATGTAGCTCTTCTTTCTTGGCTTATTTTTTATTTCCCTTTTGCTGCTGATCAGAACTCCAAAGCGTTGATGATTCTATCATTGTTGTGGAAACATCTAGATCTTCTAAGACCAAGGGAGAACAAGTGTTCTTTAATCTCTAATTCTTCTCTTGATATCTCTATAGTAGCTGGGAGTCCCTTGATCAAAATTTTTGAGATCATTGAATCTTTGATACACCCATTCTAGCAGTATGGCAGATTGATGATCCTCAAAAGGATCCAGCTTGCTTTCCTCAGCTTCACAGATGCTACCTTTGAAGGCATTCCACAAATATTGGAGCATTGGATCTTTCTTAGAATTTATCTCATTAGCAGTAGGTGTCTTTCAAGGCTACTCTTTTAATCCTATTTCTTGAGCACTCATGACTATATAGTTGCAAGAAATATAACCTGATGAAATCACCAGAGCTTCTTCCTCCACAACCTCCAATTCTTTCTCGAGCTGCTACACTTTCCTCTTGCATGTGTCCAAATCTTTGAGCTTGTGAAATTTATGACACAAACTCATCCATAGCAAGGAAAAGTTATGGTCATCTTCAAGGCTTATCTTCAACTTCATAGCCTTTGAAATACTTTGTTTATAATGTTCCTAGAAATCTTGTAGAACCTTATCATTCATCTGAAGAATCTCAGGGATAGTGGGGCTTGGTCTTTTTCCCATTCTTGTAACTCTCTAGGATTTGTAACAAGAATCAGCAGAGTCACCACTTTATCAGAGTCGCCAATCTCCTGCATATGGATATATACATATAAACTAAGGAAAAAATTATTTAACATTGATCTTTGCTTCCGTTCCCCAGTAGAGTCGCCAACAACTATTGGTATACAGATTTGTCCTTCAACAAGAATTACAATATATGACTCAAAACACCCAAATAGAAGAACAAAAAGATACTAATTGTTGGATGGGTTATCATTAATTGATAACTCTCCTCTGAATTAAGAGGTACAACTCCCTCATAAAAGATGTTCAATGAATGTGATAACTGATTATGTCTTTAACCTGAAGAAATGAAAGGTTTCTAAGATCCACCCATCAACATGGAATGAATGTGATTATCAAATTTATGAACTAATAGAGAATAAAAATAAATGACGCTATGATCACCTATTCAACCTTTCACATAACATAAGAGATAAGAATAAGAAGAGTTACAGATATCATTATGCAAAATGTGATTGCATGTACCAAAAGATTACATACATTACATATTTGATATAATAATGCAAGACTATATCTAAAATAGGAAATAAAAGTCTACAAGATCCTTTTAAACCAAGAATATGATTTCACAGACCATAGGATCTAACACATGCATATTCCTCTTTATTTCAGAAACATAACAAAACAACCTCAAGACCACTTTTCCCCTGCTATTACAATCAAATTGTAGAAAATAAACTAATTTCCCCTTCTTATTACAAACAAAGATGTCTTCTTCCCTACCATAGTCTCAAGACTTGTAGATCAGAAAAAGAAGAACCCCCTCATATATTTCCCTGTTATAATTAAAATGATGTTTCCCCTCTCCACCTACAGCTATAGAACTCTAGCCCAAAAAAGAAGAACCCTTTCGAGTCTAAAATGTTTACAATAAATAATGCTTCTCCGTTCACTTTCAGTTCCAATAACCATTTCTTGAAAGTCCCTTTATTCTTATATTTTGACTATTTCGGGCTTCATTATTCTCATCCCGACTCTTACACATTTCCAACATGTGGCTTCTCCCTTTTGATGAGTTAATGTTTTCTATAACATTAACGTTTAGCAGCATAATTAACAGACAGGTGTCTTCAAATGACACTTACATTAGGATACTAGACATTTTGTATAGAATCAGGCCACTCTATCATTAGTTTTGGATGATGAGTCTTTGTTTTCCCATTTTGATGAAATCATGTTTCACGGATCCTCACCATATAACTGAGTATATTTTTGCCTGATTACTTTACCTTGAGATACAGTCCTGTGTCTCAATCTTCATATCTTCAACGTGGGTTTTGTGATTGGTGTATGAACACATCTGGGCCTTTGGGATTTCATCATTCAGGTCAGCAATGGCAAAGAGTCATCGCACACTGAGCTACAAAAACCATTTCCTTCTTGTCACAATCATCGATGATATATGCTAAGATGATGCTCGTAAGACTCAAGCATTCTGTCAAATAGATAAACTACAACTTCAAATATCTACTAGGAGGGCTGAGGCTTTGATGCGCACTGGTCTATATGAGAATCTATACCCGACAATGAATCTATTATTCTTGCATCATTCACAAAATGACAATATCACCATGCATTTGAGGCTTCATAATTGCAAGTCTAGTTTTGGATGAGCTACAAACTTATTGACGAGTCTCATATCTCCATTGAGATATCTCGGTCAAGACTTGAATATTTTTGGGTTCTTCATAACTTAGTATGAGTTATGATTCCATTGAGACTTTAGTCTTCTATTTTGTAACTATATTGGGCGATGCTTGTGAAATAGACAGGGTGTCATAAATATCTTGACCAATATTGGTCCATGGATTTTTCAATCGCTCTCTCCATACCCGCGATCAAACTTCCATCTATTGCTCTCACATGATAGATTCTAGTTTGCATTGATCCGCTATAGAAATAGTCTGAGCCTTTGGTGAATCAATCTTCAATTTCTTTGTGACTACAAACTCCATCATTCTTAACACTGCATCATATGTATTGTACAACTTGATGATTGCACTTAATGTTGAATGCATGAATTGTGTGAAGTCTGTGTCGTGGAGTTGATCATGATGACTGGCGGGCAGTTTGTCACATAGATAATAGTCATTCTCTCATGCCTTTTTTTTGGGGTTCGAACATTATGTTCCTTTGGCACGTTATGGGATCCCATGTTGGTGCTTTGAGTGTTTTCTAACTTACATTACATCAAAAAATTTGTGCACATCCTCGATGCTTCTCTCTCAAACAGCGCCCATGCATAAGAGTACCCATGAAGATTGATTGCTTTCTCCATGTGTTCGTAGTAGTGACTTTAGTGGTGAAAGCATATTCAATAACATCAAGTCGAGCTTCACTTATTTTGCTTTCCAAGCTATTAATTGGTTGTGCAACTGTGATATAAACCATATGCACAACTGTCGATGATGTAGCAGGACCACGACTAAGTGTCAATGTATGGTGAAGACAATTTTAACACCTGCTATTTTCCAATTATCATCAATAGTCTATTATACTAGCATATAGTTCCCGACGCTCATTCAAGATACATTATTATCCCACTTAGGTTTATTTGATGCTAAATATGGGATAAGTCTTCTTCATTGTTCCAAATCTATGAAATTGATACTTTCTATATGCTTTGGATTGTGAGCCGAACATTTAGCTCCATAGCCTTCTAAGGTGACAACAACCCAATTTCATATATAGGTGCCCCCCCCATTGATATTTTGTATTGTGGAATGATAGATAGAATCAGCCATTACCATGGTCGAGATATCCTTCATATTCACTAGCATGTTATCAAAACAATTCACTGCCACTTTTATGGGATTTCCATCACAACTTGCAGATTACAACAATTGCTTGATGCCTTAAGCTTCTAGTTTGATGAGGAAGTTATTACCACTGCTACAACATAGGATGAGGCCCTCTTTTTGGTGTTTTAATATTTTGTAACAAAGGCTAGATGATATCTGAAGGCACATGTAGATATTCGATCCGAATTATTTATGACTTGGAGAATGACCTTCATGGGAATCAAACTTGGACCCGACTTTCCATCTTTGAATCAATAAAAATTAGACCTCCTATTGGATCTGCACACTTAGAATTGAAGTATTGATCTATACCTTTGAACTAGGCCTTTAAAAATCTGCATCTTGAATAGGTGAGACTGCATTTTGATCTATTGATCCTGAACCCAGATTTCAAACTTGAATCTAGAATCTGAACCATTAAAACTGTGTAGATAGCTCTAAACTTTCATACTTTGGACTGAGCTTTGAAACTGGCTTTGAACTGAACTTGAACTTGCAAACTTGATTTTGAACTTTGAACTTTAACTTCGAGGTTCAAAGTTCAGGTTCAACAAATCCTCAAAACACTATCTTCTTCACAAGATCAAACCTTACAAGGCATCATTAGCAATAAAAACCAACCAAGATTCTTTTTATGGGTTGATTTTAAAGTTTTAAAATGCAAGTGCTAAAGCATGCTTACATAGTACACAAACATAATAAAGGAGGTAGTTCATGCTATTAGAGCATCTGATGGAGTTATTGATGAAGACACTATGGTAAGAAAAATTCTAAGGACTTTATTGCCTATTTATGCCATCATAATATCTGCAATTCATGAAAATAGGTCAACACCTAACAGTACTTTCACTCTTGATAATCTGATTGGAAAGCTAACAACATTTGAACTGAACAACTATGATAATAGTGTTTTACCAATGGTTGAATCTTCTTTTATGACTTCTCTAAAGATTGGTAAGTCTAGTAGTAGAAATAATAAGGATGATAGTGATAGCAATATTGATGATGAGCTTGATGAACTTGAAGCTCTTATGGAAAGGAGGTTTCCTAAAGGAAAAGGTAGATATAGAGGCAAATTACCTTTAGCATGCTTTAATTGTAAATAAGTTGGTCACATTGCTGCTAGATGTCCAAACAAGAAGGAAGAAGACAAAACCAAAGGCCGATCTGAAGGAAGCTAGGGGAGAAGAAACAATAGGAGCCACCTACACTACAATAAAGACAACTGAGACAATGATGATAGGGCAAAAAGGTATGTTACATAGCAGAAGAAAATGAATCAAAATCTGATTCAAATGATGATGTAGAAGTGGTATTTGTTGCTATGAAGGATGATTCTAAGGAAGAAGAAAAGCATATAGAAATAGCACTGATTTTAAAAGTTAATAAAAATGATACATGGATCATAGATTGTGGTTGTACACATCACATGACTGGTGATGATGATAAATTTGATCATCTTGACTAATACAATGGAGGATCAGTTAAGATGGGTAATGACACACCCTATATTGTAAGAGGTAAAGGATCCCTGATGATAAATGATAGAATAAAATGTGAAAATGTTTATTGGGTAGAAGGACTGAACTATAATTTGTTAAGTGTGGCATAACTGAACAATTCAGGTCACTAAGTTGCTTTTGAGAGCAAGAAAGTAAAAATATTTGATGATGGAGGAAGACTAGTTGGAACTGCAGAACAATCGAAAGATAATCTATTTTATCTTGATAATGATGAGTCTTCTTGCTTGATGATGAAAAATAAAGATTCTTGGTTGTTGCATAAAGGTTATGTCATGTGAATTTTGATAACATGATTAAGATTAGTAAAAAGAAAAGAGTTAGAGGTCTGCCTAACTTGTCAAAGCCCAATCATGTTATGTGTCATGAATGTCAGAAAGGTAAAATGACCAAATCTAGTTTCAAAAGTAAAGATTATTAAACAAAGAAGATACTTGAGTTGGTTCATACCGACCTATGTGGTCCTATGAAGACTCAGAGTTATTATGGAGATAGATACTTTATTCTTTTTTTTGATGATTATACTAGATTAATGATTGTCATGTTCTTGAAAGAAAAATTTGAGGCATTCAAGATGTTCAAGTGGTATAAAGAAAAAGTAGAAAAAGAGACTGGTAAAGAATTGAAATGCTTAAGATCTGATAAAGAAGCTATCAACACAGCTATTTATGTTCTGAACTGAGTACAATTGAAGGACACTAACAAGACACCCTATGAGTTATGGTTTGGACACAAACCCACTATAAGTTACTTCAAGATTTTTGGAAGAAAATGTTTTATTTTGAAAGATGAAAGAAATGGAAAGTTTGACTCAAAAGGTGATGAAGGAATATTTCTTGAATATTCCAGTAAAAGAAAAGCATATAAGTCTCTAAATAGAGTTACTAATAAAATGATTGAAAGTACTAATGTTTAGGTTGATGAGTTTGATGATAACAATGCAGAGGAAAGAAGAAAGGATCCAGAAGACTACAATAGATTCACTTACATTGAAAAAATTGAGTATCTATCGAAGCTGTAGACTATGACAAATGGTCAGCATGAAAATAATACCAAGGAACATGAAAGAGAAACCAATGAGAAGGAAGGACCTACTAAGCAAGAAAATGAGCCTGCACAAGATGAACAAGAAAGAAGAGATCAAGTACTAGAAATATTTTTCAGAAGACACCATCCTAAGACACAAATAATTGGAGACAGACATGCTGGAATGATGACAAGGAGTAAGACAAGATAAGGTACATGTTTAGTATGTGAATATGAACTAAAGAATATTAAAGTTGTACTGGAAAATGATGAATGGGTTAATGCAATGAAAGAAGAAATAGAATAGATAGAGAAAAACAAGACGTGGACTTTAGTACCTAGACCTAAAGATAATAATATTATCGGTACTAAGTGGATATTCAGAAACAAGCTGAATGAAAATGGAGAGGTAACAAGGAATAAAGCTAGATTAGTATGCAAGGGATATGCACAGGAGGAAGGAATTGATTATGGTGAAACTTTTTCACCTATTGCTAGATTAGGAGTTAGAATGTTACTTGCATATACTGCACACAGAAATTTCAAGGTTTATCAAATGGATGTCAAATCAGCATTTTTGAATGGGATACTTGAAGAAGAAGTCAACATAGAACAACCAGAAGGGTTCATTGATCTAGACAAGAAAGATATGGTATGTAGATTACATAAATAGTTATATGGTTTGAAGCAAGCACCTAGAGCCTAGTATGAAAGGTTGCATACTTATTTGTTAAGCATTGGATTTGTTAGAAGTAGTGAGAACAACAATTTGTATATGAAAGGAGATACTGATGATACTATTCTGATTGTTAAAATAATTGTGGATGATATTATCTTTGGAGGTCAAGATCACATATGTAAATCCTTTGCTAATGAGATGAGAAAAGAGTTTGAAATGTCTATGTTTGGAGAGCTTAAGTTCTTTCTAGGACTACAAGTGATTCAATAGAGTGATAATATATTCATCACACAATCCAAATATATCAAGGAAATACTAAGAACATTTGGCATGGAAGATGCTAAACTTGTTGGAACACTGATGGCTGCTGAATGTAAATTGACTAAGGAAGATGAAAATACATAGGTAAACCAGACACTGTACCGATCTATGATTGGTAAATTAATGTATATAGTGCATAGTAGACTAGACATAGCACATGTTGTGAGAATTGTTGCAAGATTTTCTGCAAATCCTAGGGAGTCACAAATGGTTGCTACAAAGAGAATCTTAATATACCTGAAGAAAATAAAGGACTTGTTAATATGATTTAGAACAATGGAGAGGGGGGGTGAATCAGTTGTTCTCAGGTCTAGATGTATAAAACAAACTTCAAAAGCTTTTCTTTAAATCATATCTAACAATCAAAACCAACTCGGTCATCACTGATTCCATAATAGAAACATATAACATTGCAGTCCACTACCTAGTTGTATCTAGCTTGTAAAACATAGAAATGTTTAAATCAAAACATTCACACAAGCATTGACACTAGGATTTATAGTGGAAACCCAATCTAGAAAAAACCACTTTGTAACATGCTACTATTATTTTCACTCTTTTGAAGTGAGCTTAGTTAAAAGCCAACCCTGTCAAAGGTTACAATACACACTGTTAGGTGTGACCCGGTTAAAGGATTTCAATCACTCTATTAGAAGTGAGCCTTGTTATAGGACTTACATACATTCCATTAGAATGCAACCTTGTTCAAAGGATTTAAACATATGACTCTTAGGTCAACCTTTGTTAAAAGGATTTTGACTATTACAATGGTTAGAAAGTAGCAGCAGTATCTGAAAAAACATACAATTCACTTTGCAAATATCAGATCCAATTCCATACACAAATGCTGGTTTACTGACTTTGAAACTTTTTCATCTCCATCTCTAATGTTCTTAGAACTTTTCTTCAAGAAATCACCACATTTCTCCTTCAACCTTTTCTGCTTATATAGTCAATAAAATCTACTGATCTTCCATCATCCTTTTTTCACCCATGCACACACATACCTAATGCTTAGGTTCCCTTGATACTTCCTCAATTAGGTTAACTTATCTTTTGCCACTCAATCTCCTTCGTAGATCTTAGGGTTAGGTCAGATTCATTGAATCTACCCGCTTTATGTTCTTTGGATCCTTTTTTAGAAACATCTCAAATCTCTTAAAGATTTACAATAAAATGTTTTTTAGTGCATTCAATGCTTTCAAACAATCATTAAATAAAGTCAACATGTTTTACATAATCCAAGAATTCAACAATGTCAGCTCCAAATCTGAATTCTCTTCAAATATAAAAATACTAATGCTCGATCAATACTGTGATCAACTACTTAGTCTTCATGTAGAAAGCTAGGTCATTACTAAAAAATGTTTCCTTAGCTTATATTGTCTTTCTCGACAATTAACTGATGTTCGGTCAACACTAGAATTTTTCTCGGCATATACTGACTGGGTCGACACTAACATCACTTGGCTTAAACATGATTTCTCCATTTTTGCTTGGTCAAGCCTACCAGTTTAGTCTTCAATCTTACTAAGATAAACAATACATTGTCTCATCATTGTACAACATAGTCAAGTACACTTTGTAGTATCAAGATAACTCAACCTTTCCTTAGGTGCTATTGTTACCATCATGTCTTTCCCTTCATCACAACAATACAATACATGTAGTACTTTCCTAAGTAGCAACAGTCTTACCAGTTAAGGTTTGACATCAATGACAACACAACAATTGCTTCAATTTCAGTTTCCAACAATCTCCCTCTTTGGCATTGATGGAAACACCATATGATATCACCTGAATAATAGATGGATTACCAACCAATCCAAAAACTTATCTGTCCATCAGAAAAAAAAATTTGTAATATCCTTAGCTTCATTCTGATTCAGAATCTATTAGCCTCACTTCTATGACTGTTAGAAATATCTAGATCTCCCTCTATCCTGATCCTTCATCTCAGTTCATCATCTCCCTTACTTTTCTTTTCAGTGTCATGTTATTATTGATGGAATATGGATGAAGTGACTGAGAGGGGGGGGGGGTGAATCAGTCAACCATAAAACACTTCACAATTATTTCTTTCCAGATCCCTTAGGATATATTAAAGAATGTTATCTATTTTAGCACTCGGTAAATAGATTGCAGTAACTTTGAAGATGCAGAAAGTATTAGCAAGATTATCTTTTAGATATTCATCAGCACTAGTGTATGATTAAGATAGCAATTAAGAACACAAGAGACACAAGATTTAACGTGGAAACCCAATATGGGAAAAACCACCAATGTATCTAGATACTGATTTTCACTTTTCTGAAGTGATGCCCGGTTAGAAGCCAACCTGGTAAAAGGTTACAAAACACACTGTTAGGTGTGACATTGTTAGAGGATTTAATCACCCTGCTAGGAGTGGCCTGGTAAGAGGTCTTGAAAAAAATTCAATGGAATTGTCACCTTGTTAGAGGATTTACAATATGGTTGTTAAACCAACTCGGTTAAGAGATTTAGAATTCACTGTTACAATGATAAGAAGGCAACAATGAAAAATGACCTGTATAATAATGCAACTACCTTGCTAATTACAGATCTCTATTCTACATATGTGTGATCCTTCCTGATCGAATAAATCTCTACTGCACCTTAAGGATATCTAAACATCCTTCACAAATTCGCACACACCTTTCCTGTCTTTCTTCTGTAAATCTTCTGCTATTTTTTTTATTTTTCACATTTGACCTTTTATTTATATGATTTTAGATTTGTCAAATCGACATTATTTAGTATAACAGTTAGCTGAATTAAGCAAACTCTATTTGCAAAAATCCTTCAAGGGCCGACAGTGCTCGGTGACCATAACTTTCTACAATCTTTTGGAGACCGAGGGAACTCGGTAAACACTAATCTTCCTGTCTGGCAGACCGACTGAGCTCGGTAGGAACTGATTGCTGCGGACTATGACATTGTGTGACATCAAAGACAATACATAATTTGAGTAGCAATTTCCTTCAGACAATTGTTTCCAACAATTATATCATCTCAGTTCATCTCCCTCTTTGACAAAAATGCTAAAGCAGCAACTAAAACATACATCCATCAGATGTAGATATTATTTTTGTAGCTCAGTGTTTCTCCCTCTGTCATCTTGCTTATGACTGATTCCTTGTCTTTTCTCTTCTTCACAACTCTAGGCCAGTCCTAAAGTGTGACAATCTTCTACATCAATCTGTCAAATATTCTACTATAGCATATTTGATGCAGTGCTTTGTCTAGTTTGCATACCATGTGTCTTCTTTTTGGATCAATAAAACCTTCTAGTTGTTCTATGTAAACTTCTTCTTCTAGTATACCATTTAAAAATGCAAACTTGACATCCATTTGATATACCTTGAAATCTTTATAAGTAGCATATGCAAGTAGATTTCTTACTCCTTCCAATCTAGCTACAGGGGAAAATGTCTCCCCATAATCTATTCCTTCTTCTTGTGCATAGCCTTTGCATACCACCCTAGCTTTGTTCCTAGTTATTTCACCATTTTCATTCAACTTATTCTGGAACACCCACTTTGTTCCTATAACATTTTTGTTTTTAGGTCTCGGCACCAGAGTCCAAGTATCATTCTTATCTATCTGGTCTATCTCTTCATTCATTTCTTGTATCTAGTCTTCATTTTCTAATGCCTCTCTAGTTGTCTTAGGTTCAAATTCACACAGTAAAAACATGTTGGATCCTTTGTCTTACTTCTAGTCAGAATTCTAGTATGTTTGTCTCCAATTATCTGTTCAGGCTTGTGATGTCTTCTTACATATTTTGCCAAAATAGGTTCAGCTCTTCTCTCCTCTAATTCATCGGGTTCCTCAATAAGATTGTCAAATTCAGCTTCTAAATGCTCGACAACCTCTTCCTGATACTCGACATCATTATCTTATCGCTCAACATGTTCTTATTCTCTTTTGGCACTATTTTCCTCATGCTTGGTAGCATCTTCCTGTCGCTCGACATTGCTTACCCGAGACTCAACATCATGTGAAAGTTTGTTACTTGCCTCTTCTTCTTCTTCAATATACACAAAAGATCTATAATCTTCTAGTTCTCTTTTTCTATCAACTTCATTTCTTTATGCATACTCATCAACTTTGACATGCACACTTTCCACAATTTTGTTAGTGTTAGAGTTCAAACACTTATAAGCTTTAATTTTTGTGGAATACCCTAGGAATATGCCTTCATCACTTTTAGCATCAAACTTTCCATTCCTATTGTCTCTTAATATGTAGCACTTGCTTCCAAAGATTCTAAAGTATTCAACACTCGGTGCATGCCCATGCCATAATTCATAGGGTGTCAGATTTGTACCTTTCTTGATCTGTACCCAGTTAAGAGTGTATACAACTATACTTATAGCTTCTTTCTTGTATTTTTGTGCCACATTCTTTTCAATCAATAATGTCCTTGCACAATCCAAGATAGATCTATTTATTCTCTCTACTATACCATTCTGTGGAGGTGTTCTAGGTCCAGACATCTATCTTTTGATCCCTCTATCATTGCAAAACAAATTGAATTCATTTGATGTAAATTCTCCACCTCAGTTAGAGCTAAGACATTTTAGGTTCCTACCTCTATCCTTCTCAACCTTAGCCAAATACCACTTAAAGAATTGAAAAGCGTCAGATTTTTCTTTTAGAAACATTACATGCATCATCCTAGTATGATCATCAACAAAAAAAATAAAATATCTAGCACCATAGTAACTTTGTACACTCATTGGTCCACAAAGGTCAATATGAACCAAATCTAAAATGTTTTCAGAAGTAAAGGATTTTCTCTTGAAACTTGACTTTGTCATTTTTTCTAACTGATATTCTTTCACATCACATTCTTAGGTTTCTTCAATCTAGGTAGACCTCTTACTTTCTTCTTACTTATTTCTACCAGATTATCAAAGTTAACATGACATAGCCTCTTATGCCATAACCAAATGTCATCAATTTGTGCAACAATACAGGCTTCTTCAAATAGGTCAAGATAGAACAAATTACCTCTAGTCTGTTCTTTGTTAGAATAACTGAGAGGGGGGGTGAATCAGTTATCTAGTGTCCCCAAACAAAATGTATAATTTAAAACAATTTCTCCAATTTCTTCTCATTGGTAAGCAATAATAACTCTCACCATTTGTGCTTTTACCGATTACTAGTCTAATACTTATAACAGTTTACCGATCAAATCTAACATGTAACATGGAAAGTATGATAACAAAAAAATATCACAATCAACACATAACACAAGAGATTTAACGTGGAAACCTTGTAAAGGGAAAAACCACCTAGGACCGGTAACCCAAAATTGTTCACTCTTTTGAAGTGAGGTCAGTTAAGACCCAACCCTGTTAAAGGTTACAAACACACTATCAGGTGTGACCTTGTTAGAGGATTTTAGACTAGAATTTATCATCCAACCAGCATTCACTATGGGGTTGATAGGATAACAATGTTCATTCTATGAATGATACATCATAAGACTTTTAGAGTCCACTCGGTTAAGAGATTTAGACTGTATACAATGGTTAAATATGTAACAGTAAAATGACCTACCTTAATACAACTTCAATTGCAAATTATAGATCAATATTTAGTCCATACAAATCCTTCTGATCAATAATTCACTTGAGATTCAATACTGTATCAACTTACTATCCGTTGGTAATTGCTCTCTATAGCTCAGTAATTGTTCTACAGCTCGGTTCTTACTAACCAGTATGATCAAAATGCATGGAAACCTTATTCACGCGATAATCCTCCAGCTTCTTCTTCTTTCAAATTTTTCTTAAATAAATTATGTTCTCTTATATAGATGAGTAAATCATTTTCTTCTCTACCATCAAATTTTGCTGCTTAAACTTTCTCGGTACTTGTGTCAATAACACATTTCAATCTACTCTGTTAGATCTTCTTTGAATTTTGTCAGTCGTTGATCTGCGTAACAAACATTATTTGTTACCTTGATGTTATACTCTTGCCAGCTCATCAATCTTATTGGCTAAACTAATCATTTAATTCATTTTGTTCCACTCGGTTAACAAAGAAATGCATTGGTGAACACTGCTCGATTTATACTATGGTCGGTATACACTACACTCCGTTGGTGTATACTAGAAATGCTTCATTTACCAACAACACTACTTTGTGTCTTTCAACGCTATACTTCATCATAGATGAATGCAACATAATAAAGTCAATATCATCAAGACATAGACTCAGCAACAAGTTACTCAATGTGTTCCTTATCCTCATCTGTCATGTACATCTTTCCTCATGTAGATTTCTCTGTTCTTTATCTCTTTTCACTTTTGGTTAGATGTCTTGGTGTAGTAACTTACAAGATAAGTGTTGTCAAACTAGTTGACATCAATGAAAACATAATATTTATTTAATCATATTACATATCTAATCAACAACTCCTTAGTGATCTTTAATCATAGATTCTTCAATCAGATTACAAATCAGTTATAGTCCAGCAATCTCTCCCTTTGGTATTGATGGCAACACAAGTAATATGAAATGTACCATACACATACCAAACATACATTCTACAACTTTGTGAACAAATGTTGTAAGTCGAATAGACTTAATATGTTTAATCACTATGTTACTGAACTAGCATTAAGTAATACAGCTTTACCTTTTTGTAGTTGTGATCTTTTTAGTTCTCTCGTTCCATTCAGATTGTCTCTCCCTTAGATAGTTCTCGTCGGTGCTTGTATTGTCAAACCTTTTGTTCATCTATCCCTTTGAAAACAATGCCAAAGAAAAAAATAAACAAATAGCTCTATGGTAGCTAAGTAACTCTCTGTGGTGTTCAGTACTTCCTCTATATCTCTGTATACTGATATCTCATCGGTTCAAGTGCTCAAACTTAATCACAACCTTGAACATGATTCAAAGTGTGAACTATGTTGCATCAACATGAATGATCTTTTGATAAAAGTTGGCTGATGCAACATCTAGATCACCTTAGTGACCAATAGATAGGGGATGGACCCCAAGTCTAGTCCTCAAGTATTCAAATGTGTCCTTCAGTAGGGGCTTTGTAAAAATATCTGCAAGTTGTTCTTTAGATGTAACAAATTCTAACTTAACTTGCTTCTCTTGCACTTGTTCTCTTAAATAATGATACTTAATAGATATATGCTTTGTCTTAGAGTGCATCATAGGATTCTTTGAAATATTAATAGCACTAGTTTTGTCACAGTATATAATCATCGAGTTAGTGATTACATCATTCATTCCTTCCAACACTTGTTTGATATATGCAATGTTTGAACAGTTAGTAGCAGTAGCAACATACTCTGCTTCAGCTATAGACTGAGAAATACAAGCCTTCTTTTTACTTGTCCAGGTTACAAGTCTTTCACCAAAGAAAAATGCTCCTCCGGTGGTGCTTTTTCTGTCATCCACATTTTCAGCCCAATCAGCAGCAGTGTAAACTTTCAGTTCAAACTTCCCTTCCTTAGATTACCATAATCCATAATTCTCTATTTTCTTCAAGTATCTTAAGATCTTTTTTGTATCTATCATGTGTACTTCTCTAGGGTTAGCAAAAAATCTTGCAACAATTCCCACAGCATGTGCTATATCTGGCCTACTGTGAACTACGTACATTAACTTACCAATCATAGATCAGTAAAGTGTTTGATTTACCTTGGTAGTTTCATACTCCTTTGTCAATTTACATCCAGTAGCCATCGGTGTTCCCATAGATTTAGCATCTTCCATGCCAAATGCCTTCAATACTTCCTTTATGTATTTAGATTGTGTGATGAATATGCCATCACTCTACTGAGTCACTTGTAGTCCAAGAAAGAACTCAATCTCTCCAAACATAGACATTTCAAATTCCTTTTGCATTTCATCAGCAAATGCCTTGCAGACAAGATCTGAGCCACCAAAGATAATATCATCAACAAATATTTCAGCAATGATAATAGTATCATCAATATCACCTTTCACATACCAATTCTTGTTTTCACTTGTTCTAATAAATCCAATACTTAACAAGTAAGTATGTAGTCTTTCATACCATGCTCTCGGTGCTTGCTTTAGTCCATATAAAGCTTTATGTAATCTACATACCATGTCTTTATTGTTGGGATCAACAAATCCTTCAGGTTGTTCCATGTAGACTTCTTCTTCAAGTATACCATTCAAAAATGCTGACTTCGCATCCATTTCATAGACTTTGAATTTCTTATGTGTAGCATATGCAAGTAGCATTTTGACTCCTTCTAATCTAGCAATAGGTGCAAATGTCTCACCATAGTCAATGCCTTCTTCTTGTGCATATCCTGTGCATACTAATCTAGCTTTATTACTTGTGACTTCACCATTTTCATTTAATTTATTCTTGTATATCCACTTAGTACTGATAATATTCTTATGTTTCAGTCAGGGTACTAAGGACCAAGTTTTTTTCTTTTCTATCTGTTCTATTTCCTCTTTCATTGCATTAACCCATTCTTCATTCTCTAATGTAATTTTCACAGTTTTAGGTTCAAACTCACAAATTAGACATGTACCTTGTCTTGTTTTGCTTCTGGTTTGCATTCCAGCATGTCTGTCTCTAATGATTTGTGTTTCAGGATGATGTCTCCTAAAAAAACTAGCCAAAACTTGACTTCTCCTTTCTTGTTCATCCTGCTCAAGGTCATTTCCTTGTTTGATGGCTTCTTCATGTTCATCGGTTTGTGGTACCTGTTGTACTGCATTGTTTCCTTGCTAACCGATTGTTACAACTTGTGGTGTCAGTAGATACTCTGGAAGTTCAATGTAAGTGAATCTACCATAGTATTCTAGTTCCTTTGTACTTTCCTCTATGTACTTATCATCAAACTCATCAACATGAACATTAGTACTTTCAACAATCTTATTTGTGGCTTTGTTCAAACATTTTGTGCTTTACTTGTAGTGGAATATCCAAGAAATATTCCTTCATCTCCTTTAGAGTCAAATTTTCCATTTCTCTCATCTTTCAAGATAAAGCATTTACTTCCAAAAATTCTGAAGTAACTTATAGTAGGTTTGTGTCCAAACCATAGTTCATAAGGTGTTCTGTCAGAGTTCTTCTTCAGTTGTACTCGGTTAAGAACATATACAGCAGTGCTGATAGCTTCCCTCCAATATGTCTTAGCAACATTCTTCTATATCATTAATGTTCTAGCACAATCAATTATAGACCTATTCCTTCTTTCAGCAATGCCATTTTGCTAAGGTGTCCTCGGTGCTGATACCTGCCTTTTGATTCCATGCTCATTGCAAAAGTTAGTAAATTCATCAGAGATAAATTCACCTCCTCTATCAGATCTTAAGCATTTTATTTCCTTATTGGTTTCTTTTTCTACCTTAGCTTTATACCACTTAAACATTTTGAAAGCTTCATATTTCTCTTTCAAGAACATAACAGTCATCAGTCTAGTGTAATCATCAACAAAAAGAATAAAATATCTATCACCATAATAGCTTTGAGTTCTCATAGGACCACATAGATCAGTATGAACCAACTCAAGTATCTTCTTTATTGAATAGTCTTTGCTTTTAAAACTAGACTTAGTCATCTTACCTCTTTGACATTCATGGCACATGACATGATCAGGTTTTGTCAAGTTAGGCAATCCTCTAACTCTTTTCTTTCTACTAATCTTGATCATATTGTCAAAGTTCACATGGCATAACCTTCGGTGCCACAACCAAGCATCTTCATCCTTTATTAGCAAACAAGAAGACTGATCCATATCAAGATAGAATAGATTACCTCTAGATTGTGTACCAGTTTTGACAAGTCTTCCTCCATCATCATAAATCTTCACCTTTTTTCTCTCAAAAGTTAGTCGGTGGCCTAAATTATTTAGTTGAGCCACACTTATCAGATTATAGTTTAGTCCTTCTACCCAATATGCATTTTCACATTGTAATCTATCATTGATCATTAGTGAGCCTTTACCTCTTACCATACAAGGTGCATCATTTCCCATTCTCACAGATCCTCCATTATATTCAACAAGATGATCAAACTTCTCTACATCACCAGTCATATGATGTGTGCAACCACTGTCTATGATCCATGTATCATTTTTGCTTACTTTAGAGATCAGTGTTGTCTCTTCATGTTTCTCTTCCTCTTCTGAGTCATCTTTCATAGCAACAAATACAACTTCTATATCATCATTAGAATCAAATTCATTTCAATATCTTCGGCTATGTAACATACCTTTTTGCCTTTTTCATCTTGGTTGTCTCTATTTTTGTTTTGGTAACCTCTATTGAATCTTCTTCCATAGCTTCCTTCAGATCGGTCTTTGGATCTATCATCATCTTTCTTCTATGCACATCTAGCAGTGATGTGACCAACTTCTTTATAATTAAAGCATGCTAAAGGTATCTTACCTCTATACCTTCCTTTTCCTTTGGGCAATCTTCTAGCCATAAGTGCTTCAAGCTTATCAAGTTCATTATCGGTATTATCATCACTATCACAATTCTTACTATTCTTGCTAGACTTTCCAATCTTCAAAGAAGACATGAAAGTGGTTTCAATAGAAGGAACAACACTGTTATCAAAAAATTTTAATTCAAAGGTTGTAAGTTTACCAATCAGAGTGTCAAGAGTGAGGTTGGATGTAGCTCTTGTTTCATGAATTGCAGAAATCTTGATTGCATAAATTGGTAGCAAAGTTCTGAGAATCTTTCTTATTATTGTTTCATCATCAATTACTCCATCAGATGCTCTAATAGCATGTACCACATCTTTGAGTCTATTTGAATATTGGACAATATTCTCACCTTCTTTCATTCTCATATCATCAAATCTACCTCTCAGACTTTCAGCTCAGGCTCTTTTGACATTCAAATCTCCACTGTAGATTTGTGCTAATTTATCCCACATTCCTTTGGCAGCTATGCATGTCTTGATATCTTCAAATTCAGCATCGGTACAGGTAGCAACAAGTTCCATCATAGTAACATTTTGTTCATGCTTATCCTTCAGTTGATCAACAGTTAGGGGACTAGTGGGTGGTTGCATGTAGCCATTTTGCATCAGATCTAGTGCCGAGTTCCCAGTTCCAAATATGTGCTACTTCATTCTGCTTTGCCATACTGTGAAGTTCTCTTTATTTAGTTTCAGTACTTCCCTCTTATACATCTTGAGACCTTTATGCTTAAGTCCTTAAAATTCTATTCCAAGCAACGTAGCTTTGATACCAATTGTTAGAATAATTGAGAGGGGGGGTGAATCATTTATCCAGTGTCCCAAAACAAAATGTATAATTCAAAACAATTTCTTCAATTTTTTCTTGTCGGTAAGCAATAATAACTCTCACTGTCTGTGCTTTTACCGATTACCAGTCTAATACTTATAATAGTTTACCGATCAAATCTAACATGTAACATGCAAAGTATGATAACAAAAAAATATCACAATCAACACATAACACAAGAGATTTAACATGGAAACCTTGTAGAGGGAAAAACCACCTAGGACCAGCAACCCAAAATTGTTCACTCTTCTGAAGTGAGGTTGGTTAAGACCCAACCCTATTAAAGGTTACAAACACACTATCAGGTGTGACCTTGTTAGAGGATTTTAGACTAGAAGTTATCATCCAACCAACATTCACTATGGGGTTGATAGGATAACAATGTTCATTCTATGAATGATACATCATAAGACTTTCAGAGTCCACTCGGTTAAGAGATTTAGACTGTATACAATGGTTAAATATGTAACAGTAAAATGACCTACCTTAATACAACTTCAATTACAGATTACAGATCAATATTTAGTCCATACAAATCCTTCTGATCAATAATTCACTTTAGATTCAATACTGTATCAACTTACTATTCGTCGGTAACTGCTCTCTGTAGCTCAGTAATTGTTCTACAGCTCGGTTCTTACTAACCAATATGATCATAATGCATGAAAACCTTATTCACGCAATAATCCTATAGCTTCTTCTTCTTCCAACTTTTTTTAAAATAAATTATGTTCTCTTATATAGACGAGTAAATCATTTTCTTCTCCACCATCAGATTTTGCCACTTAAACTTTCTCGGTACTTGTGTCAATAACACATTTCAATATGCTCCATTAGATCTTCTTTGAATTTGTCAGCCGTTGATCTGCGTAATAAACATTATTTGTTACCTTGATGTTATACTCTTTTTAGATCATCAATCTTATCAGCTAAACTAATCATTTAATTCATTCTGTTCTCGGTTAACAAAGAAATGTGTCAGTGAACACTGCTTAGTTTATACTGCAGTCAGTATACACTACACTCCGTCAGTGTATACTAGAAATGCTTCATTTATTGACAACACTACTTTGTGTCTTTCAGCTCTATACTTCATCCTAGATGAATGCAACATAATAAATTCAATATCATCAAGTCATAGACTCATCAACATGTTACTCAATGTGTTCCTTATCCTCATCTATCATGTACATCTTTCCTCATGTAGATTTCTCTGTTCTTTATCTCTTTTCACTTTCGCTTAGATGTCTTGGTGTAGTAACTTACAAGATAAGTGTTGTCAAACTAGTTGACATCAATGACAACATAATACTAATTTAATCATATTACATATCTAATCAGAAACTCCTCAGTGATCTTTAATCACAAGTTCTTCAATCAGATTCCAAATCAATCGTAGTCCAACATTCTCCACTTCCGATCAGTTCACCAGTAGTATCAAATATTTTAGCTTTCTTGTGATAAAATTCCACTTGGTAACCAATGTTGTTGAGCTGTGCAACACTTAGTAGATTGTAATTTAGACCTTCAACCCAATATGCATTTTCACAAGAGATCTTCTCAGTCAATTTAATCAAACCTTTTCCCCTAATAGGACATGGTGCATCATTACCAAATTTTACACTTTTACCTCTATACTGATGTAAGGTCTCAAACTTACTCTTGTCACCAGTCATGTGATGTGAACAACCACTATCAATAATCAATTTGTCATTCTTGTTCACATAGGATATCAATGCAGTTTTCTCATCCTCATCAGATTCATCTTTCATTGCAACATAATCTACCTCAATTTCAAAATCATCACTATTAGTGTCAGTTTCTTCTTCAACAATGTAACAAGATTTCTTACCTTTTCCTTTGTAGTCTTTGTACCTTCAGTAGCTTTTTTCATCCCTTCTATCTTTGTGTTTTATGTTTCTTTCTTCATCTTTATCATTCCTTTCAGGACATCTAGCAGCTATATGACCAACTTTATTACATGCAAAACATATAATAAGGAGTTTACCTTTATATTTTCCTTTTCCCCTTCTCAGTCTTCTAGCCATAAGAGCTTCTAGATCTTCAAGTTCTTCATTAGAAGTGTCACTATCACTTTCACTTTCACTGATGCATCTTTCTTTTTCTTTCTTCGGCTTGTTCAAAATTAATTGTCACTTAAAAAAAGATTCAACATTACCAATACTACCAACAGTGAAGTTATCATAGTTAGAGAGTTCAAAAGTAGTTAGCTTGCCAACCAAACTTTCCAAAGTAAGCACATTTGCAGAGTTACATCTAGATTCCCGAATAGTTGAGATCTTAATAGCATATATAGGATGTAGAGTTCTTAGTACTTTTCCAATTATAGTTTCATCATTAATAGTCCTATTTTCTCCTCTAATAGCATTCACAACTTCTTTTATTCTACGACAATATTGTGCAATGTTCTCACCTTCTTGCATTCTCATTTCATCAAACTTACCTCTAAGACTCTCAGCCTTAGCTTTCAGTACATTTATGTCACCACCATAGATCTTTGTAAGAGTGTCCCACATCTCCTTAGCACTTGTGCAATCCTTAATGTCCTCAAATTCTGGATAGCTTAGGGAAAATGCAATTTCTAGCATTGCCTCATTATGTTCTTGCTTAGCCCTCATTTCTTTAGCAGTCAAAGGTGCGACAGGTGAGACATAGTTATTCTCAATGTAGTACTTTGCAGAATCACCAATACTAGCTAGATGTGACTTCATCAAGCTTTTCCATGCAAGTATTTTTCCTTCTTTAGCTTCAGTACCTCCTTCTTATACATCCTGATCATTTGCTTCAAGTCCCTTTAAACTTGATTTTTGTAAACACCAATAATAATCAACACAGCTCTGATACCAATTGTTAATATGATTTAGAACAATAGAGAGGGGGGTGAATCAGTTGTTCTCAAGTCTAGATGTATAAAACAAACTTCAAAAGATTTTCTTTAAATCAGATCTAACAATCAAAACCAACTCAATCATCACTGATTCCATAATAGAAACATATAGCATTGTAGTCCACTACCTAGTTGTATCTAACTTGTAAAACACATAAATGTTCAAATCAAAACATTCACACAAGCATTGACACTAGGATTTATAGTGGAAACCCAATCTGGGAAAAGCCACTTTGTAACATGCTACTATTATTTTCACTCTTCTGAAGTGAGCTCGAATAAAAGCCAACCCTATCAAAGGTTACAATACACACTGTTAGGTGTGACCTGGTTAAAGGATCTCAATCACTCTGTTAGAAGTGAGCCTTGTTATAGGACCTACATACATTCCATTAGAATGCAACCTTGTTCAAAGGATTTAAACATATGACTCTTAGGTCAACCTCTGTTAAAAGTATTTTGACTGTTACAATGGTTAGAAAGTACCAATAGTATTGATCTGAAAAAACATACAACTCACTTTGCAAATATCAGATCCAATTCCATACACAAATTCTGGTTTACTAACTTTGAAACTTTTCCATCTCCATCTCTGATCTACTGATCTTCCAGCATCCTCTTTTCACCCATGCACACACATACCTAATTCTTAGGTTCCCTTAATACTTCCTCAATTAGGTTAACTTATCTTTTTCCACTCAATCTCCTTCATAGATCTTAGGGTTAGGTCAAATTCATTGAATCTACCCGCTTTATGTTCTTTGGATCCTTTTCTAGAAACATCTCAAATCTCTTAAAGATTTACAATAAAATGTTTTTCAGTGCATTCAATGTTTTCAAATAATCAATAAATAAAGTCAACACATTTTACATAATCCAAGAATTCAACAATGTCGGCTCCAAATCTGAATTCTCTTCAAATATTAAAATACTGATGCTTGGTCAATACTATGATCAACTACTCGGTCTTCATGTAGAAAGCTCAGTCATTACTAAAAAATGTTTCCTCAACTTATACTGTCTTTCTCAGCAATTAACATATGTTCAGTCGACACTAGAATTTTGCTCAGCATATACTGATTCGGTTGACACTAACATCACTCAGCTTAAACATGATTTCTCCATTTTTTCTTGGTCAAGCCTACCAGTTTAGTCTACAATCTTACTAAGATAAAAAAATACATTGTCTCATCATTGTACAACATAGTCAAGTATACTTTCTAGTATCAAGATAACTCAACCTTTCCTTAGGTGCTATTGTTACCATCCTTTCTTTCCCTTCTTCACAACAATACAATAGATATAGTACTTTCCTAAGCAGAAAAAATCTTACCAGTTAAGGTTTGACATCAATGACAACACAACAATTGCTTCAATTTCAGTTTCCAATAGGACTATGCATTATGGTATCCTAAGGAAGGCAATTTTGAACTTAAAGTCTATACCGATGCTGATTGGGATGGAAATGTGGATGACAGAAAAAGCACCACCGGAGGAGGATTTTTGTTTGGTGAAAGACTTGTTACTTGGACAAGTAAGAAGCAGGCTTGCATTTCTTAGTGTACAACTGAAGTAGAGTATGTTGTTGCTACTACAAACTATTCAAATATTGCATATATTAAGCAAGTGTTGGAAGGTATGAATGAGGTAATCACCGAGCTAATGATTATATATTGTGACAACACTAGTGTAATAAACATTTTAAAGATTCCAATGATGCACTCTAAAACAAAGCATATATCTATTAAGTATCACTACTTAAGAGAAAAAGTACAAGAGAAGCAAGTGAAGCTATAATTTGTTACATCTAAAGAACAACTTGCAGACATATTTACAAAGCCTCTACCAAAGGATACATTTGAATACTTGAGGACTAGACTTGGGGTCCATCCCCTGTCTATCGGTCACTAATTTGATCTAGATGTTGCATTAGCCTAATCTTATTAGAAGATCATTCATGTTGGTTGAACATAGTTCACACTTTGGATCATGTCTAAGGTTGTGAAAAGTTTGAAGAACTGGAACAAATTGGCATATCAGTATATCGAGATACCAAGAATGCACCAGACAATAGAGAGTTACATGGCTACTACAGAGCTATATGTTTATTTATTTCTTTGGCATTGTTGTCAAAGGGAGAGATGAAAAATATGAACCAATAAGAATTTTATATGGACCAATGAGAACAGTGATACATTTATCAAAGGGAGAGATAAACTGAAAGTAAGGGAGAGCACTGAAGATCAGTTACTGAGAACAGAAGAAGGAACCTTAGAGCTAAAAAGATCATATCTATAGAAGATAGTCTGCACTTGTAAATGCTGCTAAGTAACATAGTGATTAAATATATTAAGCTAGGGAGAGCTTGTACAACATTTGTTCACAGAGCTATAGAATACATGTTTTGTATGTGTATGGTATACTTCATATTGCTTGAGTTTCCATCAATGCCAAAGGGAGAGATTGATGAACTACAACTGACTTAGAACCTAATTGAAGATCAATGATTAGGGATCACTGAGTTTTTGATTAGATATGTAAGATAATTAAATCAATAATATGTTGTCATTGATGTCAAGTAGTTTGACAACAATTATCTTGTAAGTTACAATACCTAAACATTTTTAGAAAGGAGGACAAGATGAAGAACATAAATATCTACATGAGAAAGATGTATATGAAAGATGAGGATAAGGAATACATTAGGTAACTTGTTGATGAGTCTATGACCTTTTATTATTAACTTAATTATGTTGCATTCATCTATGATGAGGAAAAGAGATGAAAGGCACAAGGACGTGTGGTCGGTTGATGAAGCATCACAGTATACACCGAGAAGTGTAGTGTATACCGAGCATAGTATAAACTAAGTTTGTGTTCATCGACACATTTCTTTGTTAACCAAATGAGAACAAAGGAACTAAATGATCAGTTTAGTTGATAAGGATTGATGAGCTAGAAAGTGTATAAGTTCAAGGTTTGGAGATAAAGTTTGTTACAAAGCTTGACAAATAACAAAATTCAAGGAAGATCTAAAGGATGGAAAAAAAATGTTTTACTGACACATCAATCAAGGAAGGTTTAATTGGCAAAATGGATGAAGGAGAATAAGTGGCAAAATATAATGAATAAGAAGGAAACAATTTACATGTTTATTTAAGAGACTAGAGTTTCATTATGAAAAATATTCCAGAAGAAGGAGACTATAGAATTATCACATGAACAAGCTTCATGCATGCTTGATCAAATAGGTTAAGGAGAACCAAACTGTAGAGTTTACCAAGTGTCAGAACGCTATTACCGAGAGATAGTAAGTCATTGATTATAGTTGAAAAAAAATTGATATATTGATCAGAGGATTTGGATGAGTGTAATATAGATCTGAGCATCTGCAATAGAAGTTGTATTGTAATCAGATAAATCTCTTAACCAAGTGGACTTGAAAATCTTGTAATGTCATTCATAGAATGTACATCTGTTATCCTGTCAACCCAATAGTGAATTCTAGTTGGACAATAATTGTTGATCTAAAATCCTCTAAAAAGGTCACACCTTACAATGTATTTTTTAACCTTTAATAGGGTTGGGTCTTCACGGATCTCACTTCAGAAGAGTGAACAATTTTTGGGTTGTAGGTCCCAGGTGGTTTTTCCCTTAATGTGGTTTCCACGTTAAATATTTTGTGTTATGTGTTCATTGTGGTGATTGTTTGATTGACATACTTTACATATTTCATATTGGATTTGATCGATAATCATTATATGTTATTGACTAGTAATTGGTAAAAGCACAGATAGCATAATATTTTATATTACCGACCTGCAGAAGTTTTAGTAAATTGTTTTTGGTTATACATTTTGAATTGGGACTATGGATAACTAATTCACCCCCCTCTCAGTTATTCTAACAAATTGCTAGGCTATTCTCCTGTCCAATCACTCTCACTATGACTACAATGAGATATCTTCTATCTTTTATGTACTTTATAGTATAAATTCTACCATTAATGCTAGTCGCATAAAACAAGTCATCACTAGGAAATTCCTAACTTTCATTCTGCAAATAATCAGCTAGTGCACTCTTGCACAAAGGTTCCTCTAGTCTCCAAAATCTTAAGTCCAAAGGTGCATACTCTGAGAGTGAGTATACCAGCCACGTAGGGGTCTAGAGCTAAATTAGCTCCCCCTATGACTGTGAGGGCCATTCATCCAGATGTAGAGGGTGCATCCACTGTGGATGCATCCAATACATTCTCATTAGCCTTATCCTTCTTTGCTTCTGACCAAATCAAGCTTGCATCCTCTGAAGCTTTCAAAAAATTGACTTCTCCTTCAGGATCCAAAATTGGTTCTTCGGGCTTTTTGGGGCTTTCCTGACCTTGCATCAATGATCTACCAAACTTTGAGATGTGTCCAGTCTTGTTACAAGAGTGACAAATGACTGGAGGCCTTATATTCCTTAGCACATTGACATGGATCACCATTTTACATTGTCTACCTAAGTGACCATTATGGTTACATATCTGGCATGTAACATTCTAAGAATTTCTTTCATTTGACTGATTCTAATTTCTTTGATTATACTAAGTCCTATTCTTTTGACTTGTTTTGCAATTCATAGCTCTATAACCAAATTTATTGCATGAATAACAGTAACCATTAAAAGACCTATGTATAATTCATTGCTATGTGTCCATGCTTGTTACATGCATAACAAGTGCGGTCTACTAGTTTGCACTCTTTCTTAGGTGGTTCAATATGATCCTTAGTATGACTTCTAGTCTCGTTAGCACTGAGGTGCCTTCTAGTGCTTTAATTATTTCTCGCATGTTATCAATCTAATTTTGTGCTTCATTGTATCCAATGCAACTAGTATCTCCTTTGGCTCTTCTTTCATACAACTAAGATTCTATCAAATCAGAACTCATGTGTAATTTGTCAAAGTGATTCTTTTCTTCTTTTAATTCAAATTCCAAGCTTTCTTTATTATTTCTTAGCTCCAAGATTTCCATGTTTTCTTTCCTTAATTCTTCATTGAGTTGAAGGTTCTCTTTGACTTGTTCTTCATACACTTCCTAATTGTTAATCGGCTTATCATCAAATTCTTCAGTTTGTTCTTTTAAGGATGAATTTTCTTCATTTAGCTTCTTGACCATTGTCAGTAGATTACTAGTAGAGCATTCTTTCAAATCCTTTCTTAGCCTTTTGATGACTAATTGAGTATCACTGAGTTTTTCTTTTAGTTCTTCAATTTCCCTTTCAGATTTGTCCAGGTCTTCAAGAGCAGCTTCCATATTTCTTTTTAGATGTTTCATTTATGCTTTGTCCATGATCTCCTCAAGTGGTTAAACTTCTCTTCTGAGGACCAAAGCTCTGATACCAATTGTTAGGAATGGAAACACTGAGAGAGGGGGGGGGGGGTGAATCAGTGTTCACTATATTTTATCTTTTCTCTTAATCTTTAAATTGAACTTAAATACTTAAGTACTAAAATGAACATCCACATAAACAAGAAACATGAAATCAACACATAACACCAATATGGTTATGGGGAAACCCAAATAGGTAAAAACCTATGTGGGAATTGAGACCCACTAATATTATGTACCAGTGTTTTATGATCCTTATTAGAAGATCCTTAACCCTGTTAAGAGTTTCTTTAAAATGCATTAAGTACAATAGACCTTGTCAAGGGTCGGACCCTATTAGGATTATTTTATAATAGTCCATGTTAGGGGAGTGGACACACTATCCTAGAGCTCATTTCTCAAGTGGTGAAGGCTACAACCTTCTGATCTCAAATACACACTATATCTACTAGATGAACTATTATTGTGACACTGCTTATCTGATCACTTCCTCTGATGTGCTAATGCTTTGACCTCTTGAAAATATCTAATACATCTTATAGACTCTTCACACACTTATGCACTCCTTTTCACAACTCCATATCAACTTCCATACAAATTACAATGGGTGGATCTCATATTTATATGCACTACAAAACAAACAACTAGGTCGGCCCTTAAACCTATTACATACAATGCTTCCAAATGAATTGGCTCAAGCGTGTTTACAAAAAAATATATATACATGTTAGAAACCCAATTAAAATAGGCACATATCCTTTACATCATTATAATATAACCATAACTCAAAATGATAACAATCGGTTGCTTACTCTATTCTTCAGTGGCACACACTGGCTGTGTAACTTCAACTATCTGTATCTTTCTCCTAATTTCATATCTGATCATGTGCTCATAGAATAAGAATGAATATAGTCTAACCAACTTAAATTATAGGGTGCACACCATAACTCATTCATACACATGTGCTTTGATCCTCTGAGCTTCAGGAACTCTGTACATTGTCCAGTCTTCAACATTTAGCCAATTTCTGATCTTCTCATTAAGTGTGCTAACTCCAAACTACTATATAACTTTTTTTCCATAATGAAAACACAATATCAATTCATATATGCTTGTATAGTCAACTTTCCAACAAGAACCACTTTGAGTGTGATGGAATCACAGAGGCTCGAAAGGTTAAAGTGGCTAAGACTAGATGGAGAGGTCCTGCACTCACTTGGTGAAAATTTCTCCAAGATCAAAGAGAGAAGGAAGGTAAGAATCCAATTGCTACATAGAATGAAATGGTATCCAAACTTAGAGATTCTTATGTGCCAAAGGATTATGAAATCCAACTCCATAAGAAGATAAAAAGTCTTAGGAAAAAAGACTTAGATGTGAACTCATATACCGAGGAGTTCCAAAGACTTTGTATGAGGTACTGAGTTGTAGAGGATGAGAAGGTAAAGGTAAAAAGATACCTTAATGGGCTCAAATGGAATATTCAAGATGAGATGAGTCTCTTGACTCCAGACACCATTCAAAAATGTCATCAACTTGCTATCAAGGTAGAGGATAAGTTGAGAAAGAAACAAGACTCTAGCACTTCAAGAGGTAGAGGTAGAGGAAGAGATAATAGAGGAAAACAAGTGGATATGGTGGAAGGAGTTTAGAGCCAAGAAATCAAGGAGAAGTCAAATATACTAAGAAATAAGAGGGAGGCTCCAGTAGAGGTAGTAGAGGAAGGAGCTCTAATTTTAGAGGAAGAAGTGGTGGACAAGGAAGAGGCAACTATTTTGCCAACGTGAAGTGTTACCATTGTAACCAAATGGGACACCTTTCCTATAGGTGTCTAGAGAAGGGTAGTACTTCTCAAGGAGGTGACAAAATAGTTAATTTTGTTCATGAAGAGACAAGTACATGAGTGAAATCTCCTGAGGTACCACTAACATCAAAGGAATGTGAGAACCTCATGATTAGGAGAACATTGATCAAAGAACCAGTTAAGGAGGAGCCAAGCCAAAGGAGGTACCTGTTTAGAATTAAATGCAAGTTGATAGGTAAAGTATGTAGAGTCATCATAGACTCAAGGTCTACTAACAAAATTGTGTTAGAGGAAGTAGTCAGCAAATTAAAAATGACAAGGATCCCCCACACTTATCATTACAAGGTCACATGGCTTAATAAAGGACATGTCTTAGTGAATGAGTAGGCTTGGGTTGAGTTCTTAGTTGAGAGATATAAGGAAAAGGTTCTATGTGATGTGTTTCCTATGGATGCATGTCACTTGCTCCTAGGTAGACCATGGAAATTTGACTGCCAAGCTATGCATGATGGATTAAAGAATTCATATACTTTCAAAAAGGATAATGTGACATTTAAGATTTAGTCACTGTTAGAGGATACATAGATGAAGTCAGCAGGCCCCAATGTACTCATGGTTGGTGAGAAAGAGTTCTTAGAAGCCCTTGAAGAAGGAGAAGGAGTTGGATTTGCACCGGTGTTAAGGCCAAGAGAGGTAAGTGATGACAAGGCAACCAAGATGCCAGAGCTAACTAAGGAGATACAAAGTATGATGCAGACCTATGGAGGTAGTGTAAGTGATGGACAACCATCATCATTACCCCCTAAAAGAGCTATAAGCCATGGGATAGACTTCATACCAGGAGCTACCCTTCCCAATTAGGCAGCCTACAAGATGACCCCTCAACAAAATGAGGAAATTTCTAGACAAATCCAAGAGCTCCTAAGCCAAGGTCTTATTAGAAAGAGCATCAGCCCATGTACCATACCCACTGTCCTAGCACCTAAAAAGGGAGGAACTTGGAGACTATGTACTGATTCAAGGGCCATAAATAGGATAACCATTAGGTATAGATTCCCTATAGAAGACCTAATGGATTTTCTAGGAGAAGCCAAGTACTTTACCAAGATATACTTAAAGAGTGGTTATCACCAAATTAGGATACATGAGGGAGATGAGTGGAAAACAACCTTCAAAATCAATTAGGGTTTGTATGAATGGCTTGTCATGCCATTTGGACTATCTAATGCCCCCTCCACACTCATGAGGCTCATGAATGAAGTTCTCAAGGAATACATTGGAAAATTTGTAGTGGTATATCTTGATGATATACTGATTTATAGCAAGACAAAGGATGAACATCTCCAACACTTAGAGACTATTATCAAGAGGCTGTATAATAAAAGGTTGATGATAAATTTGGAGAAATGTGAATTCATGAGATAGGAGTTGGTATACCTTGGATTTGTACTATCTCATGGAAATCTGAAAATGGACACTAGCAAAGTGGAAGCCATCCTCAATTGGTCCACTCCAAGGACAACAATAGAGGTAAGAAGTTTTCATGGCCTTGCTCAATACTATAGAAACTTTATTAGACAATTCGATGCTATTTGTGCCCCTATGTTGGACACCATTAAAGGAGGCATGAAGACTAATTTTATGCAGAATGAACAAATTAACAAGATTTTTGAGTTGTTGAAGAAAAAGATTGCTACTCAACTTATTCTAGTTTTTCCAAGCTTTGAGAAACTATTCACCATAGAGTGTGATGCAAGAAATGTGGTTATTGGAGCTGTCTTAAGCCAATAGTGTAGACTAGTGGCTTTCCATTTAGAGAAGTTGAGTGAAGCTAAGAAGAAATATTCTTCTTATGACCTTTAGATGTATGCTCTGGTTCAAGCCTTAAGGAAATGGAGGCATTATTTGCTTCCAAAGGAGTTCATAGTCTATTCAGACAACCAAGCTCTAAGTTTCTTAAAATCTCAAGAGAAACTCAGTCATAAGCACATAAAGGGGGTTGAATACCTACAAGCATACACATTTAACATCAAGCACAAGAAGGGAGTCCTAAACAAGGTGGCAGATGCCTTGAGTAGATGAGATCTCACTATCCAGGAGATACAATTGAAGAGCATGGGGATAGATAACTTCAAGGATCTATATGTTGATGATGAAGACTTTGCAGACATTTACAAGGTATGTCTAGAACATAAGAACCACTTCCATAGTAAATATGTTGAATATACTTTGCATAGTAACCTCTTATTTAAGGGAAGTTAGTTATGTGTCCCTAGAGGGTCTGTAAGGGAGAATTTGATTCAGGAAAAGCACAATGGTGCATTCAGTGTTCATTTTGGGGTCACTAAGACACAAGAACTAGTTCAAAGATTTTACTTTTCGCCAAGTATGAACAGTGATGTGAGGAATTATGTTGAGAGTTGTATTGTGTGTCAAAAGGCCAAAGGAAATTATTCTAATGCAGGCCTATATCAACCACTACATGTTCCCACTAGGCCATGGGAATGCTTGAGCATGGACTTTGTAGTTGGGTTACCCAAGACAAGACAAGGAGTGGATGGTGTCTATGTGATAGTAGATAGGTTTAGCAAGATGGCTCATTTTGTGCCATGTAAGACAACTAATGATGCTAGCCAAATAGTTTCTCTATTCTTTAAAGAGATAATTAGGATACATGGATTGCCTTTGAGCATAGCATTAGATAGAGATACCAAGTTTATGAGTCACTTTTGGAAGACTCTTTGGCAAAGACTAGGCACCAATTTGTCCTTTGGATCTGCATACCATCCTTAGATAGATGGTCAAACTGAGGTGGTAAATGGGAGTCTTGGAAATCTCCTAAGATGCTTGACTAAAGAATATGGTAAAAAATGGGATCAACTACTTGGGAAGGCTGAGTATGCATGCAATGACACTGTGAACAGGTCAACATGTAAGAGTCCCTTTGAAATTATATATGGCCTACACCCTAGAGGAGTCTATGAACTGAGAGACTTAAAGGATGGAGTTAAAGGGACTGGCTATGCTAAAGATTTTTCCTATGCTATGCAAGAGATTCATGATCCAGTAAAGAAAATATTAGCTGAAAACACTATGAAACACAAGAGTAAGGTTGATGAGGGTAGAAGGGAAATCCAATTCAATATTGGAGATTTAGTAATGGTGCATCTTAATAAAGCTAGGTTACAAAAAGGAGTCCCTCACAAATTGCAAATGAGAAGGATTGGCCCCTGTCCTATCTTAGTAAAGTATGGAGTGCCCAATGCTTATAAGGTGGAGTTGCCAAAAGATGGTGGACTATCCCCTGTCCTTAATATTGTAGACTTGGTTCCTTACAAAGGACCAACCCCTAATCTTGATTAGAGCTTAAGTGAAGTAATTCAAGATGTGGATGAACTTAATTTATCTTCTACATTAGTCAAGAAGGAAGACATCATAGTGGATTCAAGGGTTTATAAGAAGACTAGAACCAAAGAGTATAAGGAACATTTAGTCAAATGTCAAGGGAAAATGGATGCAGATGCCACATGGATCAAGGAATCAGAGTTTAAAAAGTTGGGCATTGACCTCAACTTATTCAATCCAAGGATGGATTGAAAGCTTTCACTTGGGGAGAATGGTGCAGGAGCACCTAGGCTAGCCTCCTAGTCCTTTGTAATTTTGTCTTGTATCTGACCTTTTCCAAGTTAGAAGTGTGCTTAATTTGGACCTTAAAAGGTCTTGCATGTGTGTGACTAGGTGGATTGATAGTTAGTATCTAATCCAACCTAGTCTAGTTAGGTTCCTTTATTGCTACATTTTGTCTTAATTAGGGAAATGAGTCTAAATGTGTCTTAAACATTGGTATGGTAAAGAAGATGCCTTATTAGGCTTAAATGAGGTTAGTTATTTGAAATAAGTGGGATACAGGCCCAAGAATATAGGTTACCTCATTATTGCAAAAGATGCTAAAAGTGGTCATGACAACATTTGCAACTTTGTGCAAATGTTGCATGCAACTCAACCACATTGGATCCCCACCATTATAGGAGTGGGAATTGAATTCCAAGGCCTAAAAAGATGGAGAAATTATCTTACGATACCAAATGGCTCATGTTTAGAGGTAGATGTGATTGTAAAGAAGTTTTTGAGTTGAATAGAAGCTCTGCAATACTGGTTTTTAGAGGATATCTGAGCATTCTTGTGTGACAGTGCACTCATATGGATTTAACTCTTTGATTTAGCTTTATATCTGTATAGATAGGATAGTTTTAAGACTTTTTCATTCTTTGTGTAAGTAGTTTAGAGATAGTCTAGTCACTTCAATAAATTGTTTAGTGTTTAGAGAATCTACTGGTCCAATCTAGGCCTGTTTGTGTTTTTATGGCTCCCCCATGAGATCTAACCACAGGATCTTCCTAAAGTTGGATGAATTTTTTAGGGGAATCAATTTATAGTAGCAATATAGAGGTAGGAGTCCTGAAGGGTCAAGATTCTAATTTTATAGTCATGTCCTAGGCGAGACTAGTGTGCCTGGTTACATGCGTGATAGTAAGAAAATGAGGGTTTTCATGCAGGGGAAAGGAAGACAGTATGGAAAAAGTATGGAATTAGTTAGCATATGAATTTTTCATTTCATTGTAGTGAGATTGAGAATTAATCTATCCATTTGGTCTAGTTTCAAGAAAGAAATTAGTATAGTCCTAGAAATTAGGCCTATTAGCCCTACTTTGTAGTAAGCCTGTGTACGGAGGCCATGGAACTCTAAATCCTCCTGAATATTTTATAGATCCTAAAAGGGTACTTGAATGTAAAGATTTTTTGCAGGTTATTTGGGAAGATTTGTCAAGAAATTGGAAAAAGACCCTGTTAAGGGCTACAAGGAAACTAGGCCTAATTAGTCCTCTAAAAGACTAGTTCTTGAACCCAATTGAAAAGGGCTTGGAGATCCATCAAAATGGATTAAAATGGAAAAATAATGGATTTTTTCAAGTTATTTGGTACCCCTACAACCACTTTGGTATTTTTTTGTGAGAAGAGCACTTAGAGTCTTCTAAGTGTTTGAAAGCATTGAGATAAAACTAAAAGGTGAATGTTCTTCAAGGTTAAGCACAAGGAGATTGAATCTTAGAATAGAGTTTGGTAGAGTTTTAGGTTGGTCACCTAAGACTAGTAAGATCCTAAAAGAGAATAGGATCCTTTGGAGAGGACAAGCAAGGTCCTAGTTGCACTTGTGCGAGCACACCAAGAAGAACATACATCAACTAAGCTATTAAAGTAATATGTAAGATGATTAAATTAGTCAATATGTTATCATTGATGTCAACTAGTTTTGACTATACTTATCATGATAGTTACAAACATCTGAACATCTATAGAAGGAAGAAATGGTGAAGAAATAAGATATCTACATAAGGACAAGATGAATATGATAGATATGGATAAGGTATACATTGTGTAACTTATTGATGAGTCTATTGAATTATGTTGTTGACTTGAGCATGTTACATTATTATATTATGAAGATGAGATCATAATTCAACAAGTTAATGTGGTCGGTAATTGAAGATTTATGTATACACCAAATTAGTCTTGTGTATACCGAGTGATAGTAATAACCAAGTTATTTATCGCTGACACATTCTAGATTAACTGTGTAGGATGAAAATATTAAATTTTTATAATAGTCGATTGAAATTGACGAGCTAGAAGATGCTTATGATTTCAAGGTAAGAGATAGAGTTTTTTATAAGATCAACGACTGAAAAATTTAGAGATAATCAAAGGGAAGAGATTGAAACGTGTTATTCATACAACTACTGAGGAAGCTTGAAGAGGCAAAATGAACGATGGAGATTAAGAGTTAAAATCTAATGGCTGAGATGAAAATGGTTTACACATTTATTTAAGAGACATGAGATTCATTGTTGAATCTTCTGGATGTATTGAGACTGCAAGAGAATTTGCGTGAAGACATTTTTCATGCACCACTGATCAAATTGGTTACAGAAAGAATCGAGCTGGACTATAGGTATTATCGAGCATCACATAATTATACACCAAGTGTAGTAAGTTGGAGGATATAATGGAGTGAATTGATTATTGATTAGAAGACTTATATTGAGCTTAGCATAAATTAGAATACTTTCAAATTGAGTTATATTTGAATCAGATCACTACCGTATCAGATTAGCCATTGTTACAGCTAAATCTCTTAATCGAGTAGATTTAACAGTCTTTTATATTTCAATATGGAATTCAAGGAATGTTAATTATTTTCTTGTTGACCCCATAGTGAATGCTGGTCGAGGGAGAACTGTTAGTGATAAATCCTTTAACAAGGTCACACCTTACAGTGTATTTTGTAACCTTTAATAGGGTTGGCTCCTAACCAAGCTCACTTCAGAAGAGTGAAATATTTTGGGTTACTAGTCCTAGGTGGTTTTTCCCTTAGTAGGGTTTCCACATTAAATCTTCATGTTATATCTTATTTATTGTGATTGGATTAATATCATACTTTACATATTTCATATTTGATTAATCAATAAACACAATTTTTTAAATTACTTGCAATTGGTAAATGAACATAAAGATTATTGTTAATATCTTACCGAGTTGAGTGTTTTATTGAAAAAGTTTGAAAAAGTACATCTGAGAGTTTGGGACTATAGGATAACTGATTTAACTAATTCACCCCCCCCCCCCCCTCTTAGTTATCTAACACTTAGAATGCCTTGATTTTAAAACTAGGTAAGAAAAGTGTCCACTTGACCAAAATGAAAAAGCATAAAAAGAGAGAAAAGATAACTTGCCACAAGATTCCCAAGATGCGGGTAGATTCCCTATGTAGGACACTTGTGAACAAGAAAATATAAGATAAAAGTATCCAAAAGAGATGATAAGAAGAGGATGGACAAGTGAACAATCTACTAGCCAATAGTGTAGTCAAGATATCCAATTAATCTTTTTAAGCTTAAGGAGACTTGTAACTTGCTGGAATGTACCAAATAATAGGAAGAGATAAGGATAACAATGGAGAAGCTATGTTGACACCATTTAATATTAGTTTAAAATTTTTACTTCAAAGGATTGTGATGGTTGACTGGCAAGTTTAGATTATTTTCTAGACCAAGTTTCATTGTTTATAATGAAATAAAATGATGTGAATAAGCAATAGTCTTCAAACAATTCAACAAGGGTCAAAGAAACCTTGCAAATATAAGCACTTGTGAGGTCTAAAGTTTATTTACAATATTCCAAGAGTGTCTAGTGTATGTTCACAAAGATTTATATGGGTCTCAAAACAAATTGAAGACACATAAAGCAAGAGCTACCTAAAGGAAATGGCTAGTATCAAAAACTTTTCCCATAACTTTGTATTCCTTAGCCTCACACAAAGTGATATTGTCATTTTTCATGGAATTTTCACGTTATCAATCAAAAGAAGATTCAAAAAGATCACATCGCAAAGGCTCTAAAATTCCACGTTCATGTTTTAAAATAGCCAAGGGAATAAATATGGTGAGTGTAAATCTTCAGGTGATCTGGGTAATCCACTTGGATCAATCCTTGCACAAAGGTTTTGATACTTTCAGAAGTAAATATAGTAGCCTTTAACTTAAGGTATCTAGTAAGGACCTTCATTCATGATTACCCCTTGTAGTTCCACAAGTATAATTAAGGCCTATAGCCCTACAAGAACTCAAAGATTATAGTCTCACAAGAAATATTGATGCCTCTTAGCCCTATACAAGTTCAATGTATCCCCCTTGTAGTCTTGTAAACAAGATTGAGATCGTAAGGTCCTACAAGATTCTAAAAAACCATAGTCTCACAAGAAAGATTTAGGCAAGTAGGCCCTATGGGTGTTGAAACATTAGGAATAGAAATAACCATGTCTTTTGTGTCTTTGTATTCAAGGAAGCTTTTGATTATAGTGGGATGGAGTAGCCAAGTTCGCTTGTTCCCCACTTGGGTCATTCCCAAAATATTTTTCTCTTGGTAGGACCTCTAAAGGTAAATGTAAGAAAGGAAAAATGGATAGCTAATGGAGGTCTGAATTTATGATTCTCTAGAGAAGAGAAGACCATACTCCCTACTCCATAGTGTCTCCCAAACACATCAAGCACATGTTCATTTACTAAAACCAACTAATTAAGCTATGTGCATATGAAAAAAATCAATGCTAATAAAAGGCATATAAGTTAATTTTTATCTCTAAAGCTAACAACTCATAATTGACTAATTTTATCATGCATTAAATTATGTGCAAATAAAGTACAAGCTAATAACAAAATGCTCTTTTTTTTGTTGATTTTGACCTAGTTAACAAGATCTAATTTTTTTGCTATCATTTCGGCCCCAAAAATAAAAATGCAAAGAAGAAACCCATATTAAAAATCTGAGATATTTCCAAAAAAGATTTTTTAAAAAGAAATATCCCTTAATTTATGCCCTAGACATCTATTTGACCATAAGAAACCAGTTTTCACAAATTGACTATTTGTGTCATGTTCTTGCATATAAATTAAAAACACAAAGAAGTAACCCCCTATAGAATTCATTGATATTTAAAAAACTATATTTGTTTCTAAAAAATTCTCTAATTTGCAACCAAAAACTAATTTTTATGAAAAATCAATAAAAAATTATAACTCATAGAAAAATGATCAGAAAATCCTAATTTTTGGATTTAGACACCTCTCATCCATCCCCAACCTAAAAAATTAGTTTCAGATGAAGAGACCAAGCCGTTTGGAAGATATGACCAAATCTTTCAAATGCTTGTGATTTTTGCCTTCAACTCAACTTGTACAAGGGTTACCCCTAAAAACCAAAGTGAGTATCCAAAATTTGTGGGTTAACCCCACCGTGGGTACGAAAAATGTGAGCCAAAAAGTGTGGTCACTTCTATAAACTCTTATATCCAAGAGATCCAATGAATTTGGAGTCTTATAAGGAGACTTATAGCTTCCTATGCATAGCGTGAAAGAATCATATATATAAAGATGGTGGCTCTCAAATAAACTCAATAAGAAAAATCCCTGCAAGGTGAAGTATAGTTGATGAAATATTCAAGTAGATATCAAGCAATGAGAGTGCAAGTATCCAAGATCTCCATGATAAATGCAAATAAAAAGTAATCTAAGATGAGATGCAAGAGATGAAGGATTAAGCTAAGATTAAATGGAAGAGTGTAAGGAAAGTAAATCTAAGCTAACAAGATGAAAGATTACTATCCATGCTAATTAGACTATATTAACTAAGCTAAATGCAAGAAAGTAAATAACAAATTTAACATAAATGATAATGCAATATCTCAAGATGAAACATAAGCTACGATGCAAGGATGAGCTAAGATGCAAGAATAATGAAAACTAAGATGCCAAGACTCCAAGATGCCAAGATGTCTCACCCCCCAAAAATGCAATAACGAGGAGAGACCCTCATTTTAAAGAAATTAGAAATGAGAAGATAGTCAAGATTAAGAGGAAAAAGAATGAGAAATGGTGGAGATTAAGTCTTGGTTGATCAATGTGCTCATGTCTTTAAGAAACAAACCTAAAATGCTAAGATTAAGAGAAAAAACAATGAGTGGTTGCAATAAAGAGGCAAAATTCTTCTTCAAAAGTCAAAAGATTCTATTTCCATCTCATTGGAAAGTGCACTTTCCTTTTTTGTTTTCTTTTTCTTTTATTTTAGAAAAGTGCTTTTTATGTGCACTTAGGATAAAGGGTTTTTTTATTATTTAATTAAAAGGGAGAATGTTCTTTTAATTAAATAAACATAGAATAAAGTGGTCAAACTTTATGATATGTAAAATAAATGATTAATTAATTAGGTAGAATTGATTTGATGCAAAGAAATGGTCTAATATTTTAATTTAATTTTTCATAAAGAGGGCTTATAGTTTACTAGACAAAATTGGGTGATTACACATATATGATAAAAAAACATCAATCATACCTAGTTTTAGTCCTATTGGAGCATTTTGACCACCTTGACCTATTTAAGGCATTACAAGTGGTCTAGAATGTTCAAGTGAGTTGTGAAGCATAACAAGGTTATTCCTAGTGTTTACTCACCCAATTGAAGGTGTTGGAATAGACAGTTTGATGCCAAGATGAACGGTTTGAAAGATACACAATGTTCTGATTCAACTGAGGTAGAATGCAAGGTTTGACATCAATAGAGATTGGGTTGGAAATTTCAAATGATATCAAATATTCTAGAACTGAGATAGGTTATTATACGCATCCATAACATGGTCTCGTACCACCAGATAGTTTTCTAATGGTGCTTTGTGCACCTTTAGGGACACTTCAGTCTGGAGTAGTTCAGAACGTTCAAGTGAGTTTGTGTACAAAATAAGGTAGTGACTAAAGCTTACACATGTTAGGATTAACAAGAAAAAAATAATAGTTACATACAAATATAACCAATATCAGAAAATAATAAACCACACAGAAGAGAACACAAGACACAAAGATTTAATGTGGTTCACCAAATCCATGGGCTACGTCTACCAACAATGAGTCCAATATTATTATTATCCATTGATTATAACCTAATTAAAATCCGCAGTCCCTTGTAGCTCAATACTACCGCAAGAAGCTACTAAAACCATACATGATGAAAACCCTAGCCCTAGGCCATTTTTTATACAAGATTGTTTTCTCTTTAGGTTTAGAATCAATTACAACACGCCAACCCAAATATAGCCAAAAACTAGCCACATGGAAAGTGTACAGTACTTCCCTGATCAGTCATCAAAGACCAACAACACGGCTAACTGAAGCTATTAGAACAGATAGTTTGAGGCTATGATGAATGGTTTGAAAGATACACAATGTTAGAGCTTTCAACTTAGCAACACTATGTGTTTTGACATTAACCGAGATTGGTTGAAAAATTAAAAAAAAGTTGAATCTCCCAAAAATGAGATAAGTTATTGTAGGCCTTGGTAACATGGTCCTGTAACAACTAATAATTTCCTGATACTTCGCATGAGCTCTGAGAAATTCCTCCTAAAGATAACTACTTAATGGTGCTTAGTGCACCTTTAGGAACACTTCACTCCTGAGTGGTCAACAATGTTCAAGTGAGTCCTTGTGTGGAAGGAGGTTGTCATTAGCATTTACCTAGCCAACTGGAGCCATTGTTGTAGACAGTTTGAGTCTAAAATGAATGCTTTAAAAGATACACATTGATGCAACTTTCAACTCACCAACATTACAAGTTTTGACATCAAACATGATTGTGTTGCCAAATTAAAATGAATTTGAATCTCCCAAAACTAAGATAATTTATTGTAGGTCTTGATAACATGGTCATGTAGCACTTTAAATTTCATTGATACCTTTCAAGAGCTATGATAAATGACCCTTGAAGATCATTTAGTTGATTCTTAGTGCACCTTTAAGGATAGTTCACTCTTGAGTGGTTAGGAACGTTCAAGTGAGTCCATGTGAAAAATGAGGTCACTAGAGTTTACCCATCCAATTGGAGCTATTGGAATAGATGGTTCGAGACCATGATAAATGGTTTGAAAAATCCACAATTTTGCAACTTTCAACTAAGCAACACTACAAGTTTTGGCATCAATTGAGATTGGGTTGCCAAATTAAAAAAAAATTGAATCTCCCAAAACTAAGATAGGTTATTTTAGGCCTCCATGATATGGTCGTGTAGCACCTAATAGTTTTCCAATACCTCGCACAAGTTCCAATAAATAGCCCCCTAAATATCACTAATTTCATTCTTAGTGCACCTTTAGGAACACTTCACTCCTGACTGGTCAGGAATATTTGAGTGAGTCCATGTGAAAAATGAGGTTGTCACTAGAGTTTATCTGGAAAAATTGTGCTATTGGCATAGATGGTTCAAGGTCACCACGAACGGTTTGAAAGATATGTAATGTTGCAACTTTCAAGTGAGAAACATTACAAGTTTTGGCATCAACCGAGATTAGGTTTCCAAATTAAAAAGAGATTGCATCTCCAAAAATTAAGATAGGTTATTGTAGGCCTTCATGACATGGTCCTGTAGCATGTGAATTTTTTTTGATATGTTGCACAAACTCTAAGGAATAACCCCCTAAAGATCACCAATTTCATGATGGGTGCACTTCTAGGGACACTTCACTCTTGAGTGGTCAAGTACATTCAAGCAAGTTCATGTGAAAAATGAGGTTGTCAGTATCCTTTACCTAACCAACCAGAGCTATTGGCACATATATTTGAATGCCATGATCAATGTTTTGAAAGATAGAAAGTGTTGCAAATTTTGACTGAGGCACACTACACTATTTGGTATCAACCAAGATTTGGCACACTACACTACACTGAGGCACACTACACTATTTGGCATCAACCTAGTGGTTTTCCAATACCTCACACGAGCTCCAAGAAATGGACCCCTAAAGATCATTTCTTAATGGTGCTTAGTGGGGTCTTCATTTCTTATATCATCTTGATCTTATGTCTCACTAGGTGTTAAGGATTTATGTTTCCATTATTCAACCCATTCTTTATTCTTGCATTCTTCTCATTCACCTACAAGAGAAAATTGACAAAAAATGCAAGCTCCCTAGTCCATATAGTCCAAGTGTTAGAATTAGAACTCTTAAATGAATGCCATTTAGCTGGCTCGTTGATTGTATCACAATCATATCTTGAAAGGATATTATTCTCTTCAACTAGCCAAAAGAAATATTTGATTGTAGAGTTCTGACTTAATCCTATAGATAAATTTATATTACACCATTCACAATTGCACATGCATTTTGAAATTTGGTTTTTTCCTCAAATTTGAGTTGCTCTCTATGAAGGCCTATCTTAACACATGCATTGGCACCATCATGTTATCCTTTCTAGTGTCTAGCCCCCAAAAAATTTGCATATGTTGGATATTAGTTTTCTTATGTGTCAAACTCAACCAATAAAATATTCTAGCATTCTTGAATTTCCATGTGCAATTATCTAACCAAATTAGATGCTCTTTCATTTGAATTTCTCTCTCCCTTAAATTCTTATAAAAGGTCTTGAAACAATACTAGAAAAACTTTAATGAGTGTAATTTATTATCACTCATAGAGAAATGGAACTCTATCAAAAAAATTCAACCCTTTTGTACTTTCAAATGCATGCCTATAAACAATATAAACAAAAATTACTACCTGCATTGAATTATAATATTGTACTTGGACCTCATCTTGTAGTGCAAGTGTGTAGCTTTCTGAAAATTCAATGAAGGAAAGTATGCTACCAACTAGAAATGTATTCTTGCATATGTGAAATTGTCCATCAATCCATCTAGCATTTTGAGAGTGTTTCACATATTTAGGTATGATCATTCTCTTAAATTCATTCATAAATGGATGAACACTAACTTTTTCAATAATTAGATTGCACCATCTTACAACCTTTCCATCCTTTAATGGATACTCAATAATTTAAAGTCTTTTTACATCAACTAATTGTTGTCCATAATCAATTGAAATATTTGCATGCAAACATTCATCTAACAAAGTAAGATTGCCATATATATCACACACACCAGAAAAACTTGCATTAAAAAGAAAATATTTCTCATTAGGTGGATTACAAAATGAACTTGATATGAACTCCTTTATAGTTTAAGGTGGTATATTTATACCACATTCCTGCAGAATTTCATTAGTATCCATGGTAGCACATATACAATGAAATACTTCATTATGCTAACAAAATTGAACATGAGTTTTGCAACAACACGTGACTCTTTCCTTTTTCATCCTTAAACACCAAGGTTTACACTTTTCAAAAGATCTTTAACTAATGCTAATAGTTAACACCTTGTCATCAAACTTTTTTTGTACGATTCAATTTTGGTCATGTCCAAAATGTTTTTTTGATATGGATCAATTTTTTTTGAGCCAACTCTTAATTTAAGAACATCTTTGGAATTAGGTGATGTTAATATTATTTAGAACAACAAAGAGGGGGGGGGTGAATCAGTTGTTCTCAGGTTCAGATGTTCCAATTGAACTTTTAAACAATTCAACAATCTTAGATCTAATCACCAACACAAATTGATCTCTAAAGTATTTATATCAGAAACATATAACATGTAGTCCACTGTCCAAAAGTAATTAACTTGCAGAATATAGAAATTGTTAAGGCCTTGAAATATCACCCTAACTCAAGTATTAGGGTACACTAATATTTCATGGTAACAATGGAAACCTTCTCGAGTTGTGGATGGACTTTGATTAAGAAGGAATCTCTAGATTCTAGGCCAGTTCCTATTGGATTTGGAATATCACCTTTGACTGCAACTTTAATTGGAAAAGGGAAAAGAGATAACTTAAAATAAAAATAAAAACTGAATGAAAAGGGGGGTGGTACACCTAAACTGTGTAATACCCCAAAAATGGGCTATAGGTTCATTAATCTCCTACATCATCACATCAAATGAAATCGACATCAAAGTCCTAACCTAAGGCACATCGGCACATTATCGAATCCTAATTGATTATCCTAAATTTTGCATTGGGGAATACTCCTAGTAATATTCCTATTTATCCTAATTATCTTTAATTTAATAATATTTGGCGATAAATCTTATTTATCCTAAAGTTTGATTAATTGAATATTCTCAATATTTAATTAATTAGATTTAATACTGCCACTTAATTATTTCATTGGATTTAATTATATTTATTCCTAAATTGTATTATTCCATTTTGACAATAAATCAAATATCCTATGACTAATTGATTAAATTCTTATTTAATTAAATAATGTGAATTGTCAAATTTAATAATATAGTTTTTGAATAAAAGTTTGATTTAATAATTGATTAACCCATAAATCAATTATTTTATTTTTAAAATCAGTTAAGTTGAGGATAAATCACTTTATTTATTAATTTAATTCATAATTAATTATGCACATCCAAAAAGCAGTTAAACCTTTAAATCAGAAAATCAATTCAAGTTGTTTTAAAAATAAACTCAACTCTCTTTTGAGTTAAAAGCTGATCTCAACTTCTGATTTAAATCAAAAAACTATTTTTTGCATGATTTTTTGTGAGTTAACTATCTTTAATTCCTTGTTGACTCAAAAATCAACCTGAGTGATTTATGGCTTTTCCATGCATCCCCAAAGCCCTGGATTTCTATAAAATCAAGGCTCAGCTCTTCATAATTCATCTCACAAGTTTGCATACTTACTCTACCAAAATCAACCCATGAATTTGCACAATCACACTAGTGAATCAACATCTGAAGAATTGAAGCTTCTTTGCAAATCAACAACTTTTGTGAGATCAATCTTGTCATTTTAGTTTCATATTTAGCATATCATTGTTAGATTAATTGCATTGCATATTAGTTTTTCCATCTAGAATAGATTCATATCAATTTATTTCATCTTATTGCACAGAAAAACCAAAAATATAGATTAATTTTCATTCATCTCATATCTAGTTTCTCCATTCAAATCCTTCGGTTAGGTGTCGTCAAGGTCACTAATCTCAGTCCAATCTGAGAATACATACTCGCATCTACCAGAAGGCAGTAAATCACTTGGTTAGATTAGTTTCCATTTCACTGCATGATTTTGATTTTAACTAACCTCTAATGTTTTATTGAAGTGTTGTGTCTATAGCTAGGTACAAAATTCACACACACAAACTAGATTTAGACTTATCAGGAACTTCAAACTAGCATCCACAATACACAAACTACTGAGATTTTCATTAAATATTCACTGTTCAACATATAGGTTGACTTAAACTCACTATTAGGGCATGCACCACAAACAATGGAAATCTATCAACAAACATACAGATTCTGCAAAAGGTTTGGTTTTTGATAACTTAGAGAAGGAATTGGATTAATTCATTTATCCTTGTTACAAAAATATAAAACTGGAATGCAAAAAAGATGAATAGGATTAAACAAAACTCAAAATATAGGTCAAAAATGAAGAACTTGCTTTATTTCCTTCAAAATCTAAAAAAATGGTTAAAAAATATATGCGAAAAGAGACAATGGAACCAATATGTTCACAAACTCCTCTTCTCCTCAATTTTGAACCCCTAAATCTAATTATCAAACTCAGCTATATACCCTCCTAAGGCCAAATTCAAAAATCAAAGTCCTCCAAATCATCTCCAAATTAGCTAAGAAAACCCTAACTCATAAGCACAAACTATGTTCTACTCATGCCCCTAATGTTGGTATTTTAAAATAAACAACTTTTAAAAATACTACCAACATATATGAATAAGCCTAAAATTGGGCCTTAACTCATAAGCACAATTTATATAACCCATAATCAACCAGATAACCTAAGGTCAACATGACCAAAGCTAAGCAATCAACCAAATTTTGAAATGTACACATCATGGCATATGATAGGTGAATATCATGGCACTTTGGAAACTGAGGCTCTTATTGTCATTCACTGAAGAGATTAATGGTATTAACTACCCTATGTCATTGGAATTCAAAACTTATAAAAACTTGGGATTTCTTGGTCTTCGAGTTGCATTTGGGGAAAAAATGAAAGTTTCAAACAACCCTAATCCATGGAAAGATTTCTATAGAGATTATAGCCTAGATTTATCACTGCTCTGAGTTTGGGTTTTGGATCTAGAGATCATCACTACAATATATAAGTTATTTTGTGTTTCAAAGCTCCCCTCTTTCTTCTCTTGGTTAGAAAATAGTACTAGCTCTGTGATTTTTTTATCCCACCTTCTCCTACTATTGTTACTTGAGCATGAACCTCGGGCTCTAACTGGAATTTATCATGATAAAGAGCTCGGGCCCTATATCTGGAGCTCGTGACTATGACAAATGAGCTTGGGACTACCTTCATTCCCTCTCTGTGTTTAGCTCTTACATCTGGGACTCACTACTAAGGAATAGGAGTCATATCCATTGTGAAACTCTTCTCTTGGCATGTATCTGGAGCATGAAACTCAAACTCTTCAAAAGGAACTCAGATTTTGATGCTAGAACTTGGGCTTTGATGGTATTTAGCGATCCTGCAAAGATCTCGACCTGGGACTTCGAGATAAGTAACATTATTCCTTTTAAATTTTGAAAATGTTGACAAATGGCTGAGCTATTTAGTTATATTCTCCTTTACATTGCAATGATCTCAAGGTCTTCTCTTTGCTATTTAGATGGTTATAGACACCACTATTAGTTGTCACTTCCTTGTGGCCATGGAAAGTTGAACTGTTGTATGATGCTCCATTGTTGTCATTAGTCATCTACAATTTGGCTTTTTGTTGTTTCTAGCTGATGACTTGGAGTTCCATTGCTTGATGTCTACTGTCCTATGTCAAAATACTTGTGCTTTACTTCTTACTATTATCATGTGTGACAGTAGCCATCATGTTTTAATTATCTGTTACACTGTGACTTCGCAATGTTTTCTTGACTTGGTTACAAGATATTGTCTAAATCTATAGACTGCCTGGACTTTTACATTGTTGAAATGATAGTGACAAGTGCATAAAATGATTTCCCTTTAAAATATGAAATAAAACTATGTTTGAATGTTGGTTTATGGGGTTCGAGCATGGGCTCGTGACACCCATAAACATAAGAATGTTGATTCATGAAGTTTGAGCACGGGCTCGTGACATCTACAAATACACCCTGTGAACATTACTTGATACTTAAAAATTGCATCTTTCCTATAGCATTTCAGCATTGTGATTTGATAATTTCCTTTATTAATTGACATTCTGTAACTCACTAGTATTTATCTTTTAAAATATTGCAAAAATAAATGTAGTTGATATCCATTTTTTCTGTATATGCACATAATCTGATACCACTATTATTTGACCATCTTCGGTAGCTTTTCTTCTTGTGAACATAGCATTGTGATTTGATCATTTCTGTATATGCAAAACATTGTACTTCAGTAATGAATTCTTCCTTTGTCTTCATATGCACAACCTGTAGCATATTTTCTGTGCATTTGACACTGCATCTTCTTTTTTTCTTTTTTACTATGATATGGAATACATAGTTCATTTCTTGGAATGTATCTCTGCTTACTCTATTTAAAAGAAACATCAAATCCAATATGTTAGGTTAGTGAACATGACCAAATGGTCAATTTTGTGTGAGAGTTCCATATATGATGACATTGATGCATTAATGTTGGTCAACTGATGATGTTCACTAACCCAATGCTATCCTGTTGTTTCTGAGAAAGGTTTCTCGGCTACAAGAACTAATTCCCTTTGATTCAGATATCTATTTTATATAAAAAACATGCATAATCATGAACATAAATAGTAAAAGGTTTCATGGAGTCATGTCCCTTTAATACTATTATTCAGTTTATACAAATGCATATTTTTCTATTGCATTGATATTGCAGATAGATGTGCATCTCTAAAAATTTTCATTGTTGTATGATGCTTCTAGGTTTTCATGCATTGCTTAGATCTAATTGGATCTAACATTTTTTCACTATGATGCAGGACAAGACCCTAAGACCTAAGACACAGGACATGAGGACTTAGATAAAGACTTGAAGACTTGGACAAACAACCAGCTCCTAAATGCAAAAGACTCTATAAGGCAATGCATGGGACTCTACTCATACTTCTATCATGCTTTCTTTTCTACCATTTGATCTCAGTTCCAACATGAAAGATGAAATATGAAAGAACATTTCTCTATTACATTTAGTTTGAATGCACAATGTAATGATCAATTATGAATTTGAAAATTTGGATATGATCAATACTTAGAGTACAATGTAACTAATGATATGAATGCAATAGCAATTTATTTATCTTCATCACCTTAGAAGTAGTGTTAAATAGATGTACCTTCATGTAATATTTTACTATTTATGTTTATCATTCTACATGTAGAAAATTGGGATAACAGAAATGTTCACATCAAAACATTCACACAAGTATAACACCAAGATTTATAGTGGAAACCCAACTTGGGAAAACCATTTTGTAACATGTTACTAATATTTTCACTCTTCTGGAGTGAGCTCTATGAAGAGCCAACCTTGTTAAAGGTTTAAAAACACACTACTAGGTGTGAACCTATTAAAGGATTTAAATACTCTGTCAAAAGTGACCAGGTTAAAGGATTTAAGTACATTCCATTAGAATGCCACCTTGATTAAAGGATTTAAACAATGACTGTTAGGTCAAGCTTGATTAAAGGATTTAGATTGATACAATGATTATAAAATAGCAATAGTTTCTGATCTAAAAAACATACAACTCACTTTGCAAATAACAAATCCAATTTTGCACATATATGTTGATTTATTGAATGAGTTCCATTTCCATCTCCATCAATGATTTGATTAGAATTATCTTCAAGCAATCACAACTCTGATCAACTCCTTCACAAATTCACCTTCAGCCTTCTCCTTAGACTTGTTAGTCAATAACATCAACAACTTTAGCACAATCTACAACCTCACAATTAGGTTTTCCTTTATACCTCTTCAATTAGGTAGATCCATCTTTTACCACTTAATATCCTTCGTAGATCTTAGGTTTAGGTCAGATTCATCGAATCCATCCAACATTATGTTCTTCACCCTTCCTTCTAGATACATCTTCAAACTTCTCATTGGATCCATAATAAAATGATTTACCATGCATTAAATTCTCCATACAATCAATTAATAAAGTCAACATGATTTACATAACCCAAGAATTCAACTATGTCAGCTGGGAATCTGACTTCTTTCTCCAAATGTAAATTACTGACACTAGGTCAATACTATGTTCATCTCCTCAGTCATCACTATGTAACTCGATCATCTCTACAAACTGTCTTCCTCAACTAACACTATCTTGCTTGGTAATTTCCTGTCGCTCGACATAAGCTGATGTTCAGTCAACAATAAATTTACTCAGCATATACTGGCACTTGGTTGACACTAACATCACTCGGCTTAAACTAGATTTCTTCAATTTTTCTTGGTTAAGTCTACTTCTCCACTCTTTCTTCTTACTTAGATAAACAATACATTATCTTATCAATGTGCCAAATAATCAAGTACCCATTGAAGGTGTAAGTGAATTTTCTTCTATTGTGCTTTCTTCTTCAACCTCTACATCCATTATGGTGTCCTCAATGTTCTCCTCTTCTAAAATAATTATTGAACTTGAAGCTCCAAAATTCTTTAGTTTTGTAATTCTTTCTCTTCTTTCTCATTGACATTTTGTCTCCTCTCTATTTGTTGCAACCTCCTCAGCTGTCAAAACCTTCCTTTGTCTCTTTCTATATTGATTTGATGCCATGTTTTCACAAAACTTTGAATTCAAATGCTTCTCCTCATGCCAAATCCATAACAAGAGACTAAAATGGAATTTTTATGAAATCATTCTTTTTGAAGATCGAAATAGTCAAACAATGATTGAATGATCATTCAATCATTGAGATCTATCCTTGTAGGCCTATTTTATTTTTTCAATAGATCTTTAAATATGGTAACCTATTATTTAAATGAATCAGGTGCCCATTTTATAAATTGAGTGCCTATTTTGTGCTCAACAATAGAAATCAAAACATGAGCCTATTTTTAAATTTTAAATAACAAGCACCTATTTCATAAAAAATGGAGTAGGAAACATACCTCTACCTTGGTTTTTTTTTTAGGATAGGCTTGGTGGAACCAAGCCTATGCTCGGACCTCCAAAATAATGGCTAAGACACTAGAATGCCACACTTCTGCATTGTTGTAATTTATTGAGGGCCATCTTGAACATATTTTTTGACAAAATGAAAACCCATTAGAGTTCACACTGTCTTGATTTTAGAAATGTAAATTTCATAGTGATATGATTATTTTTACTATTTTTACATTATTTATTAATCAAAAGTAGTACCTAAACGTAAAATAGTGAGGCTCACTAAAAATTTAATAATTTTTTTTATTCTTAGGGTTTTTTGAAAATAAATTATATGACATCAATCTACATATAATTCTCTTGAAGATTAAAAATAAAATAATTTTGAAAAACTATGAAATTTTCAACAATTTATGGTGGCCATGTACAACAGGTTTCAAAAATGTACTTTACACTCAATTAAAAATTAATATAAATAAAATATTCAATAAAAAAGGAAAAAATATGCTCATCAATATTTTGTGTCTTAGGTATCTTTACCTAGAAGGATTCATAAAAAGTCATTTATTTAGGTCAAAATACAGTGGTCGTAAATGTGTGGTATGGTCCTGGAACAGACATTTTGAAAAAGTGGTTTTTAAATATACCTACTAAAACTAAATTTCTACCATGTGGGTATTGAAATAAATTACATATTTGGAAACTAGACTTCAGTACTACATTTTCTATTACTGAAGGTTTCTAAGATTCAATCTCTAACTACCTCAAATTTTGACATAAGTTGACATAAAATTTGAAAAATAGGGAAAACACTTCCACTTTTTGCCGAAAAGTGGGACTAAAATTATTGTAGCCACCATACAGGCTGCATCTTGACTAGTAGGACCATTCTAGGGTGCAACATACTTCATCTCCATATTATTTCAAGTAGTGTAACTAATTAAAATCAAGTATCCTCTCATCTTCTCTTTCCAAAAATGTAATCAAATTCATCAAACATAGGAATATTCAATTTGTTTTTCATTGGATCAACCTCAAGTGGTTAAGCTCTCTTCAAGGAACCAAAGGTCTGATAACAATTATTGATCAAGATGAATAATTAAGAGGAGGTGTGAATTAGTTATTATCAAACAATTATCCTAACCTTTTATTAATTTAGTATTTTCTTAAAGCAATCAGAAACTTATAATAGATATGAACATGAAAGAAAACAATATCAACATGCCATAAACACCATAATTTATGTGGAAGCCCAATATGGGAAAAACCATGGAGAAGCTAAATCTCATGAAAAGAATATTGATCAAGTTTACATCGGTGAAGGTATTTTTATAAAGGCTCACTGTTGATTTTTTCACTACTGGTAGGCTCACTACTGATTGGGCTAACTACCCAAAAATAAGAAAGGCTAATTACCAGTATAAAATAGGCACAATGCCAATAGACATAGGCTCACTTCCAGAGTATAAGATATGAAAAATGAAATCACCACTAAATTCATTGTTACTAATAATCAACAACACAAACATAATATAATAGTTAGTTATTATTTGTACCAATTCGCATATACATTAGTACACAGATCTTTCCTTTTTAGATCACATTCACTTCTCATATTACTTGCATACAAGCATATTACAACAAATACTATCATCACTCTCTTATTCCATGCCATGCCAACAAGTAGGTCAGCCTAATCCAATTTGAAATAGGTCACATTGAATCATTCCAGCAGTGGTAAGGAATGAAACATGGACCACCTTTCTTAATACAACATGCCTTACTCATAAAATCATGCTACACCATCACCTAGATCTTCAGAATCAATAGATAGGACCTATATGTTACAATGAAAATACTTTGACTAAAGCACAATGACCACTTTCCAGAGAGGACTAGACCCAAACAAATGAACCATATTATGTTGCAAGGTAAATGGGACTAGAACCAACATGGCTAAAGATATAGCTTTATGAAACATATCCGAAACACACCCTATCGAATCACCAATCCACATCTAATCCACACTTATGCATAGGATATGTTGACAAAAATTAAAACCATTAATGAAAACAACAATGATAGCATCAATATCACACTCTAATAGAAAGGTCATTTTAGGATGGACTATTGATAATATAATTTATAATATCCAAAACCTTCTTTTGGGTTTTGATATTTATGAGTTATCATGCATATTTAAAGGTAGGGAAATAGGGTAGTAGATTGCATGGATATTTTTTGGGCTAGCAAAAAAAGTTAAGACATTGGAGAAAATATGTCCACACCTTTTGGAGATTTTTGAATGCCTCCTTTCTTAGGAACTTCACAAAACACCACCTACTTTTAATTATGAAAGTTGATGATTTTTTTCTTAGTCAAGACTTAGTGACCCTTATTAGTTGCATAGTTTCTCTCCTTATCTTTGAAATAATTTAGTTGGGGTCAAAAGTGACATGAAATTTGGATTCAAAAGATCTCAAAGTGAGGATGACCCTGTAATCACCTAAAATTTGTCTAGTAGAACCTAAGCCCCTAATTTTGATTAAATTGCCTTGCAATAAATCCTAAATCTCAAAGACATAATTATGTAAGCAACCTGGATAAACCCCCTACATATAAATAATAATTTCTAAGTCTAAATCATTTAATTGTCAAAACTTACCTTTAATATAACTTCCTAGCACTTTTATTAAATATTTGATTACTTGACAATTAAAAAGGCAATTTTCTATTTTGTCCTATTCTCCAATTAATCTCAACCAATCAAAAATATTGAATCCTCTCACATGAATTGATCTCTCTCACCACTCATTTCTACCTAACATCTTTTTCCTCTTAATCTCCACTCTTCTTTCTTGAGGAAATTCCTTTAAAATGAAGCTCTTCCTTGGCTCAAGGGTTCCATCTAGAGCGTCTTTGTTATTGGCATACTTGTTTTCTTTCATTCTAGAGTAATCTTGTTATTGTGAATTCCTACTTCTTAGTTTCTTTCATTATATTCGCATAGCTCTCTTGCATGGTTAAATCCAGTTTAGTTTCTTGCATTGTTTATCATATCATAATTTCTTGCATAATCATTCTAGAATACTATTTGTTTGCATCCCTTCTAGCTTAATTCTATCATTCTAGCATTGTTCTTTCATTATAGTTCATTTCTAGTTTTGCATGGCATTTGAATCTTCCATTTTGGAGTAGTGAAGCCCCTAATCCTTCATGCCAATCTAATGAGCATCATAAAAAAGATTAAACTTGCTTTGACTAGGAAGCAATATGCCTCTTTTGAGGGTTTAGTTTAGTTCAGTTGATATGAACTCCTATAGCTAAATTTTTAAGTTAATGGTTTATTGAGTGTTTTTTTCATTTATATTTGATACCAATATTTAACCACATATTTATAGTGCCCATAGTGGGGCTCGAATTAAAAAATTGCCCCTTTTCTTGTAGGATATTTGTATTTATTTTCCAAAACTATGACAAATATCATACCTAATGATCCAGATTATCGTATGATATCCAATTTCATTGCATGAAATAATGAGTAGTATCGTATGATAATATGGTATAGGGTGTGTTATCGCACAATATAATATCCCTAGGGTTCATATGGCATTCTAGGTTCTATCATATGATAATATGATGACCTACTATGTTTTATTGTATAAAAAATAGTGAACATTTTTTAGGGTCCAACAGTTGAATTTTTTTTATTTTGATTCTTGATTTGGTTGTCTTGTCTTTGACCTTCTATTTTGTAGGTTTTTAAAGGTTTTTGTAGGATATTTGATATATAAATCACTTGTCAAAGACATCAACAGATACTTATTTCAAGACTACTAATACTTTATGGATGTAGGATTCTTTCCAAAGACATATTTTGGAGACTGCTAAAGCTATTTGTATTATAGGTTGCCTTGGAGATACAATCAAACATTGTTCTTTCATAGATTTGGTTTCTTAGGCACCTAGTTTTAAGTAGAAAGGTTTCTTTTCTCATGATTAGTTGAGTAGTAGGAGAGTATGCTCTTCATCTATTAGAGGATGAATAAAAAATATTGACCTACTTGATTTGTTCCTTGTAAATGAAATCTTGGGTGAATGAACATGTGCTTGATGTTCTTGGGAGAAGCTATGGAGTAGGAGAGTATGCTCTTTTCCCTTGTGGAAAATTAGAAATATAGAGCTTCACTAGCATGTATACTTTTCTTTTTATTTTACCTTTACAGGGCCTTCTGTTGAGGTAAAAATATCATGAGGATGACCCAAGTGGGACAAAGAAAAACCATCTCATCCAACCCACTATAAAATTTATGCCTTGTTGGCCAAAAACCACAAGGACATAGCTATTGACTGTGTTGGGTCACTTTTTTGACTGGAAGAACAGACACAAGATTGACATGTAGGGCTAAGAGGTCTCAATATTTCTTGCAGGACTACCTTACTTGAAGCACTTGTAGGGCTATAGGCCTCAATTACGCTAAGAAGAACTAAACATGATAGTTGCTAACAGATGCCCTTACTAGACACCATTAGTTAGAAGCTACCGGGCCTACCTCTAAAAGTATCATAATCTTTGTGCAAGGATTAATCCAAGTGGACTTTACTTGGATCACCCCAAGACTACTCACCATATGTATTCCCTTAGATGTTATCCTTGGAAAATCCAACATCACTTTGTGTGAGTCTATAGAATACCAAGTTGCAGGTAAATGTTTTGATACTTGTCTTGACCTTAGGTAGTTAGTGCTTGATGTGTCTTCGAATGTGTTGAGACCTTTGTAAATCATCATGGAACATACATTAGACATTCTTAGCATATTGCTTCATTCCTTTAGACCTCACAATTTCTCATCCCCAAAGTTATTTTGTCCTTTGGTGGATTGTTTGGAGACTATTGTTTTATCACACTATTTCTTTTTTGGAGAAACTCAAACATGATTTAGGGACACTCAGACTCATCATGGATCCAAAGCCAAACTTGTCCAGGTTGATCAAAATTCTTGAAAACAATGGTAAATTTATCATTTTCCCACATCCTATAATTTTGTCCAACATTGTATCATGCAATACAAGTACTTTATCACACCCAATTCTTTTTCATACGATCCTATGTCTGACTGAGTGTCATATCCTACTTCCAAATTCTCAGATCTCAGTTTCCCAAGTGTCCTCTTGGCTTGTTTTGTTATTATGATTAGCAGTTATGTATCTAGAAACTAGTATCCCTAATTGGTTGACCTTTTTTTAGTAATTTGGTATCTCTTTTCTTTTTCTTTAAGATCTTGGAAGTTCTCTAGCCTTGTCTCAAGTACCCTATCTAAAATTAAACCTTTCTCAAAAATTTGTCACAAGTGCCACTCGGCAGACACTCAGGCTCACTCTTACTACCTTTTACTTAGTTCTCTTAGCTATATCAACTTGGTGGCAAGTGCCACTTAACAAGCATTCAAGCCTCAATCTCAATACCTTACACCTTGTTCTAGCTACTTTATTATCAACTACTTATTCTTGAGACAGTTCTATCATTACCTCAATCTCTTAGCATAAGATTATGCTACTTTATTACTATCTATTCGTTAATTGTATCTTCCATGTTAGTCAAAAAACACAGTCAATTCTATAAGGTTATGGTTGATCCTAAGGGAAAATCCATTTACGACACTGTTGGACCATCTTTTTGAGAAAAACCTTTACATCAATCTTTTGATTATCAATCAGCACCCTTTTCTAACACTGAGAGATTAATTACATTATCATGGAAAAAATTGACTCAAGTGCTCATAGAAGGCATGAATCTAATACTTCTGAGGATGAAAAGCCCATGCAAGAAGAAATCCAAAAGTTCTAGGAAGATAAGCATTTTCACAAAGTGATGCAAGCCATCATGATTCAAGCTAAAGATTTCTATTTCATGCAAATTTATTCTGTGGGTGTGAAGCTTCCCCTAGACTTTGATGTCGATGCTTTATTGAAAAAAGAGGAATAGTCTCCTCTCATGAACCTTACAAAACAACTAAAGAAGGATAACCACTAACCCTCTAATAAGTACTCTCTTGAATCAATTTGTCCTTTCCCCTTTAATAGAAATCTCTATATGCTACCTTTCCCATCCAATGTGGAGATCCCAAAATATGACAAGTATGATGGCAATAAGGATCCTCAAGATCATGTGATTGAATTTTGTGCTAATCATGGAATTTATGCATGAAAAAACCTATCTGATGAGACTTTCCTCAATGTCTCGGTGGCCAAGAAATGAATTGGTTCACTTTTCTTATCCCTAGCATTAAAACCTTTGACATGCCAATTCAAAAGTTCATCCAGAAATATTCTTATAATATCTCTCATACTGTCCCCATGCTTGATTTATGCAATACTAGGCAGCATGTGGGAGAACCCTTAATTAAATTCCTCTAGTGATGGTGGTGAATGTTCACTTGATATCTTCATCAACATGTTGGTTCTTGAAATGAACTATGCATTGTAGATGAAAATACATACTTCATTTGACAAGTTGGTTGAATCATCTATACACATTGATGATGTCCTTATTTGAAAGGGAAAGAATAATCTTCAGTATAAAGAGCACAAATCCTCTTCCAAAAAACCAAAAGAACAAGGAAAATCACAAGTTCAGAAATAAAACTAAAGATGTCATCAATGATGGAATTGTAGGTACAACCTCAACATATACCCCTACCAAGCCCAAGGAGGTAACCTTCAATTTATTCAATGGTATCCAAGTTGTGAAAGATAATAAGAGAAACCCAACAGACTCTAAAACTTCAAGACCAATAGAGATAGGCCATGGATCCCTAGGCCCAAGAGAGACTTCACTCCTCCTAGAGAATCAATTGAGAATGCCTTGAAGATACTTTTGTCCAATAAGATCATCACTATTCCTCAAAAATATAAACCATACGATCCTAAGATAAATCCTAAGTGGTGGAATGATAACTACTATTGTGATTACCATCACAACCATTGCCACAAGATAAATGACAACATGAAGCTTAAACATCTCATCAAGGATCTGATTGATAATGATAGAATTGTGATCAATCCCCATAGATGAATACTGATCATAAGGCCTTCAAAGAGCCATTTCCTAAATATGAGAAAGGGGAGTTTTCTAACACAAAAGACAAAAAAGTTGGTTACACATACGATGATACTGACAATGTGATTCACATTCTTGAATCCTCTAACCATACTATTTATATTATCAAGATCAAACGCAAGGCTAAGGCTGAGTCATCTAACATGATAACCCATTCTTAAGGCAAAATCTCTCTACAAGGAGCTGGAAAGTCCTCCTCGTCATCTTCCAAACAAACAACAACCCAAGTATCAAAGACAACTACCTCATCTACAACACATGATTACAATTTGGTTGATCATCTCCAATGCACATCAGCTCAAGTTTCAATCCTTCAACTACTTAAAATCTCTCCTTCTCATAGGGGGATTCTAGATCAAGCCCTCCTTGTAGCTAATGTACCTAAGGACCTTGACATATTATACCCATAACTTATGAAATATTGCTTCATATCCCCACTAATAAAGAGGAGGTACCTAGAGAAAAACTTAGTAGACATGAGGCAAATAGCTCATCAGAAGCTAAATAGAATCAAGAATGTTCTATCGAGGAATGACACCCTAACTAGGGGTAACTTGTCAACATTACACATATCTGTGATCTACCTAGATTCATTGACTCATCTAGAGAGACTGGAGAGCTCATAAATCCCTACTTACCTTTGTTAGATTATGGATACTTCTCTCAAGATATAGATACCCAAGCACCTATTCAAGTAGCAGACATCAAAGATAGCCAATCTGAAACAACTAACCTCAATTTGGATGAGATTAAAGAATAGGCTATTACTCTAGAGCATCATGATGAAGAGTATCCTATGACCCTAGTTTTGGAAAGTGGTCAACACATGCACATATGGAATATTGTCATTTATGGAAACACTTATCAGATTTATGATCACACATATTGGATATCATAAATATGTTTGTATAGAGTTGGTGAAGGAAAAATTGCTAAGTCCACAAATTGTACCTATGCCCTAGTCTATCAAAAAAGCATAGTGAACTTCCCAAGAGCTTCATTAAATCATTTGATCTTAGTTACATGCTTGTAGGATCCAATTGAATACATGTGTAAGGTTGCACATGTTAATGTTGAGGTATTGAAGGGATGTGATAATAGTAAATAGAGTCTAAATTGTTGGTGATCACTAAGGCTGACTTTCTAAGAAAGTGGAAACTTAATTTTGGATGCGTTCTTGGATCTAAGGATGACTAAGGATGTTAATGAAGCATGCAATTCTGCATTAAATAATATGATGTTTAGCTAGAGTAATACCGACCAGCTTTTGTAATATACCTCTAACAAGGTATCAGTACATAGACACTTTTGTAAAAGTGTATGATGATGAAAATGATGATATACATGGATGCAAAATGTGAATCTAAGGGAAAGAGAAGATATCAAGAGAAGGGAGAACTACAAGAGTTCTTCAAGGAATACTTTGTTAACTCTTTGTATTCAGGACACCAGATTGATTGTAAGTACTATTGCACCTATTGTACACCCCTAATAGGGTTTGATTGCCTCTAATAGAACTAGACTCTTAGCAGGGTTGATTCCTTAATTAGGATCAAATTGTAAAGACTCCTAACAAGGTCTTTCCTTTAACTAGGACCTGTCTATTGTAATACTCATCTCCTAACAGGGTCAGAACTCCTAATAGGTTTATTATACTTATAGTGTAGACATTTGTGGGTACCATCCACACTGAGGTTTTTCCCTTAACATTGATTCACCCCCTCTCTCAATATTACCAAATCCTAACAATTGGTATCAGAGCCTCAAGACCCTAAAAGAAAATCTTAACATATTTGGGGAGATCAAGATGGATTTGGAAAACTTGAAGAAGAATTATGAAATGGCATTATAAGATGTGGATATTGCTAATGTAGATAGAGTGAATCCAAAGCAAAAGCTAAGGAAGGAAGATGACTTTATCAAGAAGTTGAAGCAGTAGCTTGAACATGAAAGAAAATTGAGAGATGATCTCATGGAAGCACAAACTGAGGATCTATTAGATCAAGATCATATTGAATAGATGAAAAGGACTCCTTGAAGGATGAATTAGAGGTCACCAAGTTGAACCTGATGAAGGAACTTGATGCAGAAAAAGAAGAAAAAGAAAAATTGCTAAATGAACTATCAAATGCAATGGATAAGTTGCAGACTTTGGAGGATGAACTGTGTGCACTAAAAAAAAGTATGAAAAAGTAGAAAGATATTGTATCACCATTACTAGTGAACTTGATCAAACCAAAGGTTGCATATAACAACTTCATGAGAGAAGAAAGAAATTGGATGAGCAAATTAACATGCAAAAAAATGTTGGAGACATGACTAGAGTAGGATTCAATGACAATCTTGATCAGAGAAAAGATAGAGATGCTGTGAGTCTTGATTCACCTAAGAAGTCAGATTTTGAGGTTGTAATAGTAGAACTTGAGATACCTCCTTGCAAGGACAATGAAAAGGATTGCAGCCATAAAGATCAATGAAAGAAATCAATTGAATAAGGTATTCCTAAGCCCAAGTTTACTAGTTTTTGTTTTAATTGATATTTGTATGGACATAAGATAAGAGAATGTAAAAAAAATGATATGAGGTCTAGCAGACCTACATACGATCACTTGAATGATTTTATCAAGAAGCAAAAAGAGAAACGCTTGAATGGGAAAATATGGAAAAAGGTTAATGTAGTAAAAATACAGAACATAGACAATCTGAGGATAAGGAAAAAGGTAAAGAAAATAATTCTATGAAAACAAGACAGTGGAAGAGGTTAAGAAACCATTTACCAGACCTAGAAATATTATATGTTATAAATGCAATAACTTTGGTCATATTGCCAAGTATTGAAAATTGAAGCTTGAGTATAGCCAATTAAAACCTAAGAAGAAGGTGAAATGATTCAAATGTAACAATGATGCACATGTTGTGAAGTATTACAGATTCAGAGGACCAGTAAAGAATTCCTTTAGACCATTCACAAAAGAAAAGGAACTCAATGAAGAAGAAAAAGAGCTAGCGTAACTAAAAGAAGAATTCAAGAAGAAATGGGTCAAGCAAAATGAAGCTATTGAATTTGAAGTTTATAAATATGAAGAGAAGAGTGCAAGAACTCACAAGATTCCTAAGATTCTTGTGGAATCATTACCAGGGTGCGTTGCCTCACCATATTTTTGATGGACAATGTATGCCTTAGGGAGAGCATGCCAGATTAACACCAATTAGATACAGAGCCCCTACATGGATGAGTTAAGATTTCCAAGCTTGAAGGCATCTTAGTTACTATTGTATAAGATCATGGACAAGATCACATTTGGTTTGGAGATGTATGTGAGAAGATGTACCAGTATGAGCTACCACTAGTTCCTTGTAGCTTTATGGGTAGTTTTTGGGACTTATGCTAAATTGTGTATAAGGGTAGTAATGTTGTCAAATTACTTACCATTTACACTGAGATAAAAGATCATTAAAGATATTGGAGAAATTGTTGGAGCTTGAAGAGTTTACAGTTGTGTTCACAAAACCCTCACACGGCCGTTCAAGCTAGGTATTTTCCATAAACTTAAGAAATCTTTGTAATTTGTAGTAGAAAAGAAATAATTATGGATACTTCTAAGGTTTTTAATGTGCTTGAAAGAAATAGATATAAATTCAAGAGCCATCCCTTCAAATCTACTGAAGAGGATCAAGAGGGTGGATTTTTGCATACCCCAGTTGGTGTTCTTCATGTTGAAGACATCAGTGCATATATACATAAAAAAATTAAGATCATAGGCATTATAGAGATAGATGATAAAATGCTAGGGTTATACAATGAAGATCAAACTATAAGAGAATAATGTAGAAAGGTTCATGGGTTACCAATAGTTAAATACATGGAAAGATTTGATTTTGATGAACTCGACTGGATCAAGATTATGTTGAGTGGGATTCACAATGAATTTATATGGATTGGTGGAACTCCAACCAATATCACCAAAGAAATATTGCATGAAATCACTAGTTTACCTATGACAAGTAAAGTACCTACTGCTGAAAATAACATTACGTTTGAAGTCGAGAAACTAACAATAAGTGAGTGGAACAAGAGAGAAATGAAAGTAAATGACATCACACAAGAAGATGTCAATCTTGTAGCAATGATATTGGGTTAAAAGTTCTAGTATAGTAGTAGGATAAACAGTGTGTCACCCAATTTTTTTCACATTGCATATAAAATGGTAGTTGGAGATAAGGAATATGATTTATACGAGGTTCTAAGGAAACAACTGATGGATAATTTTACATCCCAAAGAGAAACAAAGTAACACACTTCAGATTTGGTTCTCTAATAAAGTATATATTCTTTCATGTTATGAGAAGATTCCCTAACATGTATCTATGGAGATCAGACAAGTGCACTATGAAAATGATAAGCGATTGCTATAGAAGAAGTGATGAGCATAACAAGTATGTTGAAGTTGCAGGAATGATGAAACTATTTTAGAAACAAATTCATGATAGGGAAAGGATCCCTTGGAGACTAGTGGATAAATATAAAAATGATATATGTTTCATGGTGGATATTGATAGCACATGCTTTGAGGCAGTGGAACATAGAACTTCATGGACTACTCCTATGGGCTATGAAGTAGACTACACCATTCTATAACTTCACATTCAACATGTTCTATAGTCACCTAAAGATCCCAATTCTCCAAGATGGGGTACATATGAAGAAAATTAAATAGAAGTTAGGGAAGAATTGGTGAAAGGGAGAAGGGAGATGAAATTTTAATCCCTTGTTGACAAAATAGCAGGACAACATGGCATATCAAAATAAGAAATGAAAAATGTCAGGGAAAAGGTGGCAAAACTTGGGGAGAAATGCAATATTATGCCTCCTCAAACTAACATAGAGAAACCTAAAGTGGTGGAGGTTGAAGAGGAGGAAGAGAAAGAAAAATATGATACTCGTACACCTACTAGGAGAACATTGTAGAGAGAAGAAACAAGAGCAGCCACACAAGGCCAAAATCCTCCCAAATCTAGACCTAAGGCCATGGCTAGCAGACCAAGAAAGAAGAGGAAAACATTGGACACTCCTCCATCTTCACAAGAAAAGGATAAGAAAAAAAATACTTCTCAAGAAGAAGATCCAAATAAGGAATTCCAAATGATGGACAAAGAGAAAAGTGAGGAACAAAAGGAGCAAGAAGAAGAAAAGGATAGTAAGCTTCAAGAGGCTAATCTAAGGGCACTTGAAGAAGACATGAAAAAGATAGAAGAAGCTGAATAAAAGAAGGGCCAGGGTACAAAAAGAAACCTATTCAAGCCCTACCTCAAAGTTTTAGAAAAGAGAGTGGTAAGTGATGGTAAGCTCAATTCTATTGAGAAATAATTTGATAGATATGATGAGGATTAGAAAAACCAAATAGAAGACATGGTTGTGGAGCACATCTTCACATTAAAAAAGAACTTAATTGAAATAGAGGGTCAAATAAGTAAGGACTTATTTGAAAGATTAGAAGGCATAAATAAAATATCTCTTGATGAGGATAGCAAGATGAGATAGGATATTCTACTACAAAATATGCTTACTCATATCATAGGGAATGAGATGGGAAATTGGCTTGAGAAGTTAAGGCAAAAGTTAAGAACTAAAACTAGAATCATCAAGTTCATGGCCCAAAAGTATGAAGAGGTGGAACTGAAAACTCATGACAAGGTTGGAAAGCTACTCCTAGAGGAGTGACTTGATCTTGGTAAGTCTACAAGGACCCCAACCTTAGTAATAATCTCTACAAAGCCTACAATTGTAGAAAAGGCTGAAGATCCAAAAGAAATAAAGGTAGTTAACACAACATGACCTAATTTCTTCATAGACAATATTGGGATTTCACTAGATACACAACTAGATACATCTGATCCATTTCATATGAATGAAACCCTAACCAACATTGACAAGATAGTAAAAGACTTTGAGCTACCAAAGATCACTCAAGTAGAATCAACTGAGAAAGTGGATCAAGAAGACAAAACACCTGAAAAGGAACAGGTATCAAAAGAAAAAGAGGAATAATAAGAAATAGAAAAGGTAAAGGAATAAGAAAAGGAAATAGAAAAGAAAGAGGAACAACCAAAAGGATTGTCTATCACTCTTTTTTCTAGACCTACTTTTCTGGCAAGTGGCTCTCAATCACTTCTAACCAATTTAGAGGACATGGATCTTATAGACCTAATGCAGTGGTCAGTACTTTATGTTTTTAAAGAAAAGGAAAAATCAGAGAAGAAGATTGACAAAACTACAAAGACAATCTAGTCAGAAGCACAAGTATTGAGTAATTTTTTGACTACACCTCCTATATGTATTGATGATCCTATAAGTCATCTAGATAATGTTCTATGTATAGTAGAATTTTTTTTTGATAGCTTAGAGGAAGCAATGAGAATAAAAGTAGTAGATGATTTCAAAAGGCTAAGGATGAAAGATACTCTTGATGGGATCAAGAGTGGTCTTAATACATTGGTTGCCACTGAAAGAGAAATCAAATCTTGTCTTAATAATGGAAAAGACCTATATAAACTTTGCATGACTTCACATAGGCATGTGAAGAGTATATCAAATATTATAGCTCAGGATGAAGAGGTTTTGATAAAACTCTCTAAGGATTTTGAAAATAAGAAAATACTAGACATAAACAAGGAAACAAATAAGATCATGGATAAAATCAATTCCCTACAACTAGAAAAGGATAGGGTTTAGAAAATATTCTCTGAATTAAGAAGCTTCTTGACTCTAAAGATCAATTTCTTGGAGAGTACTCATGAGGACCTTCAACTTGGCCTCAAAAAATTTCAGGAATTAGTACCTATAGATGTAGAAGAAGAAGAGAAGGTTGCATATGGTCTCAATGCACTGATTCAGGTTTAATAAGCAATTAGGAAAGCTTGGGATGTAGATATGCAAATTTTGGAAACCAACTATAGGGATGTGCTATAGAAAATTCAATTGTGATTTTGAAAAGCTTCAATTTTGTTGTTTTGGCAACTATTTCAGACATTTTTGACACCCTTTTTCATTGATATCAAAGGGGGAGAGGTAGAGAAAAAATGTAATGTTAAATGAAAACATAAATAAAAGAAAGGTTTTCTCTGAAGGCTATGTGTCAAAATTTTATGTGTTACATTTATGTCAATATTTCCTTTTACATTTTTGTCTTTATGTTGCACTTAGTAATTTTTTCACTAAGTATTTCCATCAATGCCAAAGGGGGAGATTGTTGGCAACTGGTCAGCACATGCACACATATGCACATATCGGCACATGCACATATGTAATGTTTTCATTTATGGAAACACTTATCAGATTTATGATCACCCATATTGGATATCATGACTATATTTATATGCAGTTGTTGAAGGAAAAATGCCTAAGTCCATAGGTTGTTCCTATAACCCAGTCTAACAGAAAAGTGTAGAAAAATTCCTAGGAGCTTCATTAAAGCATATGATATTGGTTACATGCTTGCAAAACCCAATTGAATACATGTGTAAGGTCACACATGTTAATGTTAAGGTATTGAAGATATATAATCATTTGATTGGATGCGATGATAGTAAACAAAGTATAACTTGTTGGCGATCACTAAGGCTGACTTTGTAAGCGATTGGAAAGTTAATTTTGGAGGCGTTCTTGGATCTAAGGCCGATTAAGGATGTTAATGAAGTGTGCAATTGTGCATTAAATAATATGATGTTTAGCTATAGTAATGTCAACTAGATTTTGTAATATACCTCTAACAAGGTATAAGTATATAGACACTTTTGTAAAATGTGTGCGATGATGAAAATGATGATATAGATGGATGCAAACTATGAAGGCATCTAAGGGAAAGAGCAGAGATCAAGATAAGGGAGAACAAGATGAGTTCTTTATGTTAGATTACGTGAAAAACTAATCTCCCAAGAACAGAAAGCAAGAAAATCATGGCGGCCAAAAAGCCAGAGACATCTTATGGACATGCAAAGAGAAAAATCTATTATGATCCAATAAGTTAATTCATAAAATACAAAGAGGGAATCCTTATAAAAGGATACAGAAACCCTAAAGGGGAAACCCTAAAGAATAATAAGAAGCCTAAGTCTAACTTAAGTGTAGAGAATAATAGACTAATAATTAAATAAATTAATTATTAGCTATAATATGACTACTCTAACACCCCCCCTTAAGTGTAACTTAGGGAGAAGCTAAACAACTAAGGACTAAAAGATGCATGAAAACAAAAATGCATGAAAGAGCAATGGGTCCCGGCAACAAGGCCTGATTAGGTACCCGAGTACAAGAAATAAACTAGATGAAGGAAACAAAGCCTCCAATCTAGGGAATGTCCCAAAGAAAGGAACAAGAAAGAGCATGAAGCATCTCCAAAGCATGAAGCTACAAACACTGTCAGAAGAATACTGCTGGAACCCCCACTAAAATAGTGCATGACCAGGTAGAGAAGACAAAGTCTGAAGAGCTGATCAATCGAAGAGGTGACCTCCAAAAAAAGAATGAATGAGTGTCTATATAGTAGATGATCCATCTCACCGAAATGCATAGGTGCCTAGCCACTGCATCCGCCTAGTACATAGGAACAAAAATTGAATACGTAGATCACTCAACCAAACCAAGGAAGCAATAGAACCAACAGGTGAACCCCCCCATAATGCTGAACAGAGAGAGGGGTGACAGGGACACTGAAATGCAATGCCAGAAACATCTGCAAGAAGAAGAATCAGGAACACCAACAGTGCAACAGAAGTACACGCACAGGATAAAGGGTGGTGTCAAAGAAGAAGAATAGATCTTCTGGACACACAGCATGGGCTAATGTCGTGGAAGGTACACTCACTTGACAAAGGTGGATGAGCACAAAAGGCAAAACATCATAACCCCCCATGGCACTTTATAACTGAGTACAAGTACAAACAAACACAAGGTGTACAAGATCCCAGATATGCAAAAGTAGGCACTTTATCTCAGTGCGTTTACAGAAAAAAGAATGCAACAGAAGAGAAGCATACAATGCTCAGAAGTCAGAAAGAAGAGTAAGCCAGAAGAAGAGAAGAAGAGATCCTAGGACCTGTAGAACCCAAGTAATCCGCCAGAGTGAGAAAGAGCAAAACTCAGAGGAGAGAAAACCTGGAGTAGAATCTAGATAAAAAACCCCTACAACTGAATAACTCATAGAACCAGCTTTCCAACGATATATGGTTAGCCCAAAAAAGAGTCTGGATGAGCGAGATATGGCTCCCGGAAGGCAAAAAATAAACATCACCTTTGACAAAAAAAAATGCTATCAAAATAGCAGATCCAAAAATCCTAACCTTCATAATCAGAAAGAGCTCAGAAAGAGCTTTCCGATGATATAAAGAAGTCCAAAAAAGACCTCCGTATGCTCCAGATAGAGCAAAAAAAGCCTAGGTACCCTTAAAAAGCATCAAAAAAGATTTTTAAGCCCCTGGGGCTGGAAAAAAAATAGAGCCCCTGGGCGCATGGTGCGCGCAGGGGGCTAAACCCAGAACTCCTGGTCACCCATGTGACCACCGCGGGGCTTAAAACCCACCGGGCCGGCAGGGCGGAGCGGAGCGGGGCTGAGAGGCGGTGCACAGTGCGGCAGAGCCAGGAGGGGCCGGCGGAGGAGGCCAGCGGGGCGGCGGAGGAGCCGGCGGTGGCTCTGCAGCGGAGCGGGGGCCGCGGATGGGCGCGGCATGGCCGGTCGGCGGTGCACTGGTGGCCGCTAGGCGGCGCCTTTTGAAAAAACAAAGGCTGCGTTATATTTAACGCAAAAAATTATTAAAAAATATTTTTTAAATTTTTTTTTTCGATTTTCGAGCCGTACGGCCCTAGGAGGGCAAAGATTTTCTCCCAGAAGTCACAGTGGCCAAAAATTGCAAATTTTATATGATTTTTGACTCTCCCAAGCCTTCTGAGTGCAATGGCGGCATCCGTTTTTGCTCAAAATACCCCAATTTTTTTTTTTCTTTTTTGCAGGCAAAAAAGAAACAAAAAATAACGTCTTGCTTCTGAATCACTTCAACAAAACATGAACAGCGAGCAGCAAGATGGCTCTGATACCATGTTAGATTAGGTGAAAAACTAATCTCCCAAGAACACCTGCATGCATAACCCTGTCACATGGAAGAAGCAAAGAACAGAAAGCAAGAAAATCATGGAGGCTAAAAAGCCAGAGACATCTTATGGACATGCAAAGAGAAAAATCTATTATGATCCAATAAGTTAATTCATAAAATACAAAGAGGGAATCCTTATAAAAGGATACCGAAACCCTAAAGGGGAAACCCTAAAGAATAATAAGAAGCCTAAGTCTAACTTAAGTGTAGAGAATAATAGACTAATAATTAAATAAATTAATTATTAGCTATAATATGACTACTCTAACACTTTAAGGAATAGTTTGTTAACTCTTTGTATTTAGGACAACATATTGATTGTAAGTTTTGTTGTGTGTGCTATAAATGTGTCACACTTCTATGAATCATTACATGTAAGGAAACTCAAGAATGAGCCATCACAAATCGATCCATAGCTCCCTAGGCATGGAGTGCAAGGGTTTTAAGAATGCTCTCAGCTAGAGCTATTAAGCCAATAACCTTGCTAGTAAACCATGCAATGAGAGATTCAATGAATTAATCTAAAGCATAAAGAAAATCTAAACTAAGAATGCCATGAAAATGAAACTACTATGCAAGAAATGAAATCTAACTATGAAGCAAGAAAGCCATGATGATGCAAGAATGAAGACAAGAAGATAGAGTGTTGATGAAGATCCAAGATGAATGCCAACAATGCTCCAAATCTTCAAACCCTAGATGCAAGAATATCTCCAAAAGCTCCAAGATGACCTAGAAAACCTGTAGCATAACAATAGCATAAAAATTTGTGTGTGCAAATGAGGAAGAGAGCTCTTCTTTTATAGGAGGTGAAAAATGAATGGACCATGGAGATTAAGAGGCAAAAGATTTAATCAAGGGTGGAGATTAAAAGAGGAGCAATCCATGTGCACAAATATCCTCCAATGAGAAAATAAGAGTTGACTTTTGTGTCCATATGAGACAAAAAGTGCTTTTTCCTTTTTTATAAAATAAGAATAATGCTTTATTTGTGCAACTTAGGATAAGAGGAAAAGTGGGGGCTTTTTATTTATTAAAAGGGGAGGGAATATTCCTTTTAATAAATAAAGACTTGGGATAAGATGGTTAGCCCATAGAAAATAATCAAATAAATGATAGAACTAGGATTTGATCAAGAATAAACAATTGATGATTTAGCAAATGGGGGCTAATAGTCTAGGTGACCATTTTTAGGTGTATACATTTGCCCCTCTTTGACTAATGTGTGATCAATCTAGGAACACATGTAGTCAAAGAATGAAGTTGAAATGTGAGATCGATTTGGGATCACAAAGCAACTCAGATCAGCCAAGAAAGTAAGAGATAGCCAAGAAGGCAAGCAAATAGCGATCTAACTCCAAAGAATGAAGTGCAGAGAGATAGAAAATCCTGCATGGTCAGCCTGGTAGCGATAGTACTGAACACTTAGGAAAGAGATAACCAATAAGATATGATGTGTCTACCCCCTCGGGATCAAAAGCAAAATCTGGGTAGAGGGAATGCAGAAGCAAGACAGACATGATCAAATCACTAGAAATCATAATCGAAGCTGAAGAGAATAGAACAACCATCAAGTAGTGAAGGTATGACCACACACATGGGATCCGGGGCACGAACCAAGTGGTCCCTCAACCCAGAAACACCATGGAGGGGGATTTGAACTTGGGATTTGAAAGTGAATGAAAGATGGGAAGTTTGAAAGAGATGGAGATGAAGAGGTGAAGAATGCCCCAGCGAAGATCAAAGGATCAAGCCTCAAAAAGGTTAGCCAACTATGCGGAAGAGGGGGAAAAGGTGATTTGGATGATCAAGGTGATCTTGGATTTCGGTTTTGATCCCAAAATGAATAGAAAATGATGGGATATGAAAGACAAGAAGTGAAAGACATCATTAGGAAGAAGTGAAAGGTGAGCGCAGTTGATTAACAAGTCCATGAAAGATGAAAGGAGAGCTCTCTCCATATGCAAGATGCAAAACTAAACTAACATGAACTTAAGAATGCAAGCTACATGAAAAGTGGTTTACTTGCAAGGTCACAAAGCCAATAGACATCTAATATTCATCATTGAGCATTATTGGTAGCATCGCAAGATCATACAATACACACTAGCATAACTATGTGGATCTGAATATGATCTATATCAGATAGAAATGTAGAAATCTCACCTAGGCATCAAAGACATGTAGGTCCAGATGACTAATGCAGTGAGATCACCTAAGTTTGATATAGCAAGATTATGCTCGCATCGAGACATAAGAAAATCAAGATGACTAGAAGCATGCACTCGTGAAACAGTCAAGGATAATACCTTGTAGGTCCATACTGTCAAGTAAGACTAGCATAAATGCTCATGATAGTGAGGACCAACAAGATATACCCACAAGCAGATAAAGAAATAAAACATGTTCTCATACCCTCAGTCTTCTAGCTATGCATCATCGAAAACAATCATAGGGGGAGAACACTCAGCAAAGAAATCATCATAGACAACACGCAAAGAAATAAAGTCAAACAAATCTCAGCAAGTCAAGTGCATGTGTGTAGGTCATAGAGTCAAGCTTTGAGTATCACATCTGCCAATGAGAAATATTGCATCATCCAAGATGGCAGGAAGGATATCTGATAAGTGTTAAGAAACACTTGATGCTAGGGTAGTGTTGAAAAACACAGTTGGGGTGGTGTTGAAAAACACCATTTGCGAGGTGCCTAAGAAACTCAGATGCACAAAGAGACCCAAGATAAGCTTAAAACAATGTATGCCCCCTAGACTAAGACAAGAGTCAATTTTAGGCTAGGAGAGGCAAAGCGAGAAGTGGAGCGAATGAGCACCACACAAGACTGATAGACATAGGTGCAGAGGGTCTCAAGCAGTGCCTATTTCTAGGTTTTCACCACTTGATAGATTTATTGCAATTTTTTTAAGGACTTTTTATAAATTATTTTTGTATTTTTGCTACCAAGGCACCTATTTCCAAGTGTTCACCAAGGCACTTTTTCAATTTTTTTAAATTTTTTTAAAAATTTTTTGGTGAGACATCAAAGTGCCTATTACTAGGTTTTCACTAGGATGCTCATTTTTTTAGTACTTTTTATGCTTTTTAGGATTTTTTCAGCATCATATATGAATTTTTTTGGTATTTTTTTAGGATCATAAAATATGTACAAAGGATGCCCCAGATAGAAATGGGCATCAAGAATCTGCTTCCTCTGATGTAGAGAACTGATAGGCCCCAGGCCCAAATGCTGCAACTGTGACAATAGGAGGTCTCAACCAGTTTGACCAATAATAACCAGCCCTGAGCAATGTTTGAGCTAGCGGAGGATCATTAGAATGTGATCCACATATGCCATCGTGGATTTCAGCTAGCACTTTTTCTGACTCCTCTATTTCTAGACACTTAAGGAGAGTTCCGTCTAGACCCTTCCTATACAAGTGACCAGAGACAAAGGCAAAGTGTAAGGGATGGCGGAAGGAATGGCGTGGTGGATTTACAAGAGGAATATGAGGTGGAAGATATGAAAAGATGGTAGGATTGTAAGATTTGTGAGCAAGATAGTGTAATTCGTCCACCAGGAACTTGAAGCAAAATTTATGCTTTTTCATTTGTAAGATGGATGTTGAAGTAACCAAGGCATTACTAACTTTGTTCTTAGCTCTAGGAATGGGCTGAAGTATAATAGATATGAGATCATGCTTGAGGTAGTGCATCATTTTTTTGTAGAGAATTAGCTTGTCATCTTTTATTTGAGAATCATTATTTTTGAGCAGATTTTTATTTTTACTTTTCTTAGGTGCGGATACCGCCACAATGTGGTTTTTGCCATCCGACCATTGCTCTTTTCTTTTGACTTGATGACCGTGATGTTTGATTGCTGATTCAATCTTTTTTGCTGCTAGTTCTTTGGTGGAAGAAGTAAGAGGTGTTGATGTGAGATGAAATGAAGTGACTGGTTCAATAGTATTTATGTGAAGGATGTCATCTCTGGTGACATGAGAGGTTGAGCCTATAGAGTAAGCTCCAAAAGTAGCTAGATCTAGACTTTTCATAGAAGAACCAGCATGGTCCACTAAGGCAATACGAGGAACAAACTCATCAGACCCCACACAAGACCCATCAACCATGTCATGTGGGTTACGAGAGGTATGAACCACATCAACATCCATATCTATCATGGGAGGATCTTCTGGAAGAGGCGTAAGATGCCGAGAAGTAGAGATACTCATGTCATTATGTGAGAGATCACCTCTTTGTAGCAGTCATGCAATGTTGCGACATTGTCTATCATAGTGCAATGATTCTTTAGGCACATAGGTTCTAGACATAGAGGCCTCAGCCATATCATCAGTAGATATACATTCTTCTCACCAAAGGAGTGAAGTAGAAGGAAGATCATCTCCCATTTGAGCCATAGTGTGTAGCGGTGACTCATCTATATCTGTGTCTGAATTACTGAGCATGGGAGTATTTCTAGAATCCTCTCTATAGATACACTCTTGAATAGCTTGTTCTTCTCTTTCTACTTCTAAAGGAATGGATGAAGGAACAAAGGTATCAAAGATCACCATAGCAGAAGTGGAAGGCTTCATCTGATCAGAAGGTCTCCCATATGACCTAGGAGAAACAGGTATAGAAGCAAAGGAACCCAGTGTATATTCACCCATACCAAGGCTCATCATCTTAAGTGATTTCTCAGCAGCAGCTAGAGACGTACTAGGATCAACAAAAGGTTCATTATGAGGAACAAATTTTTTAGTAGCAGCAAGAGCATTGATAGCAATAGTATGGTCTCCAGGAATCACAACTTCAGTGCCATTGTATGGAAATTTGACGCATTGATGATAAGTGGAAGGAACAGCCTGCATGTCATGGATCCAAGGACAACCCAAAAGAATGTTATATGTGAGTGGGATGTCCAATCCTTGGAAGCTAATATCTTTCATGATAGGGCCCACTCAGACAGGCAGCGTGACAAGACCTTTGGAAGATCTTTCCACTTCATCGTAAGCTTTTATAGCAATCTTCTTTTTAGAATCCACAGTGAATTCTGACAAACCCAATTGTTGTATGACATTGAAAGAAACAATATTTAACCCTGCACCATTGTCTATCAGGACTCGATGGACTCAGGTATTGTAGACTAGAACTTCAATGTGTAAAGCTAGATTATGAGGGTGAGCAATAGATATGTCATCTTCTACAGAAAAGGAGAGAGATAGCGGAGATGAAATGTGGTTGACCATAGCCTGAAATTGATTCAGATCAATGTCATTGGGAACACGTGTTGTATGTAGAGCCTCATCAAGAATCTCTCTATGTGAAGAGGATAACCAAAGCAACTCAAGGATAGATATTTGTGCTGGTGTCTTTTGCAAATGTTGGACAAGATCATAGCTAGGGGTGGCTGAAGGAGCCACTTGTTTTGAAGGCAAAGCTTGCTTGGGATCCTGCACAGTTTTAAGGACAATCTTGGCTTGCCCCCTAGTAACAGCATTCAGTGTCTCACTTTGGGAAAATGAACTATCACATGTTTGCAAGATCAACTTTGGCTTACCATGATTGGCTTTATTATCATCTTGAAACCTCATCATTAGAACGCTCTCAACGGACTCTACCATGTTGATCATAGGTGTATTAGAAGGATACGTGTAATTGATCTTAGCATCATGATTCTTCTTATGTGTTTGAGAGGTTTCCCCCTTATCATGCTTAGGTAGAGGATCTTTGAAAGCTATGTGATCAGAATTTTTAGTTAAGCCATCAGTGGAGATTGTGCCATTCTCAATAAGATCCTGAATATCATCCTTAAGCCTAAAAAAATTGTCTATTGGATGTCCCTTGTTTCTGTGATAATGGCAATAATGACCCTCTCTCCACCAATCAGGCTTATTTATCAGATCCTAGTTACCAGGTTTATCAGGAAGTGTAAGATATCCATTGTCAACCAAAGTCTTAAGGATCACATCGTAAGGTTCTGCCAACTTGGTATAGACTCTCTTTCAAAATGACTTCTTAGGCTTATCTGCATATTGAGGTTTAGGAGCATTGTGAGTGTTGCTAGCTTCTTGTTGTTTTGCTGCATAGATAGCATTGGAGAGATTGAAAGCAGGCTCTTTAACTTTAGGAGCATCAACAACCCCATCATTAACAACATACTTGTTCTTATTCCAAGGTTTGTTCTTGTCTTTGCCATTGCCTTTAGCATCTTTATTAATAACAATATCCCCTTTTCTTATAGCTACATCCTCAATTAGATATGCACTTTCAACCATGTCATTGAAAGAGGAGAACAGTTGTTTCCTTAGATCATAATACAGCTCAGGCACAAGAGTGTTGACAAAAATATCAATCTTTTCCCTTTCGGGTAGCTGACAAGGATATCGAGAATACAATGACCTCCAACATTGTAAGTAAGTTGCAAATGGCTCACCTTGATGTTGTCTTAGATTACCGAGATCTATCACAATGATAGGTTGTTGGATGTTTTAAGAGTACTGCTAGGTAAATCGCTGAGCTAACTCATCAAAAGTCTTAAGTGGTGGTGTCAATTTCGCAAACCATTCCAAAGCTTGGCCTCTTAAGCTTTGAGGGAATAAGCGTAGGAGATATGTGTCTTCATGAAGAAAGTCCATACTAAGAGCATAAAAATGATGCACATGGTCATGAGGGTCACCATTTCCATCATACTTGTCATATTTAGGAACCTCAATATCCTTAGGAAATGGGACCATGTATAGATATTTATCAAAAGGAAGAGCACAAATTGATTCTACAAAAGAGACCTTTGGAGGCTCTCTTTCTAATGCCATTTGGGTAAGGCTTTGATTTTCCCGATGTAATTCTTCTTGAAGGACTTCCAATTCAGTTGGTACTCTTTGTTGGACAATTTGTCTGACATCATAGCCGGGAGGAAGCTTGTATCCTCTAGAAGTCATATATTGAAAATATTGATCACCATTACGCTCTAAAAGCTTATGCATCATTCGTTGGAAATCCACATCTTGTTCACATCTCATAAGATCCTCACTAGAAATCTCATCATTAGCCTCTACCTCATGTTGAGAGGGAGGAGGTCTAGGAGGTGAAGAAGGCATACCAAAAGTGGTTCTTGGAGGAGATCTTGGTGGCGTGTTGTTGCCATTGTTGCCATTAAAAAGAGGTCTATGCTCATGATTACTAGTCTCAGGTTGCTCATGAAATGTCCCTCTATAAGCCATGCGCCTAGTAGCATCCATCCTTTGTTGATTGTGTTCTTTGTCTAAGCACGCTTGATTATCCTTATGCTCAAAGTGTTCTTGCAAGAGTTGAAACTTTTCTTGTTCAGTCAAAGTGAGTGAGACACTGTCTGTGTTTTTGGGGGTCTTGAATGCGGAAAAGAGGAAACCTCCTTTATACCACGGTGTAGCCTTAGAATTCTTAGATTGGTCAAAACTAGAACTATTGTTGCTAATGGGTGCTTTTGAACATCTAGTTGGAGAAGGTAACTATGTATAATTGAATGGAGGATGACTCTCCTACTCAAATTGAGACCGAGTTGTAACCGGCATGAAAAGAGATGTTGGTTGACTAATAGAATGAGACAAAGTTTCTTAGATTTGAGATAAGCAAAGCTAATAAAGATCACTTGTCAAAGTAGAACAATAGAGAGATGGCTCGTCAAAAGTGCTCAAGCACTTACAGCAATCAATTGACTAAAGCTGAGCAAGGAGCAAGAAGCTCAATAAGCAAGTAGCTAGAGAGGTAACCGTGATGCGACAAGTGATCAAGAGTAACATTCGTTAAACTCAAACCCAATAGTTTTAGCTGATTTGTTTCAGTCTAGAACAAATCTAAGCATATAGGTAAAAAACCAGTTTTAGGTAAGAACAGAAAAAGACACTCTACGACAGGTTAAAGTGCAAGTTTAGCCACTCCGAATTGCAGCAATGACAGGACAGCAAAAAGATTCTGGGTGATACTTTCCAGGCAGACAGGGTGATACTACTTAGTTCGGTTGATACTTCACCTTAAGCCAGGTTATAGACTACAGTATGGTTGGGCGATAGACTCCAGGCTAGCGGGGCGATAGTCCAAAAGGCATGAACTATCACGCGATATACCTTAGCAAAGCGCATGATAAAATAGTAGGGCACGAACTATCGCGCGATATTTCTCAGTAAGGTGTGCGATACTGTTGCAGATTCGTATGACTTTTTGACCAGTGAATGTGAAAAACTTAGTTTTGAAGAATTTTAAAAGATCAAGTAAGTATATCAACAGATTTTTATCATTGATCAAGCACATAAGACAGCAATCAAGGAGTTCAAGCAAGCAATTGTCTTCAAACAATGAGCAAGGGCCAAAACAACCTTGCACATGAACAGAGATAGTGACTTAGTATTTCTACTCCCTAGAGATGCTACTTGTGTATATTCTTGAAAATGTTTTAGCAGGCACATAAAACACAACAACATCCTAGCATGCTGTCTATAAGGCTATACATGGCTTTTCTAAAGGGAGTCCTTGATATACGCAAGGTACGTGAGGCCCAAATCCATAGATGAGAAGAATCCAAAATCACACAGCCGGGGGGAGATGGTAACCCAAATCTCCTCCTTCACTTCTCAAAGGTATAAAGTTCTTTGAAGCTTAGCTAAGAGTGATATCAAACTCAATTCCCAAGAGAGGTGTCTTTGGATTCACCTCCCGATATTTATACTCCACCAGAACACAAGAGTTAAGGTAGTCCCTTGAGGTGGTGTGTCCCCAAGTAGGCCTTCTAAAAATAAAATTAAGTAATTCACTATCAAAAGTATTTAGAGCACTAAAGGTGGAACACTTAACTCTTCAAGTAAATGCAAAGTGAGTCCAAAAGTGGGACACTTAACCCTTCAAGTGAATGTGAAGCGAGTCCAAAAGTGGAACATTTAACCCTTCAAGAGAATGTGAAGTGAGTCCAAAAAGTGGAACACTTAACCCTTCACACAAACTCTAAGTGAGTCCAAAAGTGGAACATTTTACTCTTCACACCAACTCAAAGTGAGCCCAAAAGTGGAACATTTAACTCCTCACATCAACTCAAAGTGAGTCCACACCTTAGAAAATAAGTGAGTTCCAAAAAGCACAAAAGGGTTGCCAAGTGGAGCAATTAACGCTTCTTTCCTGTAGACCCCTCCCCTTTAATGTAGCACTGATCTTGCAACTATGGGGTAGAAATGAGGGGCTGACAGATTAGCGAGTCCAATAACCCAAGATAGCAATCTAGATCAATCACAAGTAATCTAAAGTTGCTTATCAATACTACTCACAAATGACAAAGGGTTGAATCAATGGAATATTTAACTTTCCAAGCAAACCTAGAGTGAGTCCAAAAAGTGGTGCATTTAACTCCCTATGTAAACAAAGAATGAATCTATGCCCTAAATCACTCAATGAGATATTTGATATTGGAACCAATAATTACTGAGGGTTCAAACACAAGCATTCACTTACACAAACTTGTATGAAAGCAAATCTATGTTCATTCATTTCCCATTAAGAGAATCAATTGAAATGTGTTCTATGAAAGCATGTAAACACTCAAGCCAAACACATGAGAGGTTCAATTTTAATCCCAAGATCCAAGTGTTTTAGGGATGTAACAAAATACCTCAAGTCCAACGCTTTGTTTTAAGCATATTCCATGAAAGCAAGAGCACCTTCAAATGAACAAGATAAGACACAAGCAAACAAGATATGCAATGTATATCCAACTTATGCAAACCCTAGGATTAGATCTGAAAATTAATTATTAGGAGCAATGATAACCAGCAAATAATCCAAATGATAACTCATATCATGCATTGAACAATGAAAAATAAGTGCATACCCATCACAAAATTTTATTTTTTTTGCATTTGACCTAGTCAACAAGATCTGATTTTTACCACATGAATTTGGACCCTAAACCTAAAATACAAAAAAGAGACCTCTATCAGAAATTAGAGAGCTTTCCAAAAATGTAAAAATTTCAGAAAAATCTCTTCATTTGTGCCCTAGAGAGCTATTTTACCAAAATAGACTAGTTTTTGTAAATCAACCAAATGAGCTATGATATGGTCTCTAAATTAAAAACACAATGAATGGAGCCCTGTAGAATTCCAAGATCTTTCTAAAAATGTAAAATTTTTTGAAAAATACACTGATTTTTGCCAGAAATCAATTTTTTATGAAAAATCAAGAAAAAATCATAAAAAATACAAATCACCTCCAAAAATTCTAATTTTTTTTTTTTGAGCTTCTTTGATATGTCGCCAATCTGAAAAAAAAATTCAGACCAAAACACTAAGCCATTTGGGAGATATGATCAAATCTTTAAAATCTAGGGTTTCCCATATCCAAACAAATCTGCACAAGGGTTAACTCCAAAAATAATCAGAACCAGCAAGTGTTAGCTCCAAAAATAATCAAAACTAGCATGT
>BSBK01005318.1:777500-802500 GCA_027943335.1 Chamaecyparis obtusa
TTCTTGTGTGCTGCCTATTATCATTTATTTTAGCTTAATATATCTTTTAAGGTCTCTCGACGATGTCTTCTTGACTAGAGTTCATGATTGGGGGGTATAACATATTTTTATTTATTTATTTATGCTTATGATATGATTTCAATGATAATAAGTGGTCTAATAAAATTGGTTTCTATAGTAAGAGCCTCCATCACAATTAGGAAATTGCAAAAACCTCAACCCTCTTTGTTTGGACACTTAGGTGAGGCTGGAATTATCTCCTTGACTATTTCTTGTGTGTAGAATGTATGATGACACTCATGGTTATCTTGGTAGTCTGTACCCTCGTTACAAGTGTTATCTTACAACATCAAATTGGAAACCATGTTCAATTCATCTTGGTTCTTATGCATCGATGGTTAAATGTGTTTCTTACATCTTGTCTAATAAGGTTGTATTCATATCTCATGGTCACTCTAACACTAGTGAAGGTTGCACACAGCCACCGATGTCCCAAAATACTCAAATAATGATAAATGAATAGCTACAAGATCAATGACTTGAATCATGTCTTAGGATTCATTTCATTCTAGGGCTTCATTTTAGGTGTACTTTTTCTAGTTCCCTTGAGCCATCCTTCCTATCTCTCCGCTGAAGCATTCAACTGTGTCATCTCTTGTTGACTTTGACTAGTATCTACTTAAATTGAGGTCAGAATAATTATAAAAGGGACCTAGAGTACTAAGTTTTTTTATCATCACATATAAACTTCTAGAAGATCTAATAGAGATGCATCAAAATGAGCATAATATCAAAGAAAAAGAAACATTATTATGTACATCTACAATATGCAATATTCATGGAAAGACATAAAGATATATGGATCAACATTATAATTGTGGCATAAGATATATACATCAATGAAAAGAGAAATTAAAGGCATACATGACCGTATACAAAGATCAACATATGAGAATCAAGAGATAACAACTATGAGTCAAGAATATCTTTGAATATATATCTAAAAAATCAGTATCTCAAATACAAAAATGGTGCATCCTCGATACAGATATGTTAAATGAAGTACAATAAAAAATGTGAGAATAAAGGGATAACACACGAAGGGGAATTAGGACTGACTCCCTCCCTCAACCTGGTCTCTAGGTGGAGGAGGATGGGCATGTTCTTTGGCTGGTGGTGACATTGGTATGGTCCCATCATAGTAGGCAAAAAATTGTGAATAATATGGCACTATTGCTCCAGCTGAAACTACCCCAATATATAGTGCATAATAGTAAGATTCTCACAAGGCCTAGAAGGTGGCTATCTACTATGAACTCAGAAGCTCTCAGAGTAGGTTATCCCTATCTCTCTCTACCAATTGTAGTTTAGCCTCTACTACCACCCGCTGTGTCTTTCCCTCTACCAATTCTGTGATGCACTAAGCATCCCTACCCTCTACTCCCTCAGCCCTTGGTGCCTCCGCAAGTGGAGCTTGCACAACTATCTCCTCCTCCATGGCCTCAAAGTTATCTCCCACCAACTTGTCCTGCCTATCTCTCCTCCATCTACTCCTTCCTCCACACTATTTTATCTCCCTCATCCTCCTCCACATCCTCCTCTACTGCCACTGCCACCCCCACAGCTCCCAAAGAACCCCTCTCTCCCCTAGGTATATGTTGATTGGAAACTAGTGCTATTCCCTATAGATCCCCATGGTCTCCCACCCTATCCCCTAATAATGCCTCCCCTTTGTGGCTCATCAACGGGATCATCCTCATCATCTTAGGATGCTCACTCCATCGGATCTGTTAAATGAGGGTGTTACAAGTAGTGTTTTCTGTTGCATCAAAAGATAAACCTATTAATTATCAATACAACCAATAGACTTGTAGAAGATACAAGAGGCAATTAAGCAATGTCATGAATCCTAAGGGGAGCACTGACCATTTTTACAACAATCTCCCCTCAACATTACCTGAGGGGATTCAAACATGTTACCAAGCTCTGATACCACTTGTTACAAGTAGTGGTTGTTGTTGCACCAAAATATCAATATATTAATGATCAATACAACCACTAGACTTATAAAAGACACAAGAGGTGGTTAAGCCATGTCGCAAATCCTGAGGGTAGCACTAACTATTTTTCCAATAGAGGGAAGGGATGGTCATATGATGTTGGTGAAATACTAGTGTCATCCATGCATCTGTAATGTGTGCGAGGTAATCCTAGTTCACTCATAATAGATCACATAGCTTATGAACTGCGATAGGATATACAGGCTGAGGCCCGCAATTAGCCTCCTCATCAGCATAATAGGCATATGCTGTAAACTCATTGGGCATGTCCTGACATTGCTCGAAATGGTGCCAGACATAGCTAATAAAAAATTGCACCACTATGGGAGCACTCATTCAAGACAGATGGTACATGTCTAAATTAAGAAAGAACAAGAATATATCAAGAAATAAAGTATAGTATTGACAATGCATCAGAAATAACAAGGGACTTACCTACCAATCAATAGTTTTCTATTGAACATGCATGAATACTCATAGGCAGAGCATAACCACCTCTCATAGCCCAAGTAGGGTCACCATACTATTGTGATCATGTCATCAAACTCATGCTACCAAATTGAGGTCTTTCCCAAATTGTCTCAATGAATGTAGTCGGTATAAAGAAAAAATATATGGCATGTAACTACTCCTTAGGCAACCTATGCAATAGGGAATACAACGGGAATGTGCTCCCATACCTAGATCTAAAGTACTATAACCCCAATCACCATACTCATCGTGCACCCGTACATGATCTCATGAAACTCATGGTACATGTGACATAGTAAAAAAGCTCCCCAATTGAACCTACATATGGCCAAGTCAACATATCATACAATATGCAGCCCCATCTGCACTAGAAGCCCTACTGGCTCTGATCAGGGACTGCCACACAACCTATCAATCGTATCAAAATGTATTCCAATGAGTACTCCTTCTGATACTATCAAATCATGTAGTCCCACATGATGTGGCACTCCATGATCATATCATCAATGAATATCCTCTACATGGCTATGATACCCTCTAATAGATCTTGATCATAATATACCAACTTTCCAATAATTGGAAGACACATGATATGGTACACATCCTCAATTGTCACAATAATCTCACTTATCAGAAAATGGAATGTGTTATGCTTAGAGTGAAAGCACTCTACCAACACTGTAAGAAATCAGTGGTTTACATAGATGTCACAAAGTGTGAGGAGCTTACCCAACTCACATTGATCAAGTACAACTAGGTCATCAGGAGATAGAAATCAACCCAACTGCAGATCCTATGGGTATGCACATCTAAAGATGGGATCAGGAAGATGAATCTGTAAAACAAAAATAAGGAAAAGCATTAGTAATCAGTCTAAATCAAACATCAAGCTATCAAAAATCAACTACTAAGCATCTTTGAAATACTACAAAGCCAAAAAAATTATTACAAAGGACAAAAATCCATTTTTAGCTCGTACGATGAAACTCAACAAGGGAGATGATATGGTTTTCCAATATGATACAGTTCTTTGTATCATACGATATGAGGGTGTTTCTCATACGATCAAACTCAAAACTAGAGATGATACACTATTTCTAACCAGTTTATTGTATTGTAAACCTCAAAGAGGCATGTAATACAATTCTTGTATCATACGATAAATTGACAACCAAAATTAAAAATGTGCTAAAAAGGCTAAAAAACTATTAAAATTGACCAAAATGTGAGATGGGGTTGGTTACTTACCACTGCACCATACGCCCAAGGTCGATTGTGGCATCTTTGGAGCTTGAATCAGTGATTTTGGACTAGAATCAACATCTTTATGTCTCTGGAAGGCTATGGGTTCTCAAAAGTCAACTTTAGCAAATGATTTAAAAATGACCCCTTTGGGCCCCTTTTATAGGTTTTAACCTAATTTTCAAAGTGTTCAAAATCCCATGAAAATTGCACCACTGGCTATTTTCAACATTCCAAATCAATTATCATGATCAAAATCAAAATCCAATATCCTTTACCTAGTCAAATTGTAAAGTCAACCTTTCTTGGTCAAACACAGCTGGTTATTGATGCTATCACTTCTCACTCTCTTCTGCCTTCATTTCTCAAACCTCTCAGGTCAATCTTATGGAAATTCATCCAATCCAAGTGATTTCATGCTAGTTGACCTTGGTCAATATTGGTCAAACTTAAGTCAAATCTGGTCAACAAGATCTCAAATGGCTTCAAATGTGATTCAATCTTTTCTGAACTTATAAGTAACCTAAGCTTATCAATTCTAATGCTTTCAAACAATTTAGGCTTTAACATCTTTGCCTCATTTCAATTTTAATCTCGAGGGGACATGACAATATAGAAAATCTTCGTAGATGAAATCAACCCTAATCGACAAATCAAATCAAGCTTCATGGCTTGGGGAATCTCAGCTTCATCAAGAATCATATCAAGTTAAGATTCTTCACATCTCTCTTTGAAAGAGTGATCTTATCTCTTCATATCAAGTCACTCTAACAAACATCTATTTGATCTCTTGGGGCATGTCAAGTTCATTAGGACCCATATTAATTTGACATCGTTCCTAGGGCATATCAGGTTTGTCAGGACTCATATCAATTTGGTACTGTCACTCAATTAGGTGATTGGCTTCCTCAGAATCCTTGTCAAAGTAGTTATCTCAAAATATTTGATAGAGGTTTAGTCTCATCACTTGATATTAGGCTAGATACTCCCATCTTTCTTGTTAGTCTTCACTCAATCAAGTTCGGAGCTAATATATCTTTGTCAATCAAGTTTAGAGTCGATTCTCCTTATTAGAAATAGTCTCATCACTTCACATCAGGCTTCTCGTTGATTTGGTTTCTATCTATTTTTTGAATCAACGTGTTGCTCACACATTGATTCAAAGACGGGAAAATGTAATCACCTAAAAAATTTGTAGTATAATCTAAGCCCCAATTAATTTTCCTTAAAATAAATTCTAAATCTCAAAGGTATAATTATTAGACATAATTATGTAAGCAACTTGGATAATCCCCTTTGCATAAATAAATTATTTCTAAGCCTAAATCATTTAATTGTCAAAACTTACCTTTAATATAAAGTCCTAAAATTTTTGTTGAAAAGAGAACTTTGTACAAACTTAATCTTGATTACTTAACAATTAAAAAGAGGACTTTCTATTTTGTCCTATTCTCCAATCTAGATCAGCCAATCAAAAATATTGAATCCTCTAACATGGATTGAACTCTCTCACCACTCATGTCTACCTAACATCTTTTGCCTCTTAATCTCCACCTCTCATTCTTGAGGCAATTTATTTAAAAGGAAGCTCTTCCTTGGCTCGAGGGTTCCATCTAGAGAATCTTAGTTATTGACATACTTGTTTCCTTGGATTCTAGAGTAATCTTATTATTGTGAATTCCTAGTTCTTAGTTGCTTTCATTATATGATCATATCTCTCTTGCATGGTTAAATATAGTTTTCTTTCTTGCATTATTTATCATAGCATAGTTTCTTTCATAATCATTCTAGAATACTATTTGTTTACATCTATTCTAGCTTAATTCTCTCATTCTAGCATTGTTCTTACATTCTAGTTTATTTCTAGTTTTGCATGGCATTAAAATATTCTATTTTGGAGTAGGCAAGTCACTAATCTTTCATACCAATCTAATGAACATTATAAAAATGATTAAAATCGCTTCAACTAGGAAGCAATAAGCCTCTTTTGAGGGTCTAGTTTGGTTCATTTGATATGGAATCCTATAGCTAAATTCTTAAGTTAATGCTTTATTAAGTGTTGGTTGAATTTCTATTTGATATAAATATTGAACCACACATACCCAAACTAAGGGCTAGCATCCTTGGTTTGTCATGTTTGCATAGAGATTGTCTCATAATTACGAGGATGATACTTGCAAATTCTTAGCACTGCTACCCCTATTTTACAACCTTAATTTTAGATTAGAGGATTTTGATTGTGACTACTAACATGGCTTTGAACTCTAAATTTCCATGCATGCACAGGACTCATTATATGTAAAAGAAATCTCTTAAATATGATGGTGCTAGAAAATAATCTTTTTATTAACCTAGCACATATTCTTATTTGTTTGATAAATTTTATAAGTTTGTGTCATAAAAAATAATTATTAAGCAATACTCTAATAAATTCTACATTCTTTTTCAATTCTATATAGGGTCCTCAATGTTGTAATAGGGTGAGTGCTACATAATTCATAAGATTTTTATGTTGTAGATTTTTTTCTTGGTATTTAGTAAGATGGGTGGTGACATGGTAAGGATTGGGCCAAGGTCTTGTGATGCTACCACATGGAACATCAATATTGAAGGGGAGTGTAAGGTTCCTCATATCGACTTGATTCAAGATAACCTAGTCAATTTATATGACTCAAGAATATTCCATCCTATATTGAGCAACCACTAATGGACCATTAGATACATTTAATTTTGTCAACCCATAAACATTAACTTGAAATGGGTCAACAATATATGGGCACTATGAACTAATCTAAATTTTTATTTCTTAGAATAAATATCTACATGAAGAAAGATAAGAAATAAGCACTATAGAAAAAAATGAAACAACCAAGGAAAACAAGTAAAGCTCAACAATGACTAACAAATCTAACAAAAAACCAACCCAAAATCAAGGTAATTTAAGACCAAATTAACTATAAAGATTTTCATTTCATAATACACAAGTTAATGTAAAGACCAAATTTCCCATAAAGAATTAAACATTTCACAAGGCTAAAATACTCAAGGTCAACAAATAATATTCCATGTACATCATTAATGATACATATTTCGACCAAAAATGTTGATAAACAATATTCATAAAAAGGAGTTACAAGATACAATATTCGACTAGATCGTCAAAGAGTACAATCATTTAAGTAGTAAAGATACATCATAATACAAAGTTTGAGACCTTCTATCGATTTGAACATATAAATCAGAATATACAATAATCAATGAATAATATTTATTTCCCAAACTGTCAAATACATGGTAATAAGGCACCACACTATCGGCAATGCCTATCTCCTAAGCCTCTAGAAAATACATCCACTTGCAAATCCTGAGACGAGAGTGTGGTCTAGGTTCTTTCTCCACCCAACTATGGAGTGATTAGCTCCCCCATGGCTTACCCTGAAATGGAAGCGCACCGACCCTGCTCGAGGAGACTAGCATCTCAGCACTAATGAGTCGGAAGAATATGAAGCAACTGTGAATCTATTTACTTAACAATCTTTAGTCTAAGTAGAAATCCTTATCACAGGGTGGCTGAGAGAATATACATAGCTAACCAAGTATATTAAAGGTACATATGCAAAATGAAAACTTTGGCCAAAGTTTCTTTTTAAAAATTAGATCTACTGACAGGTAATACATCAAAATTACCCTTCTCTGTATATTCCACATTACGCTTCAATTCAAAACAAAATTTAAATACACCCTTAGTTTGACAAATCTACTTTATTGATTTCTTCTGCCTTCAAAACACTTAACATAAATGAACGGTAGCTAAAAATAAAATATTAGCAAATGGTATGCTAAAAAGTATGAACTAAGTTTGATAAATTTAGAAAAACATGTTACTAACTTTCCTAAAATTGCGCAAATAGCCACAACATTATTTTCCTATCCAAATGTGTAATTTTAAAATACGTAAATAGATCAACAAAAACCAGTTTAGTTTCCCTATATTTCATATTTACTTTAAGAGAGACACTTCCAGACTTTTATAAGTTTTCTAGAAAGAAAAAATAAAATTCGTAATTGTTTCTAATTTCTGAGATCTCTATTAAATTTATATTATGCATTTACACAAGGTGAAATCAACAAAATCATTGTTTTCCAAACCGTATTGTGGGTTTATATTTTTTACAAAAATCAGAATCTGTCGATTTATACAGGATAAAGTATTTCAGTTTATCACACTACTAGTTTTGTTACAAGCTTATATGCATACAAGCGGCTACATTGTATTTGTCGACTCTAAAACTAGTGATTTAATCAACAACACTTAAATCTCTCAAAGCCCCAAACTGCTAATTTGTAGGATTAGCCAAATTACTAACATTTCCATGGTTCGTTGATTTCAGATAAAGAAAACAATAAGAAATTCATAATCTATTTTGGTATCATTATACCATAATTTTGAGGTTGTTCGAACATTGCAGACAGATTGATAAAAGAAATGGTTTCTTCAAATTTTCATCAGTTTTTTTGGAGTAATATATAAAAAAAAACAATCTGTGCACAAACGTTCATTTGAATAGGATGTAAAATGATAATAATTGGCGTATTAGTTTTTAGCTAACTAAGGCAAATATTAACACCAAAATGAATATTATTGGGAAGAACTGTTTCTAGATTCAAGCCTTCACGGAAAATTATCAAACATTTTTATGTGATCTTTCCATCTGTAAAAGGATGGCGATAAAGAAGGAAGTCTTGACAAAAAATAAAAATAAATGAATTGAATTGTTTCGAGTAGGCTGAAACCGTGATAGACAATAATTTTTTTTAATTCAAAGAAATAACAAAACAATTCAAAAAACATAAGGTTTGCATCCAAACTTCATCACCTAAAATTCATTTATTCAATACCAATTTATTTGATGGAATATCAAAAAGAAAAGAACTTGGATAATTACACCTTCTCTTATGCCCATATGTTGTTCCAAAAATGTAGTATTTCCCTCTTCTATTCTGTGTTCTTTACTTAATTTTACTCAATGCTCTCCAATACACTCCTCTATTCTCTCTTCTAAACAGTGTGCTCCTTTTCTCTAGTGCCTGCTTCCTTAAAATTACTTCTATGTTTCTATATAAAAAAATAACTTCCTCCCTTCTACATTTTCCCCTACACCTCCACTTTCTCCAATCAACAATTCCCTTTGCTATATTTTTCCTCCTTGCACCTCCACTTTCTCCAATCAACAATTCCCTTTGCTGCATTTTTTCTCCCTCTTTCTTTCCTACGTTTTCTTAAGCATCCTCTAATACTATGCATCTACCTCTTAATACTACGCAACTCCCTCTTTCTGGCATGCGTTTACCCCCTAAAAACACTGCTATAAATTACTTACTGCTAAGTCATAGTAGAATTTCTCTCCATTTATGATGCAGGAGCATCCTAGGATTCTTGGCAATCCTATATCACCCAAAATATTGATGCAGGAGCATCCTGGGTGTAAGAGCAATCTTGCATCACCCAAGAATATTTCTGGTTTAGTTTTCAATAAGGGCTATCTTGTGCAGAGCTGCTATTTATGGAAACTTACTAGTTTTAGTAAGTTGGTCATGTGATCTCGGAATGTTCTGATTTCACAGTTGGAGGTTCATCTTAGTCATATCAGCCTACCAGTTGAGTTTCATTGCCACATCATCAGTATTGGTGAAGTTATTGAGGTTTTTGGGTATGAAATCTTTCAGGTCAATTTTGAAGGCCTTACAAGCTCCGGATCATGATCAACCCCCAACTGACTAGTGCTAGTGCGTGTCAGCACTGTAGCTCTCGTCATAGCATTTCTGAAAAAGTGGTTACAATAGAAAAATGAAGCTACAGATAAAAAGTTATGGCCTCCAAAAGTTGGGCTACCTAAAAGCATATTTTGTATTTTTTTTGAGCCGACCTAATTGTAAAAATTGTGAAAATAAAATAATTCTTTGTATAGTCAGTCTTAAGGGCTAAATTTTTGGAACCTTCTCAGGTGGTTGAAATTGCCTATATAAAGAAGGCCCGTAGTGTTGTCTAGAGCAGTTCTAGGTAGATCTGGGTAATGATTAAAGACTTTGTCCTATAGAATATTGTAAAGGGAATGCCCATGTGGCTTTGCATATTGTAATTCTAAAATTTGTAATTCCACATTTGTGGAGATAATAAGAACTCCATTTTCTATTCTTGCAAATTGTTGTTGTTTCTCTATTTCTGTTGTGTTTGTAGTATTAAGGGGAGCACCCTTCATCAAGTGGTATCAGAGTAGAGGTTCCTAAGTGTGTAAATAGATCACCGAGTATGAGGCAATTTGCACCAAGACCATGGTTAGGATTTCAGCGTGCATCACAAAAATGCCTCCATGAAGGGAACATGGTGGAAGAGCTAGTGTTGTAACACCTGAGGTCAGAGGGCTCCAGAGACAAGTGCAAGGATTGCAAGAAGAGATTCAAAGAGGAATAAATCTTAATGTCAGAGACAAAAGTGAGGATGAAGTTGAGGGAGAAGAAAATTTTGATCAAGAAGGTGAAATTTTAAACTAGGAGGAAGAAAGACTTTTTTGGGCCATTTCCAAGATCAGGAAAAGACCTGAGATTGAGGTTCCTACATTTTCAAGAAATCTTACCCTAGAGGAGTTGATCGACTGGATCAATGAATGTGAAGAATATTTTGAGTATGAAGATATTGAGGATCCTGATAGGGTCAAATTCACGAAGGCCAAACTGAAAGGTCATGTGAAGATCTGGTGGCAAGAGATTCAATTAGAGTGAAATAGAAGAGGGAAAGATAAAATCAAAAGATGGGATCGAATGGTGGATAAATTGAAGCGGCAGTTCATTCCTGTTGATTATGAGCTTGATCTACTAAAGAAGATGCAAAGTTCGAAGCAAGCTGGAAGATCTATTTAGGAGTATATAGAGGAGTTCTATCGAATCCTCATCAAGACAGGCCATGCAGACGCTGATAAGGAGAAAGTTGCATGTTACCTTAATGGGTTGAGGCTGAGCATTCAAGAGGAGTTGAATTTGGTTCGAATGAATAATATTGAAGAGGCATACCAGTTTTCCCTAAAAGTACATGAAAAGTTGAACAAGAAGTTTGAGAGAGGAAAAAATGGAAGAGGCTGTGGCAGAAGATCTGGTGAACGGTTATATGGAGGCTAAAATGAAGATCCGAAAAAGAAGGATGAGGCTAGTAGCAGTCAAAATCTAAGAGGAAACAATTCCAATCATTTCCAGGATCAGAATAATAGAGATCAGAGGGGAAGAGGAAGAGGACAAAGATTTGGAAGAGAAGGCTTATGTGGAACATGTTTTCACTGTGGAGAAGGTCATAGGGAATTTGAATGTCCTCAATGCCAAGGAAGGATAGACAAGAGAAATAAAGGCCAGGCTAGAGTTGCATATGTAGATGAAGATGTCAGATCATCACATTTTGAAGATGCTGAAAAAGGAGAAATGTTGATTAATAGAAGAGTCCTACTGAGTGGTGAGAATGAACCTAAGAAAAGGAGGAGCCTATTTCGCACTAGATGCAAGTGTGAGGGTAAATGTTGTGATGTGATTATTGATAGTGGAAGTACTGACAATTTGGTGTCAGAAGAGATGGTGAAAAAGTTGAAGCTCAAGAGATAGAAACACCCACATCCATATCAGATTGCTTGGGTGCAGGATGACCATAAGGTCATGGTCAATGAACAATTCCTAGTGAAGTTCAAGATTGGAAGATACCATGATGAGGTACTGTGTGATATCATATCTATGGATGCATGTCATATGTTGTTGGGTAGACCATGGCAGTTTGACAGGTGTGTTGTACATGATGGTCATGCAAATACCTATTCCCTAACAAAGGATGGAGTGTGAAATAAGCTAAAGCCATTGAAGGACATAGAAGAAAAGGTATGTGGTAATGAAAAAATAACTTTTGTTGATGGAAGAAAATTCCTAGATGGTATAAGGCATGAGCATTTGTGTTTTTCTTTAATTCCAAATGTTGGTAAAAAGGAAGTAGAACATGTACCTATAGAGGTTGTAGATTTGTTGAATGAGTTTCAAGATATTATATCTGATAATGTACTTGATGGATTACCATTGGTAAGGAAGATCAGTCATCAGATGGACCTGATTCCAAGAGCCAGTTTGCCAAATAAGGCAACACATAGAATGACACCAGCAGAAAGTGAAGAGTTGAACAGACAAGTACATGAGTTGTTACAGAAAGGGTTGATTCAAGAGAGCATGAGTCCATGTGTTGTACCAATAGTATTAGCACCAAAAAAGAATGGAGAATGGAAGATGTGTACAGAATCCAAGGAAATCAACAAGATCACAATCAAGTACAGGTTTTCATCGCCACGGATGGATGATATTATGGACTGTTTGAGTGGGGCTATGTATTTCTCAAAGATAGATCTGAAGAGTGGATATCATTAGATTCGGATCAGAGAAGGAGATGAATGGAAGACTGCCTTCAAGACAAAGGAAGGACTGTATGAGTGGTTAGTCATGCCTTTTGGGCTAACCAATGTACCGAGAACTTCCATGCAGCTCATAAATGAGGTTCTGAAAGAATTTCTAAGGAAGTTTGTCATTGTTTACCTAGATGATATTTTGATCTTTAGTAAAACATTGGAGGAACATATGGTGCATATTCGTATGGTGTTTGAGAAGCTGAGAGAAGAGAAATTATTGATAAATTTGAAGAAGTGTAGTTTTGTGAAGAAAGAGTTAGTGCATTTGAGATTTGTAGTTTCAACAGAAGGTCTAAAAATGGACCCAGAGAAGGTACATGCTATCCTTGAATGGCCTACTCCAAGGAGTGGTATAGAGGTAAGATCTTTTCATGGTTTGGCTAGCTTTTATAGAAAATTTATCAAAAATTTTAGCAATGTTTGTGGACCTTTGACTGAAACAATGAGAGGGAATAGAAAAGAGTTCAAGTGGACTAATGGGGAAGATAAGAGTTTTAAACTGTTGAAACAGAAAGTTATAGAATAGCTTGTTTTAGCACTTCCAAATTTTAATAAGGTGTTTCAAATAGACTATGATGCTAGTGGTATTGCAATAGGAGTTGTTATGAGTCAAGAAGGTAAACTTGTTGCTTATTTCAGTGAAAAGTTAAATGATGCCAAGAGAAAATATTCTGTTTATGATCAAGAATTTTATGCTATAGTTCAAGCATTGAAGAAGTTGAGACACTATCTGCTTCCTAAGAGTTTTTTTGTATACTGATCATCAAGCTTTGCAATATTTGAATATTCAAGGAAGGTTGAATCAGAGGCATTTGAAATGGGTTGAGTTTTTGCAGAGTTATACATTTGTTTTGAAATACAGGAGTGGAAAGTCTAATAGGGTTGCAGATGCTCTTAGCAGATGGCAACTATTGCTGACAGATATGCAAATTGAGGTGGTTGGGTTCAAGGAACTCAAGAATTTATGTCTAGAGGATCCTGATTTTGGTGGAGCTTGGAAAGCTTGTAAAGAACCTGTTACTCTAGACATAATGAAGTGGTTCAATTTCATCATCCAAGATGATATGCTATCCAGAGGGAGTCAGTTGTGCATTCCATGAAGTTCTATGAGGGAGAATCTCATCAAAGAGAAGCATAGCAGAGGATTTGCTAGACACTTTGGTCATGATAAAACCCTTGCTTTGGTTAGTGAGAATTATTATTGGCCACAGTTGCAGCAAGATGTCAAGAAGTTTGTACAGAGTTGCAGAGTATGTTAGATGGTGAAAGGAGTGAAGCAGAATACAGAGTTGTATCAGCCATTACCTATACTAGAAAAACCTTGGGAGGATATTAGTATGGACTTTGTTCTTGGTTTACCAAGGACACAGTGGGGACCTGATTTAATTTTTGTGGTAGTTGACAAATTTTTGAAGATGGCACATTTTATTCCCTGCAAGAAGACTAATGATGGTGTTCATGTAGCAGAATTGTTTTTCAGAGAAATAGTGAGACTACATGGTTTGCCAAAGACCATAGTTTCAGATCGAGACACTAAGTTTGTCAGGTATTTAAAGCGTACCTTGTGGAAGAAGTTGAAAATAGATTTGAAGTTCAATTCATCACATCATCCACAAACTGATGGATAGACAGAGGTGGTGAATAGGAGTTTGGGAAATTTGCTGAGATGTTTGGTTGGAGATAAGCCAACACGATGGGATTTGATTTTACCATAGGCAGAATTTGCATACAATAATTTTATTACTAGGAGCACTGGTAAATCACCATTTCAGATTGTATATGGAAGTAGTCCAAGAAATGCATCTGAGTTGAGAAAGATAGATACAGGAGAAATAAGTAGTGCTGAAGCTGAGAATTTTGCAAAATATTTGAAGAACATCCATGAGGAGGTGAGGAAGCATATTACCAAGATAAATGTGCAATATAAGGCTAAGGAAGATGAGAAAATGAGGCATAAGAAATTTCAGGTTGGAGATGAAGTCGTGGTTCATTTGTGGAAGGAGCAATTTCTAGTTGGTACATATAACAAGTTGAAAATGAAGAAGTTTGGGCCATGTAAGATAGTGAAGAAGCATGATTCAGGAAATGCACATGAGGTCGAGTTGCCTACTGAGCTAAATATTTCACCAGTGTTTAACATTTTAGATCTAATGGAGTATCATGAGGGAGGTGTTGAAGATGAGATCACAGCAACATAGTGGAGTATTCTAGCAACCAGTTTAGCTACCAAGGAGATTGAGGATATACTGGATAGTCATGTTGGCAAAAGCACAAGGAATAGGACATATGAAGAATATATGGTCAAGTGGAAAGGATGACTTGTTGAAGATTCATCATCGCTGACAAGGGAGGAGGTTAACCATCTTGGTTTTCCTCTTCACACCTGAGTCATGACAGGGTCACTTCTCAAATTACCCTGAGTGTCTGATGTAGGAGCATTTTGGGTGTAAGAGCAATCTTGCATCACCCAAAAATATTTATGGTTTTGTTTTCAATAAAGGTTATCTTGTGCAGAGCTGCTATTTATGAAAACTTACTATTTTTAGTAAGTTGGTCATATGATCTCAAAATGTTCTAATTTCACAGTTGGAGGTTCATCTTAGTCATATCAACCTACCAGTTGAGTTTCATTGCCACATCATCAGTATTGGTGAAGTTATTGAGGTTTTTGGGTACAAAATTTTAAAGGTCAATTTTGAAGGCCTTAGAGGCTCCGGATTGTGATGGACCCTTGGCTAATTGGTGCTAGCGCATGTGAGGCACTGTAGATCTCATCATGGCATTTTCGAAAAGTGGTTACAATAGAAAAATGGAGCTATGGTTAAAAAGTTATTGCCTCCGGAAGTTGGGCTACCTAAAAGCATATTTTGTATTTCTTTTGAGCCGACCCTATTGTAAACATTGTGAAAATAAAATAATTCTATGTATAGTCGGTGTTAAGGGCTAAATTTCTGGAACCTTCTCAGGCGGTGAAAATTGCCCATATAAAGAAGGTCCGTAGTGTTGTCTAGAGCAGTTCTGGGTAGATCTGGGTAATGATTTAAGGCTTTGTCCTATAGAATATTGTAAAGGGAATGCCCATGTGGCTTTGCATATTGTAATTCTGAAATTCGTAATTCCACATTTATTGAGATAATAAGAAGCCCATTTTCTGTTCTTGCAAATTGTTGTTGTTTCTCTATTTCTGTTATGTGTTTGTGGTATTAAGGGGAGCACCCTTCATCAAATATGTTTGATTTGATCTTAGTTTGTGAAGTATTTTGCTCAGTTTTGGAGTTTGGTTGCTCAGTTTTAGTGTTTATCAGGTTGCTCGGTCTCTAAAGAATGCTCAATAACTAAAGATGTTGGTTATTCCTGGCACTCGGTGATAACTACATTGCTCGGTGATGGTTGGCGTGGTCGATTCACTGGTGCTCGATTATTTCTCTATTGCTTGGTAATCGGTCTTACCGACTGATGTTCTTGCTTGGCTGACTAGTGTATTTAATTTGGGTCATGTTCCTCAAGTTATGGATTGACCATTGGGCATGAGAGGACCTAGCTTTGTCATGTTGCATTCTTCTATGCAGATCTAATGACCGTTTGGGGCCATCTTGGAGAATTTATTTATTATAAGGCTATTTGTAAGCCGACTGATGTTTGGGAATTTAATAATTATTCATAGGAGTTATTTGTTTCATCTAGCCGACTTGTGGTTGAGGATGAGTATTTAATGGATATTTGAGTAGTTGTTAAGGGGTATTAAAAGAAGGAAGTGGGAGTTAGTAGCTTGCGAGCTTACGAACAGGAAGATTACTTGGAAGTTGTGAGTACAAGTTTAGATCTTTCCTGGGATTCCTACCAGTGTGCTATCATGTTGCAGACCTAGGCTAGCAGAGTGGTGAAGTTGTGGAAAAGATTTGGATCTTCTGAGATCTTGTAGATTGCTACTTGCTTTGTAATTGGCCATAACCGGGAAGGCCTTACAACCTGACACATTGCATGTAATCATTGAATTCATAATTAAAGATTCTAGTTTTATATCAGATCTTGTGTCTAAGTTGTGTAATTTTGCTGTGTATTGGTTTGGCTACAAGGTTGGACAGTCCTTAATTGGATTCTCCAACCTTAATTGCATCAAGTGGTAGCAGAGCGAAGTTGAGTTTGGATTGAAGATGCCTTCGAGGAGAGCTCGTGAGAATTCAGAGGAGGAAGCTACTAGAGAATTCAGTCTTGATGATTTTAGGGCTTTGCAAAAACAAGTGCAAGACCTACAAGAAGAATTGAGAAAGAAGAAGACTACCTTGAAAGAGGATAGTGATGATGAATCTGATGAGGAAGATCATTTTGAAGAAGCTGTAGAAGAAGCTAGAGATCCGGAGGAAAAGAGAATCCTGAAAGCTATGTCTAAGATTGGGAAAAGACCTAAGATTGAAGTTTCTGCATATTCTGGAAGCCTTAGGCCAGAAGAATTGATTGATTAGATTAATGAGATAGATGAGTACTTTGATTATGAAGAAATAGAATATCCTGATAGAGTTAGATTTGCAAAGACTAAACTGAAGGGTCATGTAAATATTTGGTGGAGAGAAGTTCAGTTGGAAAGTAGGAGAGGAAAGGAAAAGATTAGTAGATTGAACTGAATGGTTGACAAGTTGAAGAAGAAATTCATTCTGGTGGATTGTGAATTGGACATGTTTAAAAAGATGCAAGCCTTGAAGCAGACTAACAAATCAGTGTAGGGGTACACTGAGGAGTTTTACATAATCTTGATTAGGACTGGTCATTCTGAAGCTGATAAAGAAAAGGTTGCTAGGTATGTTTATGGTTTGAGACCTAGTTTCAAGAAGAGTTACTTACTATTCAGATGACAACAATAGGAGATGCTTATCAGATGGCATTAAAGATTGAAGAGAAGCTGAATAAGAATTTTGATGGAAGACAAAACAATAGGAACAAAGGTGGTAAAACTAGTGAAACAATTATCAAAGAGAATCCTATGAAGACTAATGTGGGATCTAGTAGTGGTCAAGGTAGTAAGAACTTCAACAGTGGATAGAGAAGAAGATGGAAAAATGAGTTCACTATTACTTTGTATAATTGTGGTGAAGCAGGTCACATAAGTTTTCATTGTCCTAACAAAAGAGTTGCATTAGCTGCTAAAGAAGATATTATGAATGTTGTAGAAAGGGGTGAGTCTCTTATCACTAGGAGGTTAGTTGCATGTGTCCATGAACTGGTGCAAAGAAGAAATTTTTTCAAAACTAGATGTAAGTGTAAGAATAAGGTATGTAATGTCATAGGTGATGGTGGCATTTCTGAAAACTTTGTTTCAGAAGAAATGGTTAGTAAATTAAGTTTGGAAAGAAGGAAACACCCTAATCCCTATCAGGTTAGTTGGATACAAGATGTTTCTAAGGTTAGAGTTGAAGAACAATGCTTGGTTAATTTTTAGATTGGATCTTACCAGGATGAGATATTGTGTGATGCATTGCCTATGGATGTTTTTCATCTGTTGCTTGGTAGACCTTGGCAATTTGATAGAAATGTTTTGTTTGATGGTCGTCCAAACACCTATGTGGTTAGGCATGAAGGAGCTCAGCTTAAGTTGATACCTTTACAAGAAATAGGGACTAAGGATTGTAGACTTATCTGGTGCTGTCCATGTGATAGTGACAAAGCTCAGGAGCACAAGGTTGATGAACCTATTCCTAAAAAGTCTACTTTGAAGGAGAATGATATATCAGATGAGTTTGTTGAGATTAAGAGGTAGATGGTCTTTTTGACAGAGATAGTACAACAGATGGTGACATTTATGACATAAAGAGATGCAGATGATACTAAGGTGATTGTGGATTCCAAAGAGGATGAAATTTACTGAGGTACTGATGTGATTGGTAGAGGAAGGGAGGGTCAGAGTCAGTTGTTATCAGTTGCAGATAGAAAAGATAAGAAAAATGGACAACAGGAAAGTTTTCTACAGGGAATAATGAATGAAGTAGAGACAACTTGGAATGAAGAACAAGAAGAGATATGGGTTAACAATAGATTTGGCATACCTATTCTGATTCCCTTAAGATGTTCCTAATTTCCTTATGAGAAAATATTCGTTACCTGGGATGTCTGATATAGGAGCATCCTAGGATTCTTGGAAATCCTGTATCACCCAAAGATATGTTTGATTTCAACTTAGTTTGTGAAGTATTTTTCTCAATTTTGGATTTTGTTTGCTTAGTTTCAGTGTTTACCAGGTGGCTCAATCTTTGAAGAACACTCGATAACTAAAGACATCAGTTATTCCTAGCACTCGGTGATAACTATGTTGCTCAGTGATGCTTGGCGTGGTCGGTTCACTAGCACTTGGTTATTTCTCTACTGCTCAGTAATCAATCTTACCGATTGATGTTCTTTCTTGGTTGACTGGTGCATTTAATTTGGGTCATGTTCCTTGAGTTATGGATTGAATGACTGTTTGGGGCCATCTTGGAGAATTTATTTATTGTAAGGCTATTTGTAAGCCAACTGATGTTTAGGCATTTAATAATTGTTCATAGGAGTTAGTTGTTTCATCTAGCCAACTTGTGGCTAAGGATGAGTATTTATAGGATGTTTGAGTATTTGTTTAGGGGCATCAGGAGAAGGAAGTGGGAGTTAGTAGCTTGCGAGCTTAGAAACATGAAGATTGCTTGGAAGTTGTGAGTACAAGTTTAGATCTTTCCTGGGATTCCTACCAGTGTGCTGTCATGTTTCAAACCTAGGCTAGCAGAGTGGTGAAGTTGTGGAAAATATTTGGATCCTACGAGATTTGTAGACTATTACTTGCTTTGTAATTGGTCATAATTGGGAAGGCCTTACAGCCTGATACATTGCATGTAATCAGTGAATTCATAATTAAAGATTCTAGTTTTGTATCAGATCTTGTGTCTAAGTTGTGTAATTTCATTGTGTATTGTTTTGGCTGCAAGGTTGGACAGTCCTTAATTGGATTTTCCAACCTTGACTACATCAATTTATGTCACTTGACTGTAGTGACTCTAGTTTAATGTGTAACAATGCTACAATGAAAAAGTCTTCTCTCCCTACTGATTTTTAACTGAAGATAACTATAAATCTTCTCTCTAAAATATTTCCATAAAACTATACACCACTATCTTGTTTAACTCATTTTACAAAATAGTTAATCACACTAATCTTATTTAACATATATGCAGTTAAAAATTGAATTCAAGAGATAAAAACTAAATTCTCCATAATATTCTAATTGATAGCATAATAATAATAATAGAAATTAGCCACATCATTGAATTTGAAAGAATCTAATATACTCAAGACATTAATTATAACGTATATATACACAAATGATTAAGATTTTACACATTTCAATTAATAATTTACTTATGAAAACTTTAAACATCTAAGTGGTGTGTGATTTATATCAAATAACTCCGACTCATCCTTATCGAGGAGCTAGGATCCCCTACCTTAACCAAACCCTCGTCTTCTGTCCTGTCCAAAATAGAGCACTCAAATCTTACATAGGTAGGTTAGTTCTGAAATTCAATAAATAAATCAACTTGAAAAACATTCATCATGAGCATAATTAATCATCAGAAATAAAAATGATATTTTATAACATTTAATCCATTCTTGCATGATAATCATTAATCACATTCAATTTATCATCCTAACGAAAATATAAATTCATACATACATATTTTTATTTATCAAATGAAACATATTTGACAATTCTTAATAAACTAACTTAGATCATCCACAAACGACCAAGTCAAAAGTCAACAAAAGTCACCAATTATTTAAAATAGTTTTAGTGTTAGAAAAATTGGTTATGACAATTAACCTTTTCAATACAAGAAAGACACAAACCATTTAACCAAAAGAAGTGTCCATCTCCATATAAAAATATTTTAAATAACCATTTCTTTTCTTTTCTCATAATGACCTTATCTGGATATAAAAAAATATTTCAAATTTAATTTTGCTTCCTTTGCAATTGTATACAACTTTACAAGTAATGTAGATCACGATGTTCTTAAGAAATGAATATTCATCCTTTCGTGCTGACTTCCTAAACATATTATCCCTAGAAGAAAACAAATTTAATTAATGACATTGAGGATAGATAGTATGAGCTTAGTAATGCGAGTGTAATGACTATGTGTTATGAAATATACTTTAAAACATCCTGTGAGTAATTTCTACTTTCTACATCTTGTCGAGATTACCGTCCCAATATAATTTTAATGCTCAGACCAACTTGGTTATTGAATGTTCAACTAAAAATAATTTACTGTGAATGTTTTGGAAAAAATGATACAAGATTGCAATGAATCAAATTGGATTCCATGGTGAAGACTTAAGAAAGAGATAGAAAAGCTCTCATGTTCATCTTCATTGTAAGAGTTTGGAGAATCATTCGCCACTTTTCTGTCTTTTATTTGCATTCGTCAGAACTTATGAAAACAAACTCCTAATTTTTGAGCTATACAGATGGAACATCAATTTAGATGTTCATGAGTCCACTGAGAATTAGTGGTGGATAAAACTACCGAAACAAACACACAATATTATATCCAAAAACTAATGATTTTAAAGATGTGACTATATAGATTTTTATTTATAAATTAATATTCTATTTCTTATTTATTTGGCATTGTCTGTGTGACTGTGACTTTGATGAGTGACCTCATGTCATTCTATATTTATTTTGGATATATGTAAACTTATAAAAATTAACACACATATTGATTAAAAGAAAATCTAGATTAAGATAATATAATATATTTACTTTTATATTTATAAACTACCATCGATTGATGGGTTAAAGAGGCTCTATAATGAATGGTTCATAAGTCACAATACATGTTGAAGGTTTTGAAAATGGGATAGCAAGCTAAGTGTGCCTAACCTTGGAGGAAACTCCATTGTTAAGTGTGTTTGAGTTGGAGAAATACTGTCAGGATGGGTGACCTCCCAAAAGGCCTAATGCTTCACTCGTGTGAGCATCACCTAGATGAAATGAGTGCTAAGTGTTCCATGAATTCTGCTAAGAAAAATCTTTATCCATTCAGAGTCATAAAACTCATATGTCATAGCATATTCAACTATGGGATGGTTTTATAACTGCATGAATTCATCAAGGAAGGTTTTATCTGGTTTCATCATAGTCTCAATGTGCACTCTAATTCTATCAAGACCTATGGGTTCCTTCTTATAGTAAATGTATGCACGGATGTCTTCAACATGCATAACACTCATAGGGGCTTGAGAGAATGCTCCTTCTAGGTCATCCAAAGTAGATTTGAAAGGGTGCCTCTTGAAAATATATCTCTTCATCTTTGCAACATCAAACACAACAGGACTAGCCATAACTTACTTGTATATTACTTCACAATCAATTTTTGAGAACTTTTGAATTGTCGCAACAAATTAGGGCTTCCGCAATCGATCAAACACACTTCTTCACTAGTGAATCAAGCTTCAATCCTTCACAATCAATTGCTAGGGCTTATGTGCTCTCCAATCGCTCAAACTCGAATGCAATGAGTGATCTGCTAGTCTCTAAGTACTTTAAAGTGAAAAATTTCTCCATTAATGCTTGCCACGTAAACCAAAATTTCACTAAGAATTTAAAACATCATCGATGAGGTAGCGCGCTCTTGCACATAGTCTCAAATAATCTCCAAAAGGTTAAATCCAAAGGTGCATACTCTGAGGGTGAGTATATCAGCCGCGCAGGGGTCTAGAGCTAAATTAGCTCCCCCTATGACCCTAAGGGTCATTCATCTAGATGTAGAGGGTGTGTCCACTGTGGATGCATCCAATACATACTCATCAACCTTATCCTTCTTTGTCTCTGACCAAATCAAGCTCGTATCTTCTGAAGCTTTAACAAACTTGACTTCTCCTTTGGTATCCAATATTGATTCTTCTAGCTTTTTAGGGCTTTCCTGAATTTGCGTTCTTGATCTACAAAAATTTGAGGTGTGTCCACCATTTTTACAAGAGTGAAAAATAACTGGAGGCCTTAAATTCCTTGGTGCATTGATATGGGTTACCATTTTACACTGTCTAGCTGAGTGAAAATTATAATTACATATCTAACATGTAATACTCTGAGAACTTCTTGCATTTGTTTGATTCTGATTTCTCTGATTATGTTAAGTCTTGTTCTTCTAAATTTTTCTATAATTCATAGCTCTATGACCAAATTTATTGCAAGAATAATAGTAACCATTGAAAGGTCTTACCTCTTTACAATTCCTTGCTATGTGTCCATGCTTGTTACATGCATAACAAGTTCAGTCTATTGGCTTGCGCTCATCCTTAGATGGTTCAATACCGTCTTTAGTCTAATTTCCTATCTCCTTAACATTTGTGGTGTCCTCTAGTGCTTTCATCCTTTCTCACATGTCATCAATATGATTTTGTGCTTCATTGAATCCAATGTCACTGGTATCTCCTTTAAGCTTCCAAGCATATAACTGAGATTCTATCAGATCCTTTCTTGTGTGTAATCTATCAATGTGATTCTTTACTTCTTTTAACTCAAGTTCCAAATTTTTTTTGTTGTTTCTTAGCTCCAAGATTTCCATGTTTGCTTGCCTCAATTCTTCATTTAGTTGAAGGTTCTCTTTGATATGTTCATCATACACTTCTTGATTGTTAGTTATCTTTTCATCCAACTCTTCAATCTGATATTTTAGAGATGTGTTCTCTTCATTTATCTTTTTAATCATCTTCCCTAAATCACTTTTTGAACAATCTTTCAAATCTTTTCTTAGTCTTTTGATGACTACTTGAGAATCACTGACTTTTTCTTTTAGTTCTTCAATTTCTTTTTTAGATCTGTCAAGGTCTTCAAGAGTAGCTTCAAGATTCTTTTTAGATGTTTTATTTCTCCCTTATCTATGATCAACTCAAGTGGTTAAACTTCTTTACTAAGGATCAGAGCTCTGATACCAATTTTTAGGAATGGGAACACTGAGAGGGCGGGGGGGCAGGGGGGGGTGAATCAGTGTTCACTATATTTAATATTTTCTTAACTCTTGAAACTTAACTTGAATGCATAAGTACTAAAATGAACATCAACATAAACAAGATATACAAACACAAAACATAACACCAATATGGTTATGGGGAAACCCAAATAGGTAAAAACCTCGGTGGGAATTGACACCCACTAAATACTGCACTAGTGTCTTATGATCCTTGTTAGAAAATCTATAACCCTATTAGGAGTTGTTCTTTACAATGCTTTTAGTACAGTGACCTTGTCAAGGGTTAGACCCTATTAGGATTCTTTTACAATAACCCTGTTAGGGGTGGGGACACACTATCCTAGATCTCACTACTCAAGTGGTGAAGGCTACAACCTTCTAATCTTAGATACACACTATATCTTCTGGATGAACTGGTACTGTGACACTGTTTGTCTGATCAGTTCATTTGATGCATTGATGTTTTGGCCTCTTGCAAAGCTCTGATATATTCTTACTGCTCTTCCCATACTTTTTTTCTTCTTATCTTATCTCTATTTCCACATCCCTCCTTATTACAAAGGGCACATCTCATATTTATATGCGCTATCAAAATAATTAACTAGGCTGGCCTATAACCGATTACATACAATGCTTCCAAGTGAAGTGGCTCAAGCGTGTTTACAAACAAACATAATTACATGTCTACAACTTAATTACAATAGGTGCATAGCCTTTACAAAATAATATTATAACCGCTAAACAAAATACTATTAGTCGGCTGCATACTATGTTATGTTCTGGCATTCATTGTCTATATAACTTCAAATGTCTGTATCTTTTTCATACTGTATCTTCTGATCATGCGCTCTTAGACTTAGCATGAATATACTCTTACCATCTTAACTTCAAGGGTACATACCATAACTTGGTCATACACATGTCCACTGATGCACTGACCTTCTGGTATTTTGCTAACTGTCCAATATTTTGTACTTAGTCCAATTCTGATCTTCTGATAATGTACGCTGACTCCAAAATACTTTATGACTTTTTTTTCATAATGACAACACTATATTTAGTCATATACAACAGTATAGTCAAATTTCCAATAGTTCCTATATCAAAAGATGACAAGTCAATATGTATTTGCAAAAACTTCAGGGATCTAAGCAAGGCTTTCCCTAAGGATGATTTTCCATTACCCAACATTGACATGATTGTGGATCTCACTATTGGTTATCAAACATGTTCCTTAATGGCTGGATTCTCAAGCTACAATCAAATTTTCATCAAACCTAAAGATCAAGAAAATATAGCATTTACTTGTTCATGGGGAACCTTTTGTTGGAATGTCATGCCTTTGTGTCTACAGAATGATGGTGCAACATACCAATGCAAAATGACAACCATATTTCATGGTATGATGTATAAAAACATGGAAGATTATATGGATGACACACTAGCTAAATCTACCACTAAAGACATGAACCTCTCTGATTTGGAAATGATCTTCACTGAGATGGAACAATTCAAATTAAGGATCAATCCAAAGAAGTGCGCTTTTGGGGTCACTTCTAGAAAACTTCTTGGCTACATTATCTCAACATGGGGAATGAAAATAGATCCATTAAAGATCAAGGTAATAATGGATATGAAACCCTCATGGAAAATTAGTCAAATTAGGAAGTTACAAGGGAAGATACAATCTATCAAGAGATTTATCTCACAACTAGAAGATAAGGCACAACCCTTCACTAAGACTTTG